>JASEVX010000003.1:122731799-123087575 GCA_031761405.1 Serripes groenlandicus | reverse complement strand
AATGCTCCGGGTTTTTTTAAAAAACAATTGGGCACAAATATCAAAAATATCTACAAATGAAAGTATAATTATTAATTAGAGCATGCCGCGCAGGCTTAACCGGACTGACAATGTTCGCCTCCTGTGGATTTTCAGTTTCAGGACTCGTTACGCTATACCTTTATCCTCCTGAGACGGAATGTGTTGTTGTGAAGAATAACTCATTAAATTAAAACTTTCTTTAGCAACTGATTGAATTATCATTGTGACAAGCGTCGTTCGACTTCAGCAATGGGTTAAAATAATCTACATACGAGTTGCTTGTTTTATGTTTTTGTCAAAATAACATTTCCTCTCACACAGAATGGATTAAAACTAATTACACAGTAAAGACCAAACTATCCGCCCCTTCTCTCTGTCTCTCTCGCTCTGTGTCTGTCTGTCTGTCTCTGTCTCTGTCTGTCTGTCTCTGTCTCTCGCTTCTGTCTGTCTGTCTGTCTGTCTGTCTGTCTGTCTGTCTGTCTCAGTCTCTGTCCTTGCCTCTGTCTCTCTGTGTATCTCATTCTATATCTCTCTCTCTCTCTCTCTCTCTCTCTCTATATATATATATCCCTCTCTCTCTCACTCTCTCTCTCTCTCTCTCTCTCTCTCTCTCTCTCTCTCTCTCTCTCTCTCTCTCTCTCTCTCTCTCTCTCTCTCTCTCTCTCTCTCTCTCTCTCTCTCTCTCTCTCTCTCCTTCTTTCTCTCTCTTAATCTTAATCTCCATGTCAATGATTTCTTTTAGACAAAAGCATTATAAATCTCCGATTTTAAACGAGAGCCTAACAGTCTAAGGGATGCAACTCGGGACATATTTTGATTAAACTGAATCCCTAAAATACTCATTAAACCCAGGAACCTGATTAACCCCGTCCGGTATGATGACACGTGTATGTCTCTTTAAAGCATCGCGAATAAAGGGGAAATTATCATTTTGTCCTTTGGCAACAACGTTTTCAACTCTAATTAATAGTTATACTTTCATTTGCAGATATTTTTCACATTTTTGCCAAAATATTTTTAAAGTCGTCTTCTGCAGATTTTTTGTATGTGGGATAGAGTAAATTTCAGAGTGTATGTAAGTTACCCTAGTGGTTTCATTGAAACGCCAATGAATTTTTCCATCTGATCATTACCACACCGGCCTTCCCCAAATAATCGCATCATGTATACTATTATATATGTCGCAGACATAGTAGGCCTGTAATTGAAAATATTGTGGGAAACGGAGCAAAACAAATAAACAATTTACTTATGAAAACTATATATTTTAATGGATCTTTAAAAAAGTATTTCAGAAAAAGTGAATGTTTATTCTCCTTTTCCAGTGATGATTTATCCTACTTTAGACGAGACAAGGTGCTATTTTATAATTTTATAAGGTGTTGGTTGTATGTATAACCGCGGTAACGTTCGCAGTCCAGTTTTTGATAATGAAGTTGTTAAATTGATTGATATCAGTCGATCGATCCAATGAATTAATGACTGACTGACTATTTATTTCAATTAATTTCCTTGTGTCTTGTTTATATACTTAAGCTCATTTTCGAAAACAGGATGTATCAGTTGTAAACTTCCGGTGAAAATGGAAATGGAAACCCTGCGATCATTGACAGGCCCTCTTGTACTGGCTCGTACGAGAGCGCCCGACCTTGAAAGTGTGCGGAAAATGAACTGTTGGTGCGTTCTTACTTAACAGTTTCGCTTTAAGCGAATTTCTTCATATATCTCTTTTTGTATATTCATGTTTGAACTACCACTTGTGACTACACTAGTTCTGAATATTTTTTATTTACTTTCGATTTGCTACTTTGTTTTCTGCTGGTTTTAAAATTTGACGTGTTATCTAGCTCAAACAATAGAACAGCGAGTTTAAGGTGAACACATTTCAAAAGTCCTGTTCTGGTTAAAGTGGACTAGTCTGTTCTGTAGGATGAACACTGGCACAGTCACATTCACACTCTGCAAGATAGCGTCTTATCTTGGAAGATTGGTGAGAATCGGTTTTATTGGTGACCCATAACAAGCAACTGCTGATTCCTGATATAATATGAGTATAGGTGCTACCTATTTCGGGTAAACATTTATTAACTTTTGTGATCGTAAACAATGCCCCGTAAACTGCAGTTAGCCCCTTGCTTGCAGCACAATCAATATTTACAAGTCCTACCGACCTAAGCAAAGAAAATAAATATCATCATCAGGTTAAGCATATATTTAACTTTAAAATATGGCCAAGATTTTAAATCCATGAAATTATGCTGACAGGTACAAAAAATAATCCAAATAATAATCAACTTGCCCTTCATAAAGTACTTTAAATGAAACAATTACATAATTTACGGAACTACATTTGTGACGAGTCAAACTATCATTTCTGTCATTTTCCATTTGGTTATTTATTCATCATTTGCGTTACGCTAATAGAATAACATCATATTACAGGAATTTGGATTTATAATTTCCGGAAAGTCATAAAACCCTTTTTATTTAAACTTGTTTTAGAAATAGACGACGAGTGTTATCAAACGCAAATGATCTCACATCAAATTACTTGTGCTTGTTCATTTATCGAGTATGTATTATCTTATTTAATTATTTTCTATAGAAGTTTTTTTTGTTTCGATATTTTCATCCAATCAAAACGAGAGAGTATCGTGACTGCATCGAAAAATCCACTCTGGACACAATTTTTTGGATAGACGGTATAGCAAATAGTAAAGTACATACACATTACCTATTGACGGGAAAAAAAATCTCCGGCTTATGCACTTTCCTTAATTTAAGGTAGTTCAGTTGGTAACGACGCAGACTGTCAATCCAGGTTGTGAGTTCGAATCCCAGCTCGGCCAACTTTCTTTCCGACATTTGACAAGAGTGAATGCGACATGCGTCATTTGTCTTCTACCAATGGGCTATGTCTATGTGGAAAAGCAGCCAGTTGCGTGGGAAGATTGTTTTGTGGAGTACTGGTGTGAGAAAACCAGGAAATACATGAGTAGGTGAACTGGCCGTCGTGATATGACTGAGACATTGTTAAAAACGGTGTTAAACCCCAATCAATCAATAAGTATAGGTGCAGCGTGTTACCTATTTCGGGTAAACCAGGGACGTAGATAAGGGGGATAAGCAACCCCACCTGTTATCTGGTTAAAATATCACATGGAGAAATAAAATTGTCCAAATTTTCACATTTTGTAGCAAATAAAACTTTGAAGTCACATTTGGCACATACACAATACATACATATTGATTCTGAAAGCTTAAAATTTCAACTAAAGTTGCCATTGAAAAACTGGAATTTCTCTTTATTTTGAATAATGACTGGTTTAAAAGACACAGATATTGTGATTTCTGAATTTTATTAATTTTGTTCCAAAAATTAATAGACTGTTTAAACTTCCAGAAAATATCTTTGTTTTTTTAAATCTTCAATGGTTTTTGAGTTTTACTTGCTACAAATGTGGGGACGGGTGATATTTTAGTATACAACTTAGTCACACATCTCTATTATCTACATCCCTGGGTAAACAAACAAATCTCTATGTTGATGCCAGTTATCATTATCTCATAGAGTTATTTTAAGTAACTTATGAGTCCTACTGTCCTATTCAAACAGTAATACGCCTATTAGTGGTCCCTGATGCAAAAAACTAAAGATCATCGTTTAAGCATATATTCCACTTTAAAATATAGCCATTATACCAATACCTTGGGTAAAAATTAGAATCAAGAATTTAAATATATTACGTTTTTCATAAAATAATTTACGAAAAATACAATATGGTATAAGTATTCACTGAGTAATTTATGGTATTTCAATTTTTGAGGGGTGTTTCAGTAGTGTTATTTCAGTTAGTTTTGTGACCCCAACACTCAAAGTCCTTTTGAAAAAGAGAAGCGGGGAAGTGCAAATGTTTCAGGAAGAGATAATGTTGAAGTAGATAATTTTTATTTAAGTAGGTAGAGCCCCCTATTGTATGCTAGGTTCTTTGGTTGAATCCCTTATACTATTCTTATAGGTCATTTCAATATCATTTCATACACATATTACCGGAATAAGTTAACCCATTTCCCCATAGGAGAAATATGCAGAAGACAGCTTGAAAACATACATATATGCAAAAGGAGAAATTGCTCATCATGAGCAATTTCTCCTTTCGCCAGTGTTTTGTAAGTCATTTGCTGCAAATGTTTGAAAATGCATCTGCAGTTGGGAAAGGGTTAAGAAATGAAAATGGAAAATTTAGTATGTAGTATTTGAATAAAACTTATTTTTCTTGGAAATAAAATTCATTTGTCAAACTGAAGGAGCTATGTTTAGGTATTTGATTTTAAACTTGAGTGTTTTGAATCTGATGAACTAACTTGGATAATTTTGTGTTTATTCTATACAGGGGTTCAGAGATTGAAGATATAAGTATTGTTAGACAAATGCCAAACCTTGAAGTCTGCAGTGTAAGGTAAAGAAGGAAATAATTTTAACCCTTTCCCACATACAACGAATCTGCAGCGGACGACTTTGAAAACATCTAAGCAAAATCATGGAAAATTCCCATAAATGATGGTATTACTACTGAAAAAAAGGTGAAAACATTATGGCAAAAGGAGTAATTGCTCGTTTTGAGCAGTTTCTTCTTTTGTCACCATGTTTTCCAAAAGTCGTCTGCTGCAAATGCGTCAGAAAGTGTCTATATGTGGGAAAGGGTTAATTCTAACACAGAAAACTGACAACTGTGATGCTCTTATTTATGAATGATCTGTTTCTTGAACTATCAAACCCAAACTATCAGACTATGCAAATGTGACACTTTTTGAATTAAGAAAAAATAGATGTCTTTTTTGTAGTAGTTGATAAGGACTGAGAATGATATAATTGTGCACATTTCAAAGTGCTCTGAAAATTAGATAAATAGAGGATATTTGTTTGTTTTGAGAGGATATGGAATATATCTCATCGAGAAGTGATACAATTGAATATTTTCACGAGCGCGTAGCCCAAGTGAAAATGTTAAATTGTATCACTTTGAGTTGAAATATATTCCATATCCACTCAAAACAAACAAATTGTCTTTTTATTTTATGATAATTGATGATGATATAATGGAACTATTTGGTGTTTTCGTACCTGTTTACACGCGGACGAATCTGTGTGAATGTAATTGTTTACTACACAATGTCAGACAATGACAATAAGTCTGATTTGTTAAATTTACGGAATACGGAATTATACATACAATGCTTGTATCCGATCTAATAATATACCTATTACGTATTTCTTTATATATATAACGTGTGTAGTATAACATGACCGGAAACTAGGAAAATGACGTCATACCTATATCACTCACAGTGTGGGTGATATGGATTATATCTCACTGATAGAACTCAGTATCTCATCGTTTAGCATTTACTAAGTTTTAATAATAAATGATAAAAAATATCTTCAGTCCTCTCCTACATACACAATGAACAGGTTTGCAACAGATGACTATGAAAAAATCTAGGCAAATCTATGGAATATTTCTTTAACCCTTTCCCTCATATAGACGCTTTCCAACACCTCTGCAGCAGACGGCTTTTTGAAAACATAGTGACAAAAGAAGAAATTGCTCAAAACGAGCAATTTCTCCTTTCACCACAATGTTTTCCACTTTTAGTTATAGGTTATCCATTTAATTATAGAGATTTTCTATTTTTTGACAAAATATGTTCAAAGTTGTCTGCTGCAGAATTGTCGTATGAGGGAAAGGGTTAAATGAAAATTAAATCATTGAATTACTTTGAAAATTAGCCATTTCTCCTTTTGCCACAGTGTTTTTGAAAGTCTTTGATTAAAGATGCTTCAAAATGTGTCTACAAGTTGGAATGGGTAAAAATATCAAACTAGATTGCTTTTTTAAAAGCAGACAATTCAAAAACAAGTTTAACCTTTCTACCAAAAAGTCATACATTTGAAAACATTTAGGGAAAAGTAGATATTACTCAAAACAATTTCTACTTTCAAACAATGTAATCAACAGTTTGATCAGAATCGTGTTTCCAGTGTGTTCTATTGCTACATGTACTATCACTTTCCAAACTGAGAAATAAAAGATAATCAATTATGTACTCTTAACCCTTTCCCACATATAGACGCTTTCTGAAGCCTCTGCAGCAGACGTCTTTTTGAAAACATTGTGACAACAGAAGAAATTGCTCAAATCGAGCAATTTCTCCTTTTACCAAAAAGTTTTCAACTCTGTTCACCATGTTTTTGAGATATTCCATACTTCTGTGTATATGTTTTCAAATTCGTCCGCTGCAGATTTGTTGTATGTTGGAAAAGGTTAAAATATAGTGTGAGGTATAAAATTGAATAATTTATAAATGTTTTCAGTGTGAATGACATCTCAACTCTTCAGGACTTTGCTGAATGTGAGAATTTACAGGAATTATACATACGCAATAACAAAATAGAAAACTTGTACGAGATATGCTACCTCAGAGACTTAAAAAAACTACGGATTTTATGGCTTGCTGATAATCCATGTGCTACAGGAGACAATTACAGAATGACAGTTCTTAGAAATCTTCCAACTTTACAAAAATTAGATAATATAGGTGTGTTTTTCTTTATCATTGCCTTTATTGGCAGGGGTATATAGTGTTACCTTCCCTGGTCTGTCATAATCAGTTTAAACCTTTCCAACATACAAAAGCTTTCTGATGCCTCTGCAGCAGACGCCTTTTAAGAAAAAATAGCGATGCAAAAGGAGATATTGCTCATGATGAGCTATGTCTCCTCTTGCAATAATATTTTCAACTTTATTCAATAATTGTTCTTTCATTTATAGAGTTTCCATATTTTTGTATATATGTTTATAAAGTCTTCTGCTGCAGATTTGTTGTAAATGGGAAAGGTTAAACCTGCAACAGTTGTGTCATCATCACTAAATAAATGAATAAACAAGAGGACCATGTTAGACCAATTTCCTTTTGTTGATGTAAAAACCCTCACATTTAACCCCCCCTTTTCCACATATAGACACTTTCTGATACATCTGCAGCAGATGATTTTTAAAAACATTGTGACATTAGGAGAAATTGATCAAAACTGAGCAATTTCACCTATTTGCCATAATGTTTTCATTTTTGTTAGTAATTATTCCTTCATTTATAAAGATCGTCTGTGTTTTTACCATGATGTTTCGAAAGACGTCTGCTTTAGATTCATTGTATGTGGGAAAGGGTTAACGCTTTGACCTGTTGATTTGATTCTGTGTCACCTGTTAACCCTCATATATACAATTTCTGACACCTCTGCAGCAGACAGCTTTTTGAAAACATAGTGACAAAAGAGAAATTGCTCAAAACATGCAATTTCTCCTTTTGCCACAATGTTTTCCACTTTAAGTCAGGTTATCCATTCAAATACAATGTATATAGAGATTTTCTATTTTTTGACAAAATATGTTCAAAGTCGTCTGCTGCAGAATTGTCGTATGAGGGAAAGGGTTAAGAGTCAGACTAGCCGGCACATCCAGGATCTATACTACTGGCTGCCAAACTCAACATTTTATTTTGAAATTCCTTCAATTGGCAATGGACTCTTCCAAATACAAAGCAAGACAAGTCCATTTCAAAAACTTGGGCATTGTAAGGGTAAATAACTGGACCTTGACTGAGTGAACTGTTATTTGCTGTTCTAGTCAGTGAATTCTTCTCATATAAACATGTGTAGTTTATGCTTAAAATTGTGCATTAAATGTAAAGGCATGGTATTTTTTCCTATAGTTAAATATTCTAAAATTTATAAAGTTGGTGTCAGAGTTTTAACCCTTTTCCAAAAACAGATGATATCTGGCACCTCTGCAGCAAAATACTTTTAATATCATTGTGGCTTCAAGAAAAACTGCTCATAATGAGCAATTTCTCCTTTTTGACACAAAGTTTTCAACTTTATTCAATATTTAAAAAGAGATTTTCCATAATATTGTCCAGATGTTTTTAAAGTTATCTGCTTCAAATTTGTTTTATGTGTGATCGGGTCTGTGCACTGTGCTACATTTCACTCATAATGCGTTTATAGTTTTTGAGATATTTGTCTTTAGCTCATCCGAGCACAAATTGCTCAAGCTGAGCTATTGTGATCACTTTTTGTCCACCGTCCGTGCATCATAGACTGCATACTTTGTCAGAATGGTTGTCTTGATGATATCTAGGCCATGTATGAATATGGTTAATATATGGTCAAAAACTAGATCACTAGTCCAAATTGATAGGAAATCTTGTTAACACTTCGGAAGCTGTATTTTTAACTTGAGCATGTTTAAACCCTGTCAGAATAGTTGTCTTGATGATATCTAGGCTAAGTTCGAATATATGTCATGTCTGGTCAAAAACTACGTCACTAGGCCAAATTGAAGGAAAACTTGGAAACAATCTAGAGACCATTTCTTTTGATATTTAGGCTATGTTCAAATATAGGTCATGTCCGGAAAAAATTTAGGTCACTAGTCCACAATTGAATAAAATCTTGTTTAACACTCTAGCAACTGCATTTTTTGTTCAGCGGTTTGAAACTTTGTCAGAATGATTGTCTTGATGATATCTAGGCCAAGGTGTAATATGGGTCATGTAGGTCACTAGTCCACATTTGAGAAAAATCTTCTTAACACCTTTCAGACTGCATTTCTAGCATATGGAGAGCTATTACAGTCACTTGTGTGTCGGCGGTGGCGTCAGCTAAGACGCTAAATATGGACATGTCTCAGTATCCACTTATGATATTGACTTTAAACTTCATTCAATATGTCTTCAGGGGTATCAGAAAGTCAAGTTAAATAACTCTTGAATGCATTTTGAACAAATTATGGCCTTTGTTTGACTTTGACAATTTGGTTAAAGTTTGGCATGCAAGGTACTATCATGTACATATCTCATTAATCACTGTTTACTATAGAATCAAATGACAAATAGTCGAGCATACACTCTTATAGACAGCTCTTGTTTACTTCAGCAGCTTGAAACTTTGTCAGAATGTTTGTCATGAAATCTAGGCCAAGGTTGAATATTGGTCATGTCAGGTTAAAAGCTAGGTCACTTGGCCAAATTGAAGAAACATTTTGTGAACACTCTTGAAGGTCTTTTTTTTTAACTTGAGCATGTTAAGGCTTTGTCAGAATTGGTTTTCTGATCATAATTTTATATCTAGACTCAATTTGAGTATGGGTCATGTCTGGTCAAAAACTAGGTCACTAAGCCAAATTGAAGGGAAATCCTGTTTTACACTCCAGTATTACCTTACCTGAATGCAAAATGAGTTTTTTACTATGTTGTTGCCATAACTCGGGTGAGGGATCCAGCGCCATCATGGCCCTCTTGTTTATGTGTCCGAAATCGGAATCCGCTGTGGTCGAGTGGTTAGCGTCGGGGATTTCGAAACCGGGTGTCCCGGGTTCGATCCCCAGTCGCGGCAATTCGGTCATGGTGGAGTGCCCTTGGGCAAGGCACATTTTCTAGCCTAGTACTGGTTTGTTCACCCAGGGAACATGAATAATAAAATTTAAATGAGCGCTAAATGACCTTAGCTGTCGATGCGCCATAAAACAATATACATTCATTGTTTATGTGTATTTCTACCATACTAAATATGACTTGCTTTACTAATAGTTGTACAAGATGAAGAGATCGAAAGTGCAAAAGCAGATGGTGATGATCTCTCACTCCCAGAAACAGATATAAAGGCAGAGTCTGATGATAATAAAGCCAATGGGGATACAGAGGCGGAATCTGATAAAATTGTAGCCAATGGGGATGAAGGATCTGGTGACAAAGTGGAGGTGTCATTACCTAAAGACCCAATCACACTCAGTTGGGAGGAAACAAAGTAAGCTCATGTTTAATGTTGGCTGTAAATTGGTGGCTGTATGTAGCTACATGAAGTGTAGGGCATTATTAACCCTTTCCCACATACAAAGAATCTGCAGCAGTCTAAATGTGGGGAATTTATCCAGTTCATTTAATTTCAGTAATTTCTATTCTATATACAGTTATTCACGAATTTTAATAAATTCAAGATTATTTTTGACCAAGACTATTCTTCACATTTGCCTGTTATTTCATCCGAGTATGAAATACTCAGGGTGAGCAATTGTGATCACTCACCATCCGTCTGTCATCCGTTACGGTCTCCCTTTAAGAAATGAATTCAAAATAGTTTCACAGCAATGTTCCCACATGGCCTTCATCTGCAATTGTTCAAACGATTCAGGTCATTTGCACAAGATGACCACCATATCTGAAAATACATGTAGAAGTATCTTCAAACTACATCTCCTAGAACCATGGTCCAATTTCATTTGTGTTTTACAAGAATGTTCCTTCAGTTGCCCTCTTCATGAATTGTTCAAATTGATCATCTCCGTAGAACATGATGGCCAACAGAGCTAAAAGAAAAATATATGTTGATGTATCATTTTGATTAACCCTTTCCCTCAGACGACTTTGAACATATTTTGTCAAAAATTAGAAAATCTCTATAATTGAATAAATAACCTGTGACTAAAAGTGGAAAACATTGTGGCAAAAGGAGAAATTGCTCGTTTTGAGCAATTTCTTCTTTTGTCACTATGTTTTCAAAAAGCTGTCTGCTGCAGAGGCGTCAGAAAGCGTCTATATGAAGGAAAGGGTTAAAAAGTTGTGTATAATTGGAAAATAAGTTTTGAAAGAACGATTGAAATTGCATAAAGTTGTTTATCCGAAAACTATTCAACTGTAGAATGGTGCAACGGAAAAATTATAAAAAATATACAGTTGAGCGGAAAGGAACAGTAAAGAATGCGTAGGAATATCGAAATATAATTACATTCAAATATGATATTTGCATATTATAAGACTTAAGATTTTATTTGATAACCAAGAATATGTGGATCTCATATGCTTATGTTTGAATTCGTAAATCAGTCAAGTTGTTTTGAACTTAATTATTGGTGTACTGATTTTGGGTGATGTTAGGTGGAGACTTTTGAATTTGGTTCCCGAATTTTCTATGTGTTTCTGTTAGAAATGAAGGAGCCAATTGATGCATGCTTTTTCAAAATGTCACACTACAATAGACTCTATGGTACCGTCAAAAAAGCTTCAGTGTTGAAAGCATTATGGCAAAAGGTGAAATTCACCTTAAAAATTTCACACAAACGACATTTCTGCAGCAGGCAACTTCGAAAATAATGTGACAAAAACCTGAAAGATGTCCATAAAAGATAGCTTAATTGCTCAATAAAGTTTAAAACATTGTGGCTAAAGGTGAAATTGCTCATCATGAGCAATTTCATGGAAATGCGTCTGCAGGTGGGAAAGGGTTAATGAATATGTCAATATGTTTTTAATTGTACTCAATGATTATACTGTCATATTTAAGACTTAATGTATGGGGCAAAGTGATAAACAGACAGGGTTCACCTCTTATTTTCTGGCGCCACTTTCTTATTTCTTGCGCCATTGGCGCCGTTTGCGAAGCCCAGCGTGAACCCTGTCAGTTTAATTAAAATATTTATTTTCTATTTTAAGTAAAATACGAGAACAATTGGGACTGAAGCCAATGCCAAAAGATAAAGTAACTACGCCAAAATCTGCCCCTACACACTCCACAAGAGCAAGGGTAAGTGTTGGAGAGGTTTTCTTTTTCAGAGTATCTGTTTTTCTGTAATCTTGACAAAGCTTTCAAAAAAAATCTGCAAACAGTCAGGCTTAGACAAGTTTGTTGGTGAAGATAACAATGCTCATTATGAGTAGATTCTTTTCTTCAGACGTCAACTTAACTTTTTCTCACCTGGAGACACATTTTGATGCCTGTGCAGAAGACGATTGTTGGAAATGTGGTGGCAAAAAGAGAAATTACTCTATTCAATAATTAGTTTCAACTAAAATATTATTTATAGAGATTTTTTTTATTTTTGCCTTTATGTTTTCAAAGTCATCTGCTGCAGATGACTGTTTGTTCAATCAACCAGATTATTTATTCAATTTGGCAGATGCATTATTATTTGGACATCTCTTGTAAATTTGCTGAACATCAAGCATTTCTCCTGATCATTTAGTACTGTTAACTATTTCCAGATGGACATATGTCTTGAAAGTTTTCTCTATACCTGATCATTTTAGAATAATTTGATGAGGAAATAAAACTACAAGGGGCATTCTGAAAGTTCTGATAATGGATGAGGATTTATAATACTGCTCTAAGCTGGTCAAATCTGTCTTTGACTCGGCCAAAAGTCACATGGTGACAGGTCTGGACTGTATGAGGGATGTGACAAAGTATGAAGTCCGATGGTCTGTAAATAATCATGGAGTAGTTTTAAGTCCTCTACCCCGGTTTGGGACGAGCCTCTACATAGTGGTTAAGGACGGCAGATAGTTTTTTTCAGCAAACATCCTTCCTGTGACAGTGCTGTGCTCTGTGACAGGAAACTGGAGAACCATTCCATGTGCGTCAAAAAGTAAATCAATTAAAACGCCCTTAACACTCCAGGACCATCATGCTATCTATGGCCTTTCTCTATTTTCCCCAAACCACACCTTTATATTTTCCCCCGACCACACCTTATTATTTTCCCCCTTCCACACCTTATTATTTCCCCTGACCACACCTTATTATTTCCCCGACCACACCTTAATATTTCCCCCCGACCACACCTTATTATTTTCCCCCTTCCACACCTTATTATTTCCCCCGACCACACCTTATTATTTCCCCAAACCACGCCTTAATATTTCCCCCCGACCACACCTTATTATTTTCCCCTGACCATACCTTATTATTTCCCCCCGACCACACCTTATTATTTTCCCCTGACCATACCTTATTATTTTCCCCTGACCATACCTTATGATTTTCCCCTGACCATACCTTATTATTTTCCCCTGACCATACCTTATTATTTTCCCCTGACCACACCTTATTATTTCCCCCCGACCATACCTTATTATTTCCCCCCCGACCATACCTTATTATTTTCCCCTGACCACACCTTATTATTTCCCCCCGACCATACCTTATTATTTTCCCCTGACCACACCTTATTATTTTCCCCTGACCATACCTTATTATTTTCCCCCGACCACAACTTATTATTTTCCCCTGACCACAACTTATTATTTTCCTCTGACCATACCTTTTTATTTTCCACCGACCACACCTTATTATTTTCCCCTGACCATACCTTATTATTTTCCACCGACCATACCTTATTATTTTCCCCTGACCATACCTTATTATTTCCCCTGACCACACCTTATTATTTCCCCTGACCACACCTTATTATTTCCCCAAACCACACCTTAATATTTTCCACCGACCACACCTTATTATTTCCACCGACCACACCTTATTATTCCCCCCGACCACACCTTATTATTTCCCCCCGACCACACCTTATTATTTTCCCCTGACCACACCTTATTATTTTCCCCTGACCACACCTTATTATTTTCCCCTGACCATACCTTATTATTTTCCCCCGACCACAACTTATTATTTTCCCCTGACCACAACTTATTATTTTCCTCTGACCATACCTTTTTATTTTCCACCGACCACACCTTATTATTTTCCCCTGACCATACCTTATTATTTTCCACCGACCATACCTTATTATTTTCCCCTGACCATACCTTATTATTTCCCCTGACCACACCTTATTATTTCCCCTGACCACACCTTATTATTTCCCCAAACCACACCTTAATATTTTCCACCGACCACACCTTATTATTTCCACCGACCACACCTTATTATTCCCCCCGACCACACCTTATTATTTCCCCCCGACCACACCTTATTATTTTCCCCTGACCACACCTTATTATTTTCCCCTGACCATACCTTATTATTTTCCCCCGACCACAACTTATTATTTTCCTCTGACCATACCTTATTATTTTCCCCCGACCATACCTTATTATTTTCCCCTGACCACACCTTATTATTTCCCCAAACCACACCTTAATATTTTCCACCGACCACACCTTATTATTTCCACCGACCACACCTTATTATTCCCCCCGACCACACCTTATTATTTCCCCCCGACCACACCTTATTATTTTCCCCTGACCACACCTTATTATTTTCCCCTGACCATACCTTATTATTTTCCCCCGACCACAACTTATTATTTTCCTCTGACCATACCTTTTTATTTTCCACCGACCACACCTTATTATTTTCCCCTGACCATACCTTATTATTTTCCACCGACCATACCTTATTATTTTCCCCTGACCATACCTTATTATTTCCCCTGACCACACCTTATTATTTCCCCTGACCACACCTTATTATTTCCCCAAACCACACCTTAATATTTTCCACCGACCACACCTTATTATTTCCACCGACCACACCTTATTATTCCCCCCGACCACACCTTATTATTTCCCCCCGACCACACCTTATTATTTCCCCCGACCACACCTTATTATTTTACCCCGACAACACCTTATTATCCATACCTTATTATTTTCCCCTGACCACACCTTATTATTTTCCTTTCCAGCTGGCTCAAAAGATGAGACCCATGTTTCATCACCTCAAATGTCAAATAAACATCTTTCATCGCAAATTTATATACACGCTCAATAGTTCTGTGGCAATTCTAACCCACTCCTGTTTTTGGTGGTGGGGGATCGTTGGGTGCAAATCTTCCCGAGCTTAAAATTCTCCTTTAAAATTGTGAAAAATTCCCCCGAACTAATGCCACATATATCTGTTTACTCCTCCAGAGTGCAATGCGCATCCTCCCCCACTGCTGTTTTAAGGGTGATGACGTCATTTTCAGAGAATGCAGTTAAGGGACACCCTGAACTTTGGTCATCTTCAACCGTTTGCCTGCCATCTTTAAATAGAGCTTCATTCCCATATACCTTATCTAAATCGGCTTTGATTTCCTGTGGTGAACAATTAAGCAACAACCGTATTTTTATATAGACCCTCTGTTCTTCCATTACCATATTTGTAATAAAACCCCTAAAAACTAGCAATGTCAAAAACCGCACCTAATTAACCCTTTCCCTCATACGACAATTCTGCAGCAGACGAATTTGAACGTATTTTGTCAAAAAGCGTCTATATGAGGGAAAGGGTTAAATATGCTACGCCAATCGACCAGCACATTTTGCATGAGGAAGTTGTGCGTCGCTAGACGTGGCAATGTTTAGCCTGGAAGGGGATATAACTTCCATGAAAAAAGATAATTTATAAGCAGTTATATGCCTTTTATCAGAACTTTCAGAATGCCACTTGTAATACCTGGAAAATTGGGAGTAGATTTTGATGTAAAGTTAACCCTTTCCCTCATAAGACAATTCTGCAGCAGACGACTTTGAACATATTTTGTCTAAAAATAGAATATCTTTATAATTGAATGGATAACCTATGACTAAAAGTGGAAAACATTGTGACAAAAGGAGAAATTGCTCGTTTTGAGCAATTTCTTATTTTGTCACTATGTTTTCAAAAAGCTGTCTGCTGCAGAGGCGTCAGAAAGCGTCATATATGAGGGAAAGGGTTAAAATAAAATTGTTTCAAAAGATCATTATTAGCAATTTCTCCTTTTTCCACAATGTTTTAAAATATTGTCAGCTGCAGAGGCATCAGAAAGCATGTATAATGTGGGAAAAGGTTAATGCTGTATTAGATTTAACTTCAACCTTTAGTCTGTGTCTGGATGGTCAAAGTGGGCTACAGAAAGAAATATCATTATGTGTAATTCTTATTTCTTTTTCAGAATGCTCATGTAATGCAAGCAGTATTAATCCTTATAAAGGAGTTAGACAGGGACAGTCTAGAAATAATTGACACTTCTATTAAAAAACGTTTAGAGACACTTTAATAAACAGCTGTAAGGATGATCACTGTGAACCACCTCCGTTTTAGGAAAATGTATATAGCCTACAGTTGTGGGAACTATGGGTGCTGCCTTGAAGTTTTTGAAGATTTTTTTAGAGATTTTTGAAAAGGAAAACAGAGCATATTGATAAATTTCTCCCTTTTTCACAATGCTTTCAACCTGCAAGTATTCATTATTACTTTACCTTTCTAATCTTTTCATCACATGTTTTTAATTTTGAGTATTGAATTGTTGAGAGTTTATAGTTCTCAGGTATTTCACAATAGCCCACCAACACTTTTGAAAAAGATATTTATTTTGATATGAACTACCTCTAGCCATTTGAGGTCTTAAATCATCTGCGTAAAGTGGAGACTGGCAAGCGTGTGTGCTTCAGCACAGCCTCAACAGAGTCTTCACTGTCTGTCTTTATGTAATTTAGTACTAGGTGTGTCTTTGACAAAATCTTATAACTGTATAGCCCCATTAGTTTTTCACCAATTTTACCCCATTCCCAAAATATGTTCAAAGTCGTCTGCTGCAGAATTGTTTAATTATGGAAAGGGTTAACCCATTTCAACTTGACCCAGCAGACAACTTTGGGAAACACTTTTGTCACAACATATTCAACTCTATACAACAATTATAGTATCATCATGGAAGATTTTTTCATAATTTTGCTAAGATGATTTCAAAGTCATCAACTGCATGTATAATAGGAAAGGTTTAGGCTAGACTGTAAGTTTTTTAAGTGTGATGAATGTTAACTGTATGGTAAAAACTGTACCTTACATCAAGGGTTATTGTCAGTTAACCCTTTACCTCATATAGACGCTTTCTGACGCCTCTGCAGCACACAGCTTTTTAAAAACATAGTGATAAAAGAAGAAATTGCACAAAACGTGCAATTTCTCCTTTTGCCACAATGTTTTCCACTTTTTGTCATAGGTTATCCATTCAATTATGGAGATTTTCTATGTTTTGAAAAAATACGTTCAAAGTCGTCTGCTGCAGAATTGTCGTATGAGGGAAAGGGTTAATTGTATGGTAAAAACTGGACCTTACATCAAGGTTTTTGTCCAATTGTGTGATATTAGATCTTATTGTTTACAAGTGAACAAGAAATCAATAGATGATTTTATGGAGATCAAAAAGAGATAAGTGATGTAACAACAGTATTTCTGTTATCAAAAGTGCTATAATGTGTTGTTATGCATTTTCTTAGTTCATGTACATGCCGAAATATTTCACAAAAAACAAAAACATGCCTTCAAAAGTGTGTCTGGATGCAGCAGACAGGTTTGAAAAACATTGAGGTTTTTAAACAGAAGTGTAATATTCTAGAAACATCATCATTTTTTCCATTATTTTACCCATAACCTTTGAAAACTATTGATATTCTATTTAATCAGGTAAGCGATATAGGACCATCATGGTCCTCTTGTTCATTAAATATTCTCGAAACATATTAACCTGAAAAACAGTTTATAGTTGTCTGTTTCGAGAATATTATATACTAACTCTTACCAAGCATGTTGTAAAACCTCTAGATTCTTTTTACAATTCAACGGTTTGTGTTAAGTCTTTTAATGATACAGACAATAAAGGAAATCTCCGAAACCGTTGCCTTTTATAAACATTGCATAGAATGAAGAATTTTTCCTTTTGCTTAATGTTTTCAGCTGTATACCAAATTGTTCTATGTCAAAAAAAAATCAAAGCAGATGATATTAACCGTTTCCCACATACAAACCCTTTTAAACAACTCTAGCAGACGTTTTTTATAGTTTTTCAAAACGAGCAATTTCTCCTTTTGCCACAATGTTTTGAAATCCATTCAACAATTTAATTTTTGCCAAGTTGTATTCAAAGTCATCTGCTTCTGATTTGTTGTATGTTGGAAAGGGTTAACCCTTTACCATATATAGACACTTTCTGATGCCTCTGCAACAGATGGCTATTGAAAACAATGTAACAAAATGAGAATTTGCTCAAAACAAGCAATTTCTCCATTTGCCACAATGTTTTCATCTTTTTTCAGCAAGTAAAGAGAATTTCTATATTTTTGCCTAGAAGTTTTCATAGTCGTCTGCTGTAGATGTGTTGTATGTGGGAAAGGGTTTAAAGACCATAGATGCATCAGACTATGAGTTAATAAAAGAGCAAAATATTGTTGATTCTTTAGCCTTTCTTCCTTACAATGTTCTACAAATTGGCAGCAGATTCCTTAACAAATCAAGGAAAAACTATAGAAAATCTGTCTCAATAAATGTAGTTATTAAATAGATATTAAAACATTGTGGCAAGAGGAGAAAAAACTCATAATGATTATTACTGCTTTGTAGCGACCTCTTTTGTAATAAAAACAAGATGTGTTTGTGAAACACTGATGCCCCCGAATGGCAACATCTAGGTCAAAGGTCAAGATCGCCAGGTGAAAAATGTTGGTACTGACAGAAAGGTCATGTCACAAGGAATACACATGTGAAATATGGTAGCCGTACCTGTTATGGTTCAAAAGTAGTGGTCAAAGTTAAAAAAAAATCTAGAATGGCAACATCTAGGTCAAAGGTCAAGGTCGCAAGGTGGAAATTGTTGGTGCTGACAGAAAGGTCATGTCACAAGCTGTTATGGTTCAAAAGTAGTGGTCAAGGTTAAAGGTTTTTTTGAGAATGGCAACATCTAGGTCAAAGGTCAAGGTCGCAAGGTTAAAAATGTTGGTACTGACAGAAAGGTCATGTCACAAGGAATACAAATGTGAAATATGGTAGCCGTACCTGTTATGGTTCAAAAGTAATGGCCAAGGTAAAAGTTTTTTTCAAGAATGGCAACATCTAGGTCAAAGGTCAAGGTCGCAAGGTAAAAAATGTTGGTACTGACAGAAAGGTCATGTCACAAGGAATACACATGTGAAATATGGTAGCCCTACCTGTTATGGTTCAAAAGAAATGGCTAAGGTTAAAGATTTTTTCGAGAATGGCAACATCTAGGTCAAAGGTCAAGGTCCCAAGGTCAAAAATGTTGGTACTGACAGAAAGGTCATGTCACAAGGAATACACATGTGAAATATGGTAGCCGTACCCGTTATGGTTCAAAAGAAATGGCCAAGGTTAAAGTTTTTTTCGAGAATGGCAACATCTAGTTCAAAGGTCAAGGTCAAAAATGTTGGTACTGACAGAAAGGTCATGTCACAAGGAATACACATGTGAAATATGGTAGCCGTACCTGTTATGGTTCAAAAGTAGTGGTCAAGGTTAAATTTTTTTTTGTGCAGACAGACAGACGTGCAGACAGACAGACAGACAGACAGACAGACGTGCAGACAGGCCAAAAACTATATGCCCACCGAATCTATGATTCCGGGGGCATAACAATCAAAATTGAAATCAACTGATTATTTCAACTTAAAATTACAAGGCAATTATTAGTTTCTCCTTTTGCCACAACATTTTCAAAAGTCGTCTGCTGCAGATTCGTCTACAAGTGAGAAAGAAATAACAGTCATATATTGCCTGATACAGTTATTTTTTGACACTTCCAAAAAA
Organism: Serripes groenlandicus; assembly: GCA_031761405.1. Lineage (NCBI taxonomy): Eukaryota > Metazoa > Mollusca > Bivalvia > Cardiida > Cardiidae > Serripes > Serripes groenlandicus. Next base: position 123,068,137 of record JASEVX010000003.1, on the reverse strand, counting down.
CCATCAGAACTGCAATATTTTAATTTCATTCAATTCAATTTTACATTGTTGAGTGTCTGACTGAAGAATTTTTGGTACACATCTTAAAAAGAACGTTTTGTATTTAGGATTCATGTCCATCTTGACGTCTAGGTGTTAAATCTTATTTTCTTTTCCTTTTCCCACATACAACTAATATGCAGCAGTCAACTTTGGAAACATCAAGGCAAAACAAGGGAACATTTCTATGAATGGGAAAATAATTATTGAATAAAGTTGAAAAAATTGTGGCAAAAGGCTCATTTTTTTTTCACAATGTCTTCAAAAGTCTTTTCAGCGGATATGTCAGAAAGTATGTATCTGAGAAGTTATGAAGTTAATTTTAAAACAGGCAAATTTTATGAAATCTCACAACACATGCATTTATTAACAGCTTTGTGATATTAAATATCAAGTTTGTATAATTATGTAATCATATTAATTTTACTTCATACTTGTAACTACATTGTAATTACCATTCTAAGTGTCTTGGAACTGCAATAGTTTCTTTTTCAGCTTGAACTTGCTTTGCGGACGGAAAATCTCATTAAAAACACTCAAAGTGTAATTCATTCATCTTGTATTAATTTACGCTTGCCCTGAATATTCACCTTATCTGGAGCTCTGGATGAGAGCTTATCATTACCTTTGTCTTTGGTGAAGAAGTTTAGTTTGAGGTCTGTTGGATCAAAACTAAATCCTTTCCCACATGAAACGTATCTGCAGCAGATGATTTTGAAATTATTTATGGGAAAATATTGAACATCTCTTTATATGAAAGTATAATGATTGAATGCAGTTGAAAAAAAATTGGCAAAAGGAGAATATGTTCATTATGAACAATTTCTTCTTTTGTTACAGTGTTTTAGATGTCCTCTGTTGCAGAGGCATCAAACAGTGTCTAATGTGGGAAAGGATTAAGTGCCAACTTAACCAACTTTCACCAGTAATGTATCTATGGATGCCTTAGTAGATTTGTTTCTTCAAAGACAGTGTGATTTATTAAAACATTCTATCTTGATACAGTTTGTATTCCTAGAATTATCTATGAACTCTTCCAATTGAAAAGGCTAGACAAGTCTATTTTAATAATTCAGTGTTTTCAACTCACTTATATACATGTAATTATACTTTCATACAGACATTTTCTATAATTTGGCCACAATGTTTTGAAAGTCATTTACTGCAAATTTGTTATATTTGGGAAAATGTTGAGTCATATTAGAGGATGTTCACCTATCCTTTTTACAAGCTGAACTTGAAGCTCGTGATAATTAATAATATAATAAATTAAGACAAGAAATCTTTGTAAGAAATTTAGTAATTGCTCTTCTGTAGGCAAAGATTGTGATATGCTTTTCAAATTTTGTGCTTTAAAATTTAATGAAATGAACTAAATGGGCCATGTCACGATGTGTTCTTAACCCTTTCCCACATGCATCAAATCTGCAAGAGAAAACTTTGAAAACATCTACCCAAAAATATGGAAAATCTCATTTATTGGAAGTAATATTATTAAAAGAGTTGCAAATATTGTGGCAAAGAGAAACTGTCATCCACTGCAGAGGAGGCATATGTATGTGGAAAAGGGTTAAATTATTCTTGAAATGAAATAACCGGACTGTGTGTTCTTAAATAGAAGTATGTCTTGCTTTCAGCGCCATAGCTATTTTCTCAAAATATCATATAATTGTTTACAAGAGATATTCCACGCATTTATATATTTATAATGTTTTTTTATGCTATATTAGTTCTATGATCTGTTATAAAACTACTACTGCCTTAACGCTGATTTGTTTTGTAATAATAAAGGACTATAATGTAAGTCAAATCTTGTTGTTGTTAATCCTTTCCCTCATAAGGAAAACATTTTTCACCTTTACAGCAATTTTGAAGAAGGAAAAAAAACAACAGGAAATTGATCAAGACAAGACAGTTCTACTTATAGGTGAAATTATGCTAAATACATGCGCTGATCTACACCCAAATAATCCCTAAAAAAACTTTGTCTGCGTAGAAATGTGTGTATATCGTCACTAGAATGCATTGAATATATAACAGTGAGTTTAAATTCATTGTAAATGTGTATAGGATGCATTGGAAATGATTGATTTGATCACTTTTAGTATTTTGACCTTGTTTGAAAGTGAAACTAGAGAATGCTAAACACCGGTTTTGGTCCAAAATGATGGTAACCATTTTCGCCTGGTGAGGTAACTCCTTTCAATGGTATATGGTGTTCTACATAAGAATCGCTTATAAAGTGTGACAATTGAGGGCTGAAACGGGTCAATTAACATGGAAACAAAGAAGGAATTTATTTGGTGTATTGTAACCTATACCGGAATGTTGTTGATTCTATATCAAAATCATACTTGAAGAATTCAAGATTCTACATTTCTCTCATCAGACATTTTTAAAGCAGACAAATCTAACCATCGTCATATCAGGTAAACGGTGTATCAAATTTTCTTCCTCTAACTAACGACCCCTAGATAATTGTAACAAAAGTTGCATCAGTCCTAACTCAAGACTCAGCATTAACTTTCATTATACACCCTTCGAAGAAGAGGGGGTATATAGGAGTCACTGTGTCGGGCAGTCTGTCTGTCGGTCGGAAGCCATATTTTGTCCGGCCTATTTCTTACAAACCACTGGATGGAATTCAATAAAATTTTACATGAAGCTTCTACACCACGAGGAGATGTGCATATCCTAAAGGGGTTACAATTGCATGATATTTTACAGAGTCATGGCCCTTTTACTAATTAAGTTATGGTGTAGGTCAAGGTGCTGTTTAGGGGGTATTTTGTCCGGCCTATTTCTTACAAACCACTGGGTGGAATTCAATAACATTTTACATGAAGCTTCTATACCAAGAGGAGATGTGCATATCCTAAAGGGGTTACAATTGCATGAAATTTTACAGAGTTATGGCCCTTTTACTAATTAAGTTATGGTGTAGGTGCTGTTTAAGGGTGTATTTATCATCTTCAGTGATAGTTCTAGTTTTATGTTATCTTTATACATACATACAACGGGAATCAAAGTTCCATGTATCTGCGTACAGTGAAGACTCGGGTGAGGACAGTCTCACCAGATTCTTCACTGTTTGTAAATATATACTTTAGATGCATATTTTAACAAAAAATACTAGAGTTCTAGCCCAATTCATTTTACATCAATGTACCTTTATCCCATTCCCTCATATGACAATTCTGCAGCAGACGACTTTGAACATATTTTGTCAAAAAATAGAAAATCTCTATAATTGAATGGATAACCTATGACTAAAAGTGGAAAACAGTGTGTCAAAAGGAGAAATTGCTCGTTTTGAGCTATGTCTTCTTTTGTCACTATGTTTTCAAAAAGCTGTCTGCTGCAGAGGCGTCAGAAAGCGTCTATATGAGGGAAAGGGATAAATAATTCTGTAACAAAAAGGAAATAAGACTTCACCCAAATCACTAGGCTCACCTAATGCATAGTATACATATATATATTCAGTTTATAAGATGTTGACTCTTTCTACAAACTATAATAAAGATGAACGTGTAAACATTAATTTTGACTCTTAAACCACTGTTCAGATGGAAAGGAGAAAATAATAGCCTGTGCTTATCTATGAATCATTTAGATAAAAGTTGTTTCAATGAATAACATATTTAAAATGGTATCACTTTCACAATCACATTTTTATTCTGATAAAAAAAAATAACCACTCAATAAACATAACAAAGGATATTATGAAATAATATTCTTTAAAACCAAATAAAACCTTGAAGTGCAATCAATATCTGTGTCACTCCAAAATCATTTTTAAAATGTAAATTGTTGAATATTGGAAATGTTATCAAAAGTTCAGAACATTGAAATATGTGTTCACATGGCCAATGTCTTGATCTTTTTTGAAGGACCCCTGAATTCTGGGGGCAAACATCGATGAGGTCAGATAAAATTTGGATATATCCCCGAAAAGGTGCAATCAGCATGATGAATTTTGAGAATCATTTACATGTATATTAAGAATATCCTATATAATGGAAAAATGACCGATATTGACAGAAAAGCAGAAATTGCATATATGGACATTATCTTTCCAATAATTTTGTTAAAAAGTTGTCTGCAGCAGAAGCACCTTAAGATCTCTAAATAAAGTAAGTTTTTCCAATATAATGGAAAAATGACCAATATTGACAGAAAAGCAAAAATTGCATATACGGACATAAATGTTTTAAAAAAGTTGTCTGCTGAGGCATCATAAGATATCTAAATCGGGCAAGAAATAAAGGAAGTTTCTCTTTTTCCTCATGCAACACATTTGCAGCAGACGACTGGAAAGATCTAGGCAAAATCATGGTAACTCTTTACAATGGAAGGTTTAATTATTGAAAAGAGTTGAAAACATTGTGGACAAGGAGAAATTGTTCATATGAGCAGTTTCTCTATTTGCCAAAAGATATCTGCTGCAGAGGTTTCAAAACTGCAGTCATATCAAATATTTCTTTTAGAGAACATAAAAGATTCTTTGGTTTTGATCTTTAACCCTTTCCCTCATACGACAATTCTGCAGTAGACGACTTTGAACATATTTTGTCAAAACATAGAAAATCTCTATAATTGAATGGATAACCTATGACTAAAAGTGGAAAACATTGTGGCAAAAAGAGAAATTGCACGTTTTGTGCAATTTCTTCTTTTGTCACTATGTTTTCAAAAAGTCGTCTGCTGCAGAGGCATCCGAAAGCGTCTATATGAGGGAAAGGTTAAAGCAAAAAAATGTACCTATTCCTAGGTCTTGCTTATTTAACCCTTTCCTTCATATAGACGCTTTCTGACGCCTCTGCAGCAGACGACTTTTTGAAAACATTGTGACAAAAGAAGAAATTGCTCAAAACCAGCAATTTCTCCTTTTGCCACAATGTTTTCCACTTTAAGTCATAGATTATCCATTCAATGTATAGAGATTTTCTATTTTTTGACAAAATATGTTCAAAGTTGTCTGCTGCAGATTTGTCATATGAGGGAAAGGTTTAAACAATTTGTAGCCTTCATTTATTTCGTTTATCTACTGTAAGTATATACATGTACATGTTAATATATATATATATATATATATATATATAAACAACAGCAACATCTAAGTGTTAAGAACTTTCTTTTGATACTTAGTTCTGCAGACTGGACATAGATTACTGTTCTCTAGACACAATTCTTCAAACATTTCTAAACACGTTTCATGGAAAACATGAGAACATGAAAGCAACACAGTCCGTTTACTTTCCGATTGGTTCTTTGATTCTGGCCATTCATCACTTCTTGACATTCCCTTTGCACTTTGTGGCTTAGATCCAGTCTGTCTTGAGTTTTTGGTATTTGGATGTGGTTGTTTTTTGTTCAAAGACTTGCTCTGAATACTGGTCTTGTTTTCTGTCTTATCTTGGACATTCGGTCTTTGGATATAGCTTTTAGAAACTAAGTCTGTTAGGCATATAGGACAGTTTATTTCTCCCCTCTCTACAGCCTAGAAAATCAAAAAAATAATGGTCTAATTGAATTTTGTACCAACAATTATATACATGAGACGTCGTCTATCCAATTTGGGTCGAGTTACAATAACATTGTGAATAGCACCATTCACCTTCCGCAAATGTACTTAACCCTTTCCCTCATACCACAATTCTGCAGCAGACGACTTTGAACGTATTTTGTCAAAACATAGAAAATCTCCTAAATTGAATGGATAACCTATGACAAAAAGTGGAAAACATTGTGGCAAAAGGAGAAATTGCACGTTTTGTGCAATTTCTTCTTTTGTCACTATGTTTTCAAAAAGCCTCTGCTGCAGAGGCATCAGAAAGCTTCTATATGAGGGAAAGGGATGATATAAATAGTCTATTTTGGAGTCAGTTGCCTGGGAAGAATGCTGTATCAAGTACTGATGCAAAAAAGCTAATAAACAAAGAAATGTTGAACTATCTGCTGTAATATATCTTAAATATGGTTGAAAATAATGTTGAACTCCAATCAATCAGTATTACCAGTGCATAAAAAAAGGTTATTTATAGCCAAGTTTGATAGCCCTTTCCCTCATATAGACGCTTTCTGACGCCTCTGCAGCAGACGGCTTTTTGAAAACAGTGACAAAAGAAGAAATTGCACAAAACATGCAATTTCTCCTTTTGCAACAATGTTTTCCACTTTTAGTCATAGGTTATCCATTCAATTATAGAGATTTTCTATTTTTTGTCAAAATATGTTCAAAGTCGTCTGCTGCAAAATTGTCGTATGAGGATAAAGTATGGAATTCTCTGTCAGAAGTAAACTCTTTCGTATACGTTGATACATATGCACCAGATGGCTGTTGAACATTGTGTGAAAAAGGCAAAATTGGTCATAATCACAAATTTCTTTTTTCCCAAAATGTTTTCAATAACTACACTTTCTTCTGTAGAAATTTTATATAAGCTGCTGCAGAACTGTTGCTTGTTGACAGAGCCAGTTCAAGCTGTGTTAATATACTGGTTCTGGATCTACACTGGTTGCCTAATGGATGCTTTCTGGACATGGCACACTTATTGAATAAAGTTGTAAAAATTGTGGCAAAAGGACAACTAACTCATTATGATCAATTTCTCCTTTTGCTACAATGCATTCAAAAGTGGTCTAATGCAGATACATCCAAATGAGTCTGCATTTTGGAAATGGTTGATGAAGAGATCAACTTTTCCCCAGTTGACAGATCTGCAGCCAAGGACATTTTAAAAAACATTTTGGTTAAAGGAGAAATCTCTTACTGTCACAATGTTTTGATATCTATTAAAAAAATATCCTTTCATAAATTGATATTTCTCCACATTTTTGAAAAGCTGTTTTCAAAGTCCTTTGTTGTATGAATGTTACCTTTAATTGAATTGACTCCCAGTCCTCCTCACTCAGTTGATGAAACCTGGCATCGAAATCACGAAATACATTTCTACTGGCTTCTAGGTCACTGTCAATGTCACGCAGGAACTGGTTTACGTTAAAGTCACATGACCTCACCATTCTGTCTGTGATATTGTGAAGCTGTAAGAATATATACATGAGAACCTGTTTGACCCTTAACCCTTTCACACAAACAACACTTCTACAGCAGACGACTTTAAAAACATATCTGAAATTGTTTGGAATCTCCCTTTAAATAAAAGTACAATAATTTAATAGAGTTAAAAACATGGTGACAAAAGGAGAAATTGCTTGTTTTGTCGCCATGTTTTCAAAAAGACGTCTGTTGCAGAGGCATCAGAAAGCGTCTATATGAGGGAAAGCATTAACCAGCATTAGTTCAATCACAATCTGAGATAGATTTTGGTCAGATAGATAAACATTCCTAACAAGGTTTCTAATTCAGCTCTATTTTGAGGGGAGTTCATGGCAGATATTGCTGAAACTTTCTCGGGATCAGGCTTTAATCCGTCCTTTCCAACATACAACTCAAGAGCAGACATTTTCCAAAAGATCAAGGCAAAAGTATGGAAAATCTCTATAAATGAAAATATTATAATTGATTCAAGTTGAAGAAAACATTGTGGTAAAAGTAGTATGCTGTAGGGGTCTCAAATTGAACTGAAAGGACTGCTTGTAAGCTGTTTTAGACTAAAATGCTTTTTTCAAAATTTAATCAAACAAACATAACAATTTTTCTGTTGACTTTGAAAATATTTTAAAACCACTTTTCTGTTGACTTTGAAAAATATTTTAAAACAACTTTTGTGTAAAAGTTGCAAAAGTTTTTATTTATGAAACTATAATTTTCAAAAATGGCATAAGTACTCTGCTGCAGAGGTGTCAATTGAGTTCTGTATAAGGGAATGGGAACCCATAGAAGGCTTAAACACATGACATGTCATAAAAAGTGACAAACAAAGTTCTTTTAACTGTTCAAAATAGTTCTATGCTTAACCCTTTCCCACTTACAGATACATCTGCAGCAAATGACTTTTGTACACAGTGTGGCAACAGAAGAAATGACTTATATTGATCAATTTATCCATTTTCCAGAACGTTTTGAATTCTATTCAATAACTTTACTTTCACTTTATATGTAAATTTTCAATAATGTGTCTGCTGCAAAAAATCTTATGTGGGAAAGGGTTAAAATATGTTATATAACTTCCTTAGGATACCAAAACTTTGATTTTGACTAATGTTGCAAAAAAAGATTGTAGAAACAAACATGAATGATTTTGCTGTATAATCATATAACCACTCTGTGACCTCCCATGTACTGTATATGTGTAATAGTCTGCTGTGGCAGAATGTATAGTGTTGTTGATTTGGAAACAGGCATCCCATGTTTGATGCTTACTCATTACAGTCATGCTGGAGTGCTCTTGGCAAACGTCCATTTCCTAGCCTAGTACTGGTTTGTTTACCTAGGGATCAAACCACCTCGGTGTTCTAGTGGTAGATCATAGGTTCAATCCCCCGCCGGGTCATACCAAAGACTTTAAAAATGGTAGTAATGGCTGACCTTCTTGGCGCTCAGGGTTGCAAGGTTAGCATTATGACTGACTGGCTGGTGTCAGGCTTAATGCTCCAGTAGAACTGGTAATTTACCCAGGATTCACCGTAAAAAAATCTGAATATTTGTTGAAAGCGACGACAAACACCAACAAAATAAAAATTATCCAGGGATCATGAATAAAAGAACTGTTGCCGTGAAATAGCTGAAATAATGTTGAAAATGGCGTAAAACACAGTATAAACAAACAAACAAAGCACATAAACAAAACTATATTGTATGTGAAACTGATTTAAATACCCTTTCTTCATAGAACTTCCTCCTCAGTCTAGGATCTTTCGGTGGATTCGTTTCGCGTAACTTTAAATACCAACATTTAACTACATAACCTCTCCAACATGCTTGGATTCTGTAAAAATAATGATAGTTCATCTGACTTCAAAGGGAGTGTGCTACAATGCTCATTACATTACATTTCTTTTCCAAATTTCAAATGTTTGCTAACCCTTAAGTTATTCCAACATACAACAACAGCTGGCTTTGCAATTCTCTAGGCAAAAATACAGTAAATCTCTTTTCTATAAAGTATAATAATTGAATAGAATTGAAAACATTGAGGTTGCTGCCAAAAGGTGGAATTGCTAATTTCTTCTTTTGCCTCAATATTTTTAAAAGTCATATGCTGCAAATGCATTAACCCTTTCCCTCATACCACAATTCTGCAGCAGACATCTTTGAACATATTTTGTCAAAAAATAGAAAATCTCTATAATTGAATGGATAACCTATGACTAAAAGTGGAAAACATTGTGGCAAAAGGAGAAATTGCTCGTTTTGAGCAATTTCTTCTTTTGTCACTATGTTTTCAAAAAGCCGTCTGCAGCAGAGGCGTCAGAAAGCATCTATATGAGGGAAATGGTTAAGAGTGTTAATTCATATGCTTGACTAATTAGTCTGTACAAAGTTCTATTTAATCCAATGTTTATTTACAAAACTATTACAATGTATTGGGTTGTCCTTATAATATGTATTTCTTATGTCAGTACTTCAAAATAGAGGGCCTCATGGGAGATTAGTAATAATAACTAAATGAGTTTTTACCCTCTTTAAATAAAGTATTATTATTATTATTATTATTATAATTATTATTGGGTCAAAGGAAACTCATATATTAGGCAAAAACATACTGTAGAAAAGAGAAATTGCTCAAAATGGGTATTTTTCAAATTTTCAAATGGATTAAAATAAAAAATAAATTATTTCTGATGAGTTTACAAAAGTTAATGTCTACATACAAAAATGTCAACATTTTGCCTGTGATGATACTTTAAATGTCATCACTTTAAAAACATCTGAGCACTCACACAATTACAAAACCTGAAAGATGGGTAATTCCCACAATGTTTTCAGAAATTAAGACCTCTAAAGTTGTTTAACCCTTTCCCACTTATAGACACTTTCTGACGCCTCTGCAGCAGATGACTTTTGAAAACATTGTGACAAAAGAAGAAATTGTCCTTTTGCCACAATTTTTTCAGTAATTATACCTACAACTACAGAGATTTTCCAAATTTTTAGTAGCCATTTTCAAAGTTGTCTGCTGAAGATTTGCTGTATAAAGAGGTCTTTATATATTAGCAGTCCCACGGGAAAACCAATATTTTGGACTCTGCGTAAAGTATCAATCCGGATCAGCCTAATCATGCCGCGCAGGCTAACCCGGACAGACACTTTTCGCCTCCTGTGGATTTTCTGTTTCAGGAATCATTACATTATATGTCTACCCACGTTTTATTGAATGTGTTAGTCCGGATTAGCCTGCACGGAGTGCACAGGCTGATCTGGGTCGATACATTACTCAGAGACCATTATGTTGGTTTTCTCGTGGAACTGGTCATATGTAAAGGGTTGAACTCAACATACACAGTGGCAGATTTGTGTCGATGTTGCCTTGATCCCTCGTGTATCACTCTAGTTTGGTACTGTTCTTTACGACACATTGGACAAGTCTTCTTACCCGTAAACCTCTCAAAGGCTTGTAAACAGGCCTGTAGATACATTTAACATTATACATTTACAACAAATCTGCAGCAGACGACTTTGAAACTTTCAAGTCCAAAAAATAGAAAAACTCTATAAATGATAGTAGGATTATTGAAAATAGTTGAAATCATTGTGACAAATGGAGAAATTGCTCATTATGAGCAATTACTCCATTTGCCTCTATGATTTCAAAAGAAGTCTGATTCAGAGGCGTCAGAAAGCGTCTACATGAGGGAAAGGGTTAAACATTATACATTTTCCCATATACAACAAATCTGCAGCAGACAACTTTGAAAACATCATGACAAAATTATGGAAAATCTCTATACAAAAGTATAATTATTGAAAAGGGTTGAAAAACATACTGGGCAAAAAAGGGACTGCTGATGATGAGCAATTCCTCCTTTTACCACAATGTTTTCAAAAGTTGTCTGCTGCAGAGGCATGAGAGTGCATCTGCAAAAGGGAAAGAGATAAATATGAATAGCTTACTGCTATTTCATGGTCAAGCTTTAAACAAGTAAATCTGTAAGATGGATGGATATATCATGCTCCATGGACGGTTTCTAAATTATCAAAATACCATTAACTTCAGTGAATTCCAGCCCACGGTAACTGAGAAATGGTGAAATCAGGATTAAGGGATGGACAGATAGAAGGAATATTGCACAAACACAAACAATATGACAACTATAATGTTCCTCTAAAAAAAAATTCTGATAGCATAATAACAAGACAATGAATATCATTAAAATGATTCTTACCCTGTGAAATACATGAGTACATGAAAGAAGAACCTGAAATAGACAAGAAAATACAAAATAGAGGAAAGTACAGTCATGAAAATGAAGGAATAGTTAATGTCTCTTACTCTTTCCCTATATAATAAATTTACAGCAGACAACTTTGAAAACAAATACATGAATATATGGAAAATATCTAAAAATTAAATTAATTATTGACAAAAGTTGAACACATTGTGGCAAAAGGAGAAATTGCTCATCATAGGCAATTTTCTTTTGCCACTATATTTTCAATAGCGATTTGCTGCAAAAGCTCCAAAATGCATCTACATGTGGGAAAAAGCTAAGGACTTAGGAATTAAAAAGTTTTGAATTATGATTTAACATCTTTCTGAAAATCACTGAGGAAGGTCTTCTTAATATACTTTCCCCACACATTTTATTTTGCAGCGGACTACTTTGAAAACATATAGGCTAAGGCCAAACTATGGATAATTCTAGAAATGAAAGAATAATCATTAAATAAAATTGAAAATATTTGGCAAAAGTCGACAGATATGTTGGCATGCAGTATATAAGACAAACAGTTTACTCACTGTTTGAGAGTAGCCAAAGTTTAAGGATTAGAAATTCTTGTAATAAAGAATAACTGCATTTAATGTTTTTTACCCCAAGAAAAGGTCAGACTCGGCATCTTCAGCATACAATATGAAGAAAGGTATTAGATGTAACTATATTTCAAATATGAAAGCCCTAGCACCAGTACTTATTGACAAAAAGTAAAAAAACAAAACTTTAACGTTTTAGCCAGAAAAGCAACACCTTAGTCTCGCTTACGCTAGAAAAAAAACTCTCTAAATTTATTATTTGATAGAGTTGAAAACATTTTGGAAAAAGGAGAATTTGCTTATTATAAGCAATTTCTTCTTTTTCCACAATGTTTTCAGAAGTTGTTTGCTGCACAGGCAGCAGAAAGCGTCTGTATGAGGAAAAGGGTCAAAAGTGCGTCAAACCTGTTCCTGAAGGCCAAAGTCCTCTTTACATATGACACAGGGGTTTTTGGAGTCATCTCTATTGTTTGATTTGTCTTTGGCACTTTGCCAGTCATTTTCGGACAGCAATTGACCTGGAGCTTCAATCAGTCCCATCTTCTGAGCTTTAATCATAAAAAAGTTAAACATTCATTGATTGCTATGCAAGATTTTTCAACTGCTTTAACACTTTCCCACATACAGCAAATCTGCAGCAGACGACTTCGAAAATGTCTACTAAAAAATATGGAATATCTCTATAATTGTAGGTATAATTACTGAAAAAAGATGAAATTATTTAGGCAAAAGGAGAAAATTCTGGTTTTGAGCAATTTCACCTTTTGTCACGCTGTTTCCAAAAAGCGTCTGCTGCAGCGCGTCTAGAGGTTGGAAGAGTTAAGTTATGTTATTTTCAATGTTTGGCAGATTATATTTTAACCCTTTCCCACATACAACAAGTCTGCAGCAGGCAACTTTGAAACACCTAGAAAAAATTATGGAAAATCTCTGAAATTGAAGGTATAATTACTAAAAAGAGTTGAAAACTTTGTGACAAAAGGAGAAATTGCTTGTTTGCTTTCTTGAGCAATATCTACCTTTTTCACAATTTTTTCAAAAGTCGTCTGCTGTAGATACGTCAGACAGAGTCTTATTGTGGGAAAGGGTTAAAGTTGATATAATTTTTACCATTGCCCCTCGCGATTACTTACCTAGTGTCATTGGAGGTGGTTTAGGGTCCAGAACATATTCTTTTTCTGGATTTTCTCGTTTCTTTGGTGGAGGAGGCTTGCCTAAAACATGAAGGTTTTAAAATTACAAATTCTAAAACGGTAGGATCCTGAAATCAGATTTTACGAATTAATACATTTTTAGTGATAGGTGTTAATTCATAAAATCATACATATGTTACATCATTTATCAATTCCATTCCAAATAATATTGAATATCACATCAGTTATACTTTTAAAGTTTTCTGTGGTTACAAACAATCATCTGCAGCATTTAGGATAACTCATTAACTAAATGATGACCGTGATTCAGATGAGAATAAGACGAGGCAGATCAGAGTAATCACATGTCACTAATTCCGTAACCCTTTCCTGCCTGTAGACATATTTTGTTGCATTTGCAGCAAACAACTTTTGAAGACATTGTAGCCAAGAAATAAATTGCTTAGAGCTAGCTATTTCTCCTTTGGTCACAATGTTTTCAACCCTATAAAATAGTTATAGATTTAATAATAAAGATTGTCCTTATTTTTGTTTAACACTTTCCCACCTATAGATGCATTTTAATGCATATGCAGCAGCTGACTTTCGAAAACATTGTGACAAAAGGAGAAGTTGCTCAAAACTAGCAACTTCTCCGTTTGTCACAATGTTTTCATCTTTTTTCAGTAATTATACCTTCAATTATAGAGATTCTCCATTTTTTTAGTAGACATTTTCAAAATCATATACTGCAGGCGGATTTGCTGTTAGTGGGAAAGGGTTACCGGTAAATGTTTTCAAAGTTGTAAGTCTGCATGGGTTAATATTGATTTCAAAGTAACATAACTCAAATGGTGTAAGAAGATGCAACAGAAATATCTTATCATTCAAATATTATGATTTGACGCAGGTCAGTCTTACTTCTCCCGAATCTACCAATTTCTATCCTAGAACGAACTTCCTTTTTCTGTTTAGACCTGGCTGCAGGGCCCAGTCCAACATGCCTAGGTCCTAAAACATCTCCAAGTCCTAAACTCTTCACCAGATGATCTTGTAAAGCAACAGCTGTCAATGTTGTACTATCCTACAAAAAGAAAAATAATTCTTAGAGCTTTCAACAATCAATCATCTACAAGCGATGTTTTCTCTAGGTTTTGTAAGACTATAGTGACAGTACCCTTCAAAGATTGAACTTCCTCATCATTTTCTATAACAGGAGGATTTTCACTAAGAGAATAAATAAATGCTATCTTGTTCTCAAGTAAATTACCTAATCATTGAACATATTTTAATGTTATATATTATAATGTATAAACTTTCGAAACAAAAATTAATCGCATAACTTTAACATTAAACTTTATTTCATTATTCAGGAATTAGTAATAAATCATGTCCAATGGCAGCCATTTGTTAAAGTGAACTCAAGGGATTAAGTACAAAATATCACAGTTATTATAAAAAGCATTGATATGGTGTTCCCGTTATATCAAAATTTGAAACAGAATGATTGACCATATGTGAAAATTCTTTAATAAAAGGCAACTACAATTTTTTTATTGACATTGAAATGTTAATGAATTAACTGTTTCAAACTATGAATGTATTGTCCAATGGCAGCCATTTTGTAACGTGAACTCAAGGGATTAAGTACAAAATATCGCAGTTATTATAAAAAGCATTGATATGGTGTTCCCGTTATATCAAATTTTGAAACAGAATGATTGACTGTATGTGAAAATTCTTTAATAAAAGGCAACTACAATTTTTTTATTGACATTGAAATGTTAATGAATTAACTGTTTCAAACTATGAATGTATTGTACGAATTATGTATTGGTTTAAATTACATGTTGGCACAATTGATTTAGATATCCCCCAAATGACACATTGTTTAACTCTTATAATGGCTTCAATGATTTTGGTAATAAAATGTATGATTTAGAAGTATGCAATATTATTTATTCAATTCCAGAACCACTACAAACATACTGGCCACAAATGGCATATTTAATTTTTTTACATTTTGGTCCTTATTTCCTTTTACTTTCTATAGTCAAGAATATATCATGCACTGTAATGTTTTCATGTGACTTAAGTTTCTGTGAACTTTAGTTTCTGTGATGTCATATTAGTCTTTAATACAAACAAAAACAAAAACAACTGATTTTTGTTCATACTCTTACACATGGAATAAAAATCCATAACCTATGAAACTTTCTGAAATGACCCCAGTGGCAGCCCACATTTCAGTTTAAATAAAACTGATAAGGTTTTTGACTAACTGGATGTTACAAATTCAAAGTTCTATAATGGTGACATCATTGTATTATCGTAACGCAAATTATGGTTGGACTCTTAAATAACCAAAGCACTGATAGTGCTGCAAGCAAGGGGCCAACTGCAGATCACGGAGAATGATTTACTGTCAGATTGAAAAAGTTTATACATAATTACTCAAAATGGGTATCTTACGACCTATACTCAGAATTATAGGGCCTTTTTATAGGGTGTTCTAATACTCCATATTATAGGGTGATCTACATGAGAAAGGCTTAGAAAGTGTGATAATTGAGAGCTGAAACTGGTTGATTTACATTGTAGTGATTATGGACCTGGTACCAGTCTACTAGATAGATATGCATCACTGATCAACCAAGGAGGAATTTATTTGGTGTATTGTGACCTGAATGGTTCTCATATGAATTACCACATTATCCCTATCCCATATACAGACACTTTCTGACGCCTCTGCAGCAGATGTATTTTGGAAAACATGGCGACAAAAGAAGAAATTACTCAAAATGAGCAATTTCTCGTTTAGTCCCCATGTTTTCAACTCTATTTAATTATTGTACATTCATTTAAAGGGAGTTTCCAAAAGAATGTCTGGGTGTGTTTTCGAAGTCGTCTGCTCCGATTTTTTTAATGTGGGAAAGGTTTTTTTACTCTGAGTGCGTCTGACCTTAATTTATTCAATTATTGATGAACAATACTTTACATGAACCTTAATTAAGCTACAAAAAACAAGCATCAAACTACAGACAATAGACACACACCCTTTCCTTTTTATCCTTTCTATGGTTCATGTCTTTATCACTAGGTTACGGACGTTTCTATAAGACTGTAATTCAGCAAATTGGAAAAATGTTATCAAAACTTCTGAATTTTGTTTACTTGTCCACCATTTTGACGCTTTTTGGTTTCGCAGGAAATGCGAATACGCGATTGGTCAATCTTAGACGGTGTCTATGCGGTGTATAGATAAATTATTACTCAATTGATACATCTATCACAATTGAACATGGCAGAAAACAATATTACTGAAGTTTTTTCCAAATTTCAAGACTATCTTGAATCCGACCAGTCTCTAAGAGAGGTATAAGCTTTAGAAATGTCATTTTGTTATATTCTATGCGTGTCATTGTCCGAATATTAATTGGCCATCATTGTTTCTACGTCACAGCGTGCTTGAGCCGCGTTATGTGAAAAGGAGTCTTATTGCATATGGCAGAGGTCTGGTACCCGGAGTAATATTGTAAATTATAAATTCTCGCATTTATAAAGCAACAATGGTGACTATATTAGTCACCTCACATTTAGGCTTACATAGCTATTGTGTATGATATATATATGGAAAATTAGAAAATGTACAAATGATTTTCGTAAACTCTACAGTGGACCATTTATAACTTGATGCTTGGAATCTTAACCCTTTTTATGTAGCAGACGACTTTGAACATATTTTGTCAATTTTTTATTTTTTATGCCCGGCATACGAAGTATGAGGGGCATATAGTTTTCCGGTCTGTTAGTCCGTCCGTCCGTTCGTCCGTCCCGCTCAGGTTAAAGTTTTTGGTCAAGTTAGATTTTAGTGAACCTGATGTCCTATCATTATGAAACTTCACACAAATGACAATCAACATATCATTGTTTAAAAAATTGTATCAATTTGAGGTTGGACCAACTGTTCGTCCGTCCGTTCGTCTGTCTGTTCGTCCATTCCATTCTCAGGTTAAAGTTTTTGGTCAAGTTAGATTTTAGTGAACCTGATGTCCTATCATTATGAAACTTCACACAAATGACAATCAACATATCATTGTTTAAAAAATTGTATCAATTTGAGGTTGGACCAACTGTTCATCCGTCTGTTCGTCTGTCTGTTCGTCCATTCCATTCTCAGGTTAAAGTTTTTGGTCAAGTTAGATTTTAGTGAAGCTGATGTCCGATCATGATGAAACTTCACACAAATGACTATTAACATATCATTCTTTAAAAAATTGTGCCGATTTGACGTTGTGACCCTCTGTCCGTCCGTCTGTTCGTCTGTTTGTTCGTCCATACAATTCAGGTTAAAGTTTTTGGTCAAGTTAGTTTTTAGTGAAGCTGATGTCCTATCATGATGAAACTTCACACAAATGACTATTAACATATCATTCTTTAAAAAATTGTGCCGATTTGACGTTGTGACCCTCTGTCCATCCGTCTGTTCGTCTGTCTGTTCGTCCATACAATTCAGGTTAAAGTTTTTGGTCAAGTTACTTTTTAGTGAAGCTGATGTCAGATCATGATGAAACTTCACACAAATGACTATTAACATATCATTCTTTAAAAAATTGTGCCGATTTGACGTGACCCTCTGTCCGTCCATCTGTTCATTTGTCTTTCATCAGTTCACCCAACCAGCTATAGTTAACAACCGGGGCATCCGTGTTCCATGGACACATTTTCTTGTTTTTCTATAATTGAATGAATAACCTATGACCTAAAGTGGAAAACATTGTGGCAAAAGGAGAAATTGTTCGTTTTGAGCAATTTTTTCTTTTGTCAATGTTTTCAAAAAGGCGTCTGCTGCAGAGACGTCAGAAAGCGTCTGTATGAGGGAAAGGGTTAAACATAAATAATTTAATGAATCAAACTTTATTCAGTTATTGAAAGGTTAAACAGTTGGTTCACAAAGTGGTTGTCTCTATAGGCTATAGCCTTTGATTGTGACTTCTGAACTTTTCCAAAGGGTCTTACCATTATTCATATTGGTGTATCATTGTATGCCATGAGCCTATTCAACATTATCCCCTGATCAAATCAGATATACAGGGCTCTCACTAGGCTTAAATTTTAGGGAGAAGTGACTTCTCCCTCCGGGCAATTTAGGGCGAAGTGGGGAGACTTTAGGGAGAAGTGGAGAGACTTAAGGGAGAAGTGAAATTTCTTGTGTGTCGTTACGCGTCGTAACCGCATCACATCGTAATCGCATCGTTTGGGATAGAACACATTTACTTAAACAAAGATGAATGTTTTATTATTTTATTTTAATTATGATTATCACATGAAGTTCTAAAATTGTTTTTCCCTAAGAGTAGTTGCGATCCGAACATTATGTTCTAAAGTCGCAGAAATTATTAATGAAGCTACCTTTTACTCGCCGTCCATTCCGTGTGTCAGGCATTTTATAAAGAAGTCTGTCGTAAGTGTCATAAACAATGTAAATTATTTGTATCTGGTTTGCGATCCGAACATTGTGTTCTAAAGTCGCCGAAATATAATTAATGAAGCTACATTTTACTCGCCGTGTAAAGGTTTCAGGCATTTTGTAAATTTGTCTGTCGTAAGTGTCATAAACAACGTAAATTATTTGTATCGGCTAAACATACACACTCTTTACAAGTAGAATTGAGGTATTGTCTTTTGATTGGTTAATTCCAAATAGTATGACACCCCCATGCTACAGCATTTATTATGAAACCCCTAAAAAAATATCTAAATAATCTCATTTTCTCAATTATTGAAGACGATTATCTCATTAAACCATGAATATATTCACAATATTATTTATACTATTGAAAGGGTTAAAACATAATTCGACTTCCATCTCATTTACATCGGATACGTATTTAATGTTTTATCAGGGGGCGTCATAATATTTGATATGACAATCGGTACTTTGATTATGCAAATTGGACTCAAGTGCACGATTTTGATTGGTTCTACGTCATTGTGTGTGTTAAATGATTCGATTCTTCAGCTTTTAATGGATATACACTCTCAGTTGTCAAATAACTGATTACGCAACTGTGTATATCGAGAACTGTATAGGCCTACATCGATTCGACATGGTGCGTGACCGTGATCATTTTAACAGTGTCCGATGCTAGGACAAAATTGTCGGCGAAGTCAACTTCGCTTTGACTGAGATTTTGGGCGAAGTCGACTTCGCTTTGATCGAGTGAATGGGCGAAGTCAAAAACTTTTAGGCGACCACTTCGCCCAAATCGCCCCCTAGTGAGAGCCCTGATATGTGTGTATGCCATGAGCCTATTCAATATTATCCTCAGATCGAATCAGATATGTGTGTATGCCATGAGCCTATTCAATATTATCCCCAGATTGAATCAGATATGTGTGTATGCCATGAGCCTATTCGATATTATCCCCAGATTGAATCAGATATTTAGTGTTAAACACTGAGCGGCAAAGTGTTTAAAACTTGATGTACAGATTCCCAATTTCGTCAACCATATCTTTTAATTTACCATGTGGCCAGCACAGGGCCAGCATGAAGTATACTTACTAGTGTCCGGATAAGTTATTACCGATTTTACCTAGCTCTTGGGGGTGGAAGACAGTGGATTAAATCTAGTAGGCTGTCTCTTGTTAAATCGAACATCACTCAGTCAACTCAGGTCAAAGCAAGTTGACTCTTGCGATAATAGTAGGGATGACTTTGTTTTTCTCACCCTGCAGAATTAACTATTTGGCGAGGACTATTTGGTGTCCAATATGCTCTTTATTGTAATGGTAGGGTCAGGTTACTCCAGACTTATGGCTCAGTAATCTACAGTTACCTGCTCCTACCCTTTATTATCATTACAGGAGATAAGGGTTGTAATAAGAGAAGTTGAACAGATAGGTAGACAGATACTAACCCTGTTACAAACAGTTCATCAAACAAATGGAATCAATACAGGTGATGATTTTTTGGTTTACCATTAATTAAACTGCCACAAACCATTGTCAGAAGTCTTCTGTTCTCTTTGAATTTTTTTTGAAAATCATTCTCAGAAGTCTTCTGCTTTCTTTGAAAATCATCCTCAGAAGTCTTCTGTTTTCTTTGAAAATTATTCTCAGGAATCTTCTGCTTTCTTTGAAAACCATTCTCAGGAATCTACTGCTTTCTTTGAAAACCATTCTCAGAGTAGTCTGCTTTCTTTGAAAACCATTGAGAAGTCTTCTGCTTTTGCTGAAAACTATTCTCAGGAATCTTCTTTTTTGAAAACATCTCAATGAATTTTGTATTATCTAGAAATATAGATACACTGTTGAAAAATAGTTTGGGAAAAGGAGGACATACTCAAATTGAGTGATTTCTCCTTTTCTCCTCTATGCTCACACAAATAATCTGCCACATATAGGTATCAAATTTTGTCTGCATCAGAGAAAGAAAAAAAGCAGTATAAAAAAATATAATAATGGTATATGAAAACAAAGTTTGATGGATTTGGCAGAAGTTTCTGGAATGAGCACCAAACCAATAGCCTATACCTTAACCCTTTACCTCATACAACAAATCTGCAGCAGATGATTTCAAAACTAGCTGGTTAAAAATATGGTTAACCTCTATAAATGAAAGTTGAATCATTGAATATTGCGTGAAGGACTAGTTGCTCATTCTCCTTTTACCTCAATGTTTTCACAATTTGTCTGCTACAGAGGCCTCAGAATGCATCTGCAAGTAGGAAAGGGTTTAAGCCATAGTAGAAAATATTACCAGGCTAAATTAGCATATGGTAGTATAACTATGAATGTGCAGCAAGGAAATATTTTTTACCCTTTCCCTCATACGACAATTATACAGCAGACGACTTTGAACATACTTTGTCAAAAAATAGAAAATCTCTATAATTGAATGGATAACCTATAACTAAAAGTGGAAAACATTGTGTCAAAAGGAGATATTGCTTGTTTTGAGCAATTTCTTCTTTTGTCACCATCCTTTCAAAAAGCTGTCTGCTGCAGAGGCATCAGAAAGCGTCTAAATGAGGGAAAGGGTTAATGGGGTAATTCTTTCAATAAGGTTGTAATTCTGATGAATATTTGAACAGCTAGTCTTTCTTACCCTTTGCGACATACAACAAATCTGCAGCAGACAACTTCTAATATCAAGGCAAAAATGGGAAAAATATCTAAATGAATAGATAATTTATCGGTAGTATTGGAAACATTATGAGCAATTTCTCCTTTTGCTGCAATGTTTTCAAAAATATTTGATGCAGAGGCCAGAAAGGGTCTATATGAGAGAAAGGGTTAAGTTATCCAAAGTATTTAGTTTGGTGACATTTTTATGAACAAAATCAGTAAGCATGTATTGTCATATTCCTGTGACCTTGGATTTCTGGATAAGTTCGGTTTTATTCCGTATGTTTCAGTCTCCAGTATTTGTGAAAAATGTGTTCCAATGTTTGACCCAGTTAAACAAAAACTGGCAAGCCTAGCAGAAAAAATACCCGAAAAACATTATTACAAGTAAGTATTTGTAAACTATGTTATTAAAATTAATAATTTTTCTGGATATAAAATGTTCAGGGTTACTTGCTTAAATAAAATTTTCCCGAATACATCATATCACAAATCTGCAGCAGTCAACTTTAAAATTATGGATAATCTATAAATGGAAGTATAGTCATCAAGAAGAGCTGAAATAATTTTGGCGAAGGGAGAAATTGCTCATTATCGTCCTTTGATATAATGATTTCAGAAAATTTCTGCTTCAGATGTGTAAGGATACATCTAGGAAAGGGTTGAAAAAGATTAGAAAAATAAGTTTTGCTTTTTCAGTATTATTTTAAATGGATAATTTATGTACTGTCTGAAATGGCATGAATGTGGATTAATTTTAAGAAGGGGTTAACAATTGATTTTTTTTGTTTTAAAAACTCTTTTCCACAAAAAGACATAATATTGATTCATCTGCAGGAGTTTACTTTTGAAAACATTTTGTCAAAGAAAGAAATTTTCTCACAAAGATTTCAACTCTGTTCAATAATTAAGCCTTCCTTTAAAGGGGGTTTCCACATAAGTCAGCTGCTGCAGATTGTGTTATGTAGAAAAGGGTTAATGCATAACACACACCATGTTAATTGATATGTGTGTTACTGTCAAGTCTTTTCTTGTTTTGTTGATTAACCCTTTCCACATACAGACGCTTTTTGACGCATCTGAAGCAGACGTCTTTTGAAAAAACATTGTGACAAAAGTAGAAATTGATCAGAACAAGCTATTTTTCCTTTTGCCACATTGTTGTCACCTTTTTAGCTCACCTATGCACGAAGTCCAAGGTGAGCTATTGTGATAAAATTTTGTCCGGCATCTGTCTGTTGTGCGTTGTCAACATTTGCACTTGTAAATACTCTACAGGCTACATTTTGCATCCAATCTTCATGAAAGTTTATCAGAACATTCATCTCCATCAAATCTTGGACAAGTTTGAAACAGGGCTACATGAGGTCAAAAACTAGATCATTAGGTCAAATTGAAGGAAAATCTTGTTAACACTCTAGAGGCTGCAATTTTGTCAGAATTTTTGCTTCAGTAGTTTGAAATTTTGTCAGAATGTCGAGCTGAATGATATCGAGGCCAAGTTCAAATATGGTTAAAAAACTAGGTCACTAGGCCAAATTGAAGGGAAATCTTGTTAACACTCTAGATGCATTTTTAACTTGAGCATGATGAAACTTTATCAGAATGTTTGTCTTGATGATAAGTAGGTCAAGTAGGTCATATTGGGTCAAAAAGTAGGTCCCTAGGTCAAATTGAAGGAAAATCTTGTTAACACTCTAGAGGCGGCAATTTTGTAAGAATGTTTGTCTTAAAGATATCTAGGTCAAGTTTGAATATGGGTCATATTGGGTCAGAAACTAGGTCACTAGGCCAAATTGAAGGAAAATCTTGTAAACTCTCAAGAAGATGCATTTTTTGGTACAGCAGCTTGACATTTGATGAGAATGTTTATCTAAAGGATATCTAAGCCAAGTTCGAATATGGGTTATGTAGGGTAAAAAAATAGGTCACTTAGCCAAATTGAAGGAAAATCTTGTTAACACTTTGGATGCCGCAATTTTGTCAGGATGTTTGCCTAAATTATATCTAGGTCAAGTCCGAATATGGTCATATTGGGTCAGAAGCAAGGTCAATAAAGGAAAATATTGTTCAATTTCGGAAGGCCACATTTATACTTTGAGCAAGTTGAAAATTATTGTCTTGATGATATCTAGTCCATGTTGGAATATGGGTCATATCAGGATAAAAAATATAGATCACTTCATTAATGAAGGAAAATCTTGTTAACACTGTGGAGGTTGCATTCAGAATAATTTTCTTGATGTGTTTTGCATTGCAATACATTGTATAATTAAGGTGAGCGAACTAGGGCCCTCATGGCCCTCTTGTTTCAGTAAGTATACCTTCATTTATAGAGGTTTTCCATGTTTTTAACTAGATGTTTTCAAAGTTTTCTTCTGCAGATTTGTTGTACGTTGGAAAGGGGGTCAATGCCATTCCAACGTAAACTCTAGTTTCATCCTCTTGATGCTTGTAGGTACAATGACCAATGGCGGTTTAGCTTACATGTTTCATCCTTCTGATACTTGTAGGTACAATGACCAATGGCGGTTTAGCTTACATGTTTCATCCTTCTGATACTTGTAGGTACAATGACCAATGGCGGTTTAGTTTACATGTTTCATCCTCTTGATACTTGTAGGTATAATGACCAATGGAGGTTTAGATTACATGTTTTATCGGTTTAGATTACATGTTTTATCGGTTTAGATTACATGTTTCATCCTCTTGATACTTGTAGGTACAATGACCAATGGCGGTTTAGTTTACAGAGGTTAGCTTTTCTATCAGCATATTTGACTTACCTTCAGTCTGAAGCTCTAGCAACAAGAGAACAGGTGGCAACCATGATTGGAGGTGAGTAGATAATTGTATATTACCAGTTACCTGATGCAGATCGTTTGAAAATGTGACAAAGAAGATGTTGCTGAAAAGAGCTTTCTTAAAATAATAATAATAATAATTATAAAGACGTTTTTTATAGAGGCTGCACAGTTAGGAATGCCCAGTCTTCCCTGTAAGCCTGTGTTAAAACATTTACAAATATTTATTTATTTTTATGCTCCCCAAACTAGTTTGGGAGAGCATATAGTTGTCGTTTTGTCCGTCCAGATGTCCGTCCGTCCGTCTGTCCGTCAACATTTTGGTTAAAGTTTCAGGTTGAGGCAAAATCTCAGCACTGGAAAGGGTTACAAACTTGAAACTTTGCCTGAAGGTAACCAATAACACGTTCTATTGATTTCTATGGTTACTTTGACCTTGACCTTGGTTTGTCGATTTTCAAGGTCAAATTGCCGACAATCAGGCCTCACCGTTTTCTTGTTATTATTTTCTTTTAATGAAGTCTGTATAATGTAAATAGGTATGATCACTAGTTAAAGGTAGTTCTATCAGACAATGCCTATTATCACTTGACAAAGCCCTTATGGGGAGCATCATTCGGTTCCACCAATTCCTTGTTTATTTCTGCCGCTGAATTCTTCTTTCAGGTTTTCAGTTGTTCTATATTGTACTTGTTTACAATATTTTGTTTAAATTTTCTTATATACACTTGTAAATGTTGTAATTCTGTCACTTTTCGTATCCCCTGCCTGTAATGAGATCACTTTTCTGTCGTCTGTCTCTACATCTGACCATCATACATTAATTGGTAATTTTTAGCTCATCTGAGTTTTTGGGGAAAAAAAGATGAGCTATTGTCGTACCTTGATCGTCATCGGCATCATCGTCTGCATGAGTTAAGTTTTACGGTTTGTCACTCACATGCAAGCTATCATCAAAGCTATCACTTTAAAACTTGGAATACTTGTTCACTATCAAATTTACAATAGAATGAAGGATGAGTGTCGCATGTAACATAACCCTATCGTGAATTTTGATTGGACCATTCCCCCCCTTCTTAACCCTTTCCCTCATATGGACGCTTTCTGACGCCTCTGCAGCAGACAGCTTTTTGAAAACATAGTGACAAAAGAAGAAATTGCACAAAACGTGCAATTTCTCCTTTTGCCACAATGTTTTCCACTTTTTGTCATAGGTTATCCATTCAAGTATAGAGATTTTCTATTTTTTGACCAAACATGTTCAAAGTTGTCTGCTGCAGGGAAAGGGTTAACTAAGTTAATTTCATATTCACTAATGCATAATATTTAATTAATAGGTAAAGATAATGCAACCAAACATAGTGTATAGGAAGAATTTATGAAGATCGTGAATGGGATGTGTTTCGGGGCTCCTGGGGTCAAGGGCACGGTTACTAAAAATAGAAAATGTAATATATTCAATGTCCTTTACAGTTACAGTTGACATAATGTAACCAAATGTTGCTTGTAGTTAGTATTTAAGAAGAACTTTAATTTGATTTTGTTATGGGGCTCCTAGGGTCAAGGTCACTGTTTCTTTAATAGACAAACAGTAATAAATTCTTAACTTTATTTACAGTTGACCAATGTAAACAAATTATTAAATGAGTAATATATATTCAAAGACTTTTTATTGGGGTTGTGTTTGTGACTTAATGGGTCATGTAGAAATCATCAAACATTTGATGTGATTTGAGTGGAGTGAGCGTTTTACCAAAAATTATTTGTGAGTGGAGTGTGCGTTTCACCAAAAATCAAAATTAAATTAACTGGAGATTTTCTTTAAAAAATAAGTTCAGAGTAAACTGATAAAATCAGAAGAGCGTCCAGCACCCGCTGGCTGTACTCTTGTTTTGTTGCTGTTTGGCATATCAACTTCTTCTTGCAATACTTATATCTTATTGATCACAAGAACGAAGCAATATATTACCTCTCTTTTTCAAATTTACTAATTTGGCCATTTTCTCCCTCATTTTTAGCTCCACTGGCTGAAAGCCAGTCGAGCTTATGTCATGGCGAATTATCCGTCGTGCGTGCGTCTGTGCGTGTGTTAACTTTTTCCTTTAAACAACTTCTTCTCCCTAACCACTTAGTCAATTCCTCTCAATGTCCTCTCTTAAATTCCTTCAAATTTGTTTGATCCATCTATAATTTTGGTTTCCATAGCAACCAAAAGAAAAAAATAGTGAAAACTTAAAAAATCTTCTTCTCCGAAAGTGTCAGGCCGATTTTGAAATAATTTTGTAGAAATGTTCCTTGGGTGACCCTTTATTAGATTCCTTCAAGAAATGTTGATTGGTTGAAAAACATGGACGCCAGGGGGCGGGGCTATTTTGCCTTATATAGCTATAGTGAAAACTTAAAAAATCTTCTTCTCCGAAAGTGTTCAGCCGATTTTGAAATAATTTTGTAGAAATGTTCATTGGGTGACCCTCTATCAGATTCCTTCAAGCCATGTTGATTGGTAAAAAACATGGCCGTCACAGGGCTGGGCTATTTTGCCTACCGGTATATGGCTAAAGAGAAAACTTAAAAAATCTTCTCCTCCAAAAGTGTCAGGCCGATTTTCAAATAATTTTGTAGAAATGTTCCATGGGTGACCCTTTATTAGATTCCTTCAAGAAATGTTGATTGGTTGAAAAACATGGCCGCCAGGGGGCGGGGCTATTTTGCCTTATATAGCTATAGTGAAAACTTAAAAAATCTTCTGCTCCGAAAGTGTTCAGCCGATTTTCAAATAATTTTGTAGAAATGTTCATTGGGTGACCCTCTATCAGATTCCTTCAAGCCATGTTGATTGGTCGAAAAACATGGCCGCCAGAGGGCGGGGCTATTTTGCCTTATATGACCATAGTGAAAACTTAAAAAATCTTCTCCTCCGAAAGTGTTTGGCTGATATTCAAATAATTTTGTAGAAATGTTCCTAGGGTGACCCTTTATTAGATTCCTTCAAGAAATGTTGATTGGTTGAAAAATATGGCCGCCAGGGGGCGGTGCTATTTTGCCTTATATAGCTATAGTGAAAACTTAAAAAATCTTCTGCTCCGAAAGTGTTCAGCCGATTTTTAAATAATTTTGTAGAAATGTTCATTGGGTGACCCTCTATCAGATTCCTTCAAGCCATGTTGATTGGTCGAAAAACATGGCCACCAGAGGGCGGGGCTATTTTGCCTTATATGACCATAGTGAAAACTTAAAAAATCTTCTCCTCCGAAAGTGTTTGGCTGATATTCAAATAATTTTGTAGAAAGGTTCCTAGGCTTACCCTCTATCAGATTCCTTCAAGCCATGTTGATTGGTTGAAAAATATGGCTGCCAGGGGGTGGGGCTATTTTGCCTTATATGGCTATAGTGAAAACTTAAAATATCCCCTCCTCCGAAAGTGTCAGGCCGATTTTCAAATAATTTTGCAGAAACATTCCTTGGGTGACACTCTACAAGATTCCTTTAACCCTTTCCCTCATATAGACGCTTTCTGACGCCTCTGCAGCAGACGGCTTTTTGAAAACATAGTGACAAAAGAAGAAATTGCACAAGACGTGCAATTTCTCCTTTTGCCACAATGTTTTCCACTTTTTGTCATAGGTTATCCATTCAATTATGGAGATTTTCTATTTTTTGACAAAATACGTTCAAAGTCGTCTGCTGCAGAATTGACGTATGAGGGAAAGGGTTAAGCCATGGTGGTTGGTAAAAAAAAATAGCCACCAGGGGGCAGGGCTGTTTGGAGATTTTATTTTTGCCTTATGGCCGTGGAGCGATACTGGCCCTCTTGGGCCTCTTGTTTAAATTATCAACATCAAATGTTGTAGATTGCTCTGCAGGTCTGCACTACCCATAGCCATAGAATGCCTTTTTGGAGTTATCTTTCTTTTCAAATTTTCTTTTTAGCCAATTTTCTATAAACATATTTACCTATGATTTAACTTAAAACTTAGTATGTAGAAAGCTTGTGATCTGCAGATGTTCATTGCTGATAATCTATAATGCTAGCCTGCATTTGTTTTGTTTGATAACCATTTGTGATTATTTTTGTCTGACTATTTTTCACTTAATATCTCTTGTGTGTATATTAAACTACCAGTGGGTAAAACAACAAGGGCCTTTGTAAACAAAATTTCACTTGTGTTTGTTTCCATGTATATACATTTAGAATCTTTTGACAAGGTGCATGTATAATAGAAAAATGGCAACATCATACATATTTGGATGATGAACATGAATTTCTAAGTTAACCATTTTCCACATATAGACGCTTTCTGACGCATTCTGCATACAGAGACAAATGAGCAATTTCTCCTTTTGTCAAAATATTTTCAACTTGTTTCAGTAATACTCCCTTCATTTAATAAATTTATAGAAATGTTTTTGACTACCGGTACATGTTCTCAAAGTCGTCTGCAGCAGATTTGCTGTATGAGGGAAAGGGTTAATAGAAAATCTCATTTAAATGAAAGTATAATTACATTGTATTAAATAAGGGTTGAAAATATGGTTACATTTCACCTTTTACTACAATGTTATTAATAGACATCTT
The DNA here is from genome assembly GCA_031761405.1 of Serripes groenlandicus. NCBI lineage: Eukaryota > Metazoa > Mollusca > Bivalvia > Cardiida > Cardiidae > Serripes > Serripes groenlandicus. The sequence goes on along the minus strand of JASEVX010000003.1, from coordinate 123,039,576 downwards.
TTGCAGATATATCGAAATGTGTATGCATATTTGAACCAGTTAAAAATTTTACTCCATAATTGAGTTATACTAGAATAACCATGAAGACTCTTCTTAGAATCATGTTAGGTTATCTATAGTTCTTGGTTCTATGAATTATTTTCGCCTATTTATGTGAATTTCTATTTTCAGTGAAAGTCGAGGAAGAGGAAGGGTTCCACATTGACCTTGATGATTATTTGATGGGAATATTACAACTAGCGAGTGAATTGGTATATAATCTTAATTTTACAACTAGCGTGTGAATTGGTATATACTCTTAATCTTACAACTAGAGATTGAATTGGTATATAATCTTAATCTTACAACTAGCGAGTGAATTGGTATATACTCTTAATCTTACAACTAGAGAGTGAATTGGTATATAATCTTAATCTTACAACTAGAGAGTGAATTGGTATATACTCTTAATCTTACAACTAGAGAGTGAATTGGTATATACACTTAATCTTACAACAAGCTAGTGAATTGGTATATAATCTTGCAACTGGCTAGTGAATTGGTATAAAAATCTTAATCTTACAACTAGTTAGTAAATTGGTATAAAAATCTTAATCTTGCATTAAGCCAGTGAATTGTTCTCCCCTGATTTCAGTACAATTTAGCAGAAATGTTCCTTAAGTGACCCTCTACATACATTACTTTAAGATAGACACCAGGTAGTATCAAAAAAGGGGTAAAAATGAACTTATAGCTTGAAATGACATCTCCTAAACCAATGGATCGATATCAATCAAACTTCAAAGGATTGTTTCTGTGGGTATCCTCTTTCAAATTGTTCAAAGATGTAATGCCTTATGACAAATGAACAGCTTTTTCATGTGCAGTTCATTTTCACCACTTTTGATAATTATTTAAGCCATTTGTTCGCCACTTTTCTTTAATTTCATGGATAAAGGGAGAGGAGAAAAAATGAGAAAGAAAGAATGAAAGAAAGAAGGGAAACAAATAAAAAATCAAACTATTAATATACAAATTGTAATTTACATTTTATTATGCCTTTGTAGTGGTAGGCAACAAAATATAATTATCTTTTTTACATTTTTTTCTCAATTTCTTTACAGACAATGTATACAATATATACATTCAATGAGTCCACTAATTGTTTGTACTCACCCATATTTAAATAGATTTTTCCCAATTAAAATGACAAACATTGTCATTAAATCATGAAAGGCCTACATCAATCGTCGAAACCTACTTCAAAAAGTGTGCCGATATATTTAATGCATCTATAATTGCCAATTATCATATGTACGGCCTTTAATGTATCAATATCGCTCAGAGTTGTTGGTCAGTCAGATTTAAAGGCTGTATTAACACTTCACAACAATAAAACAAATGTGAAATACACAAACTGTCAAAATGATAAAACAGGTGTCATAAAAATGTCGTAAAGTGGTCACTGGTTCCCGACATTGAATCAAATGCGGTGCATTATCTTAGATTAACAGAAACAGTCACTGTATGTCGTCAATTGATATTCAAAACAGGTAAATTTTAATGATAAAAACCTTTCGCCACTCATGAAAAAACTTCGCCACTTTAAAATAATCTTCGCTTTTGGCGAAAGTGGCGAAAGACAGCGTGGGCCCTGCTTATTAAATAATGTTATCTTTCGACTCAATGTAAAAATTGGCTATATAAATATCACACAACTCGGTTTTCAAGTTTTTGCTCCTGTTGCCTTATTCAGGAATTTGATAAAAACTTACCAATTGATTTTTTTCGATTGTTGATTCACATCTGTTATCATGATATTTATTTCAGTCTCGTCTTGCGGTAAATGCTGTCACAGCTGGGGATTACAGTCGACCAATGAGAATTTCCAAATTTGTAACAGAGCTGGATTCAGGTTTTCGACTCTTGAATTTGAAAAACGATTCCCTTCGTAAACGCTTTGATGGACTTAAATATGATTTAAAGAAGGTAGAAGAAGTGGTGTATGATTTGACGATTCGGGGCTTGAAGCCTGCAGAGTGATCAACCCTAATTGGAGGTCTCTTTTTCACCATCCTGTTTAACCCTTTGCAACAGACAACTTTGAAAGCCTTTCATCAAAACTATAATTGAAAGAACAATTGTTGAATACATTTGAAAACATTGTGGCAAAAGGAGAAGTTGCTCATCGAAAGCAATCTATCCTTTTGCCTCAATGGTTTCAAAAGTCAACTGTTGCAGAGGCTTCAGAAAGTGTATCTATGTAATCCGATTCTGACGTTTTTATGCATCTGTAGCAGACAACCAATAACTTTTGCAAACAGTGTGATAAAAGGTGAAATTTCTCATAATGGGCAATTACTCCTTTTGACACGATAGTTGTAACAATAGTTATTATTTATGCTCTGATTTATAGAGATTTTCCATACATTTGCCTAGATTTTTTCCAAGTTCATCTGCTGCAGATTTATTGTATGTGGAAAAGGATTAAATCCATTATCTTATACACTATTTACAGACTTGTCATAACTAGCATTGTAAGAACAATAAAATTTACTCTTTAACCCTCTCTCTGATGCAGATAATTTCTAATGTAGCTCAGTCGGTAGCGACGCAGGCTGTCAATCATAATGCGCAATTGCTCTGTTTGACAGTGTTTTCAACTCTATTCTAAAATTGAATTTTTTTCTGTAGAGCACTTTCATAGATTTGCCTGTACATTTTTAAAGTCGTCTGCTGTAGATTTGAAATATGTGGGAATTGGTTAATACAGAACAAAGATCTTGCATACAACTGTAATTGAAAATAAAAGATAAACATTGTCTTGATTTTTTTTTTTCTAATGACAATCTCCTTCATCTGAGCTCAGTCGGTAGCATCACAGGCAGTCAATCCAGGGATTGCGAGTTCGAATCCTAGCATGGCAAACATTCATTCTGACATTTGATAAAAGTCAATGTGACGAGCGTCATTCCTCTTCCACCAATGGGCAATCAGTCTATGTGGAAAAGCAGCCAATTGCTTTGGAAGTTTGTTGTGTCGATTACAGGTGTGTGAAAGCCAGGAAACGCATGAGTAGGTGAACTGGCCGCCGTGATATGACTGAAAAATTGTTGAAAACGGCATAAAACCCAAATCAATCCATCAACATTCATCAATTGGTCCAACCTTCATCAGATGGTCAAATCTCCATTTATCTAAAATATGTTAGGTGATGGGATAAATCATTGAGGATTGGTATATATACAGTGTAATAGTAAACCTCAAGATATTCTTTAAAAAAAATATATTTATTTTACAAAAAGCTGGAATATATAAATACTACATGACAATAGGTGTATCCAGAATACAAATATAAATGTGTGAAAATTGAAAGCAAACAAAACTATACTGTTAGATTGACTTGTTGGGGACCATAGGTTTAGATATGGTCAGTTAACAAATCAGTACCCTATATCTCTATGATTGCTAAATTTTACCCTATATTGTTGGAGCTCAAAATAAGTGTCTGAACTAAACGGCAACATGGGCTTTTTACCCTTTCCAACATATAGGACACCGACGCCTCAGCAGAAGACGATTTTTTGAAAGTCTCCAAAAGTCTTCTGTCGCAGATGAGTCAAAATGTGTTTAACCCTTTCCCTCATATAGACGCTTTCTGACGCCTCTGCAGGAGACGGCTTTTTGAAAACATAGTGACAAAAGAAGAAATTGCACAAAACGTGCAATTTCTCCTTTTGCCACAATGTTTTCCACTTTTAGTCATAGGTTATCCATTCAATTATGAAGATTTTCTATGTTTTGACAAAATACGTTCAAAGTCGTCTGCTGCAGAATTGTCGTATGAGGGAAAGGGTTAAAGCAGACGGCGTTTTGAAAACATAGTGACAAAAGAAGAAATTGCACAAAATGTGCAATTTCTCCTTTTGTCACAATGTTTTCCACTTTTAGTCATAAGTTATCCATCTGACAAAATACGTTCAAAGTCGTCTGCTGCAGAATTGTCGTATGAGGGAAAGGGTTAAACTGTGGGAAAGGGTAAACACCTTGAAATACACTCCCTAACTAAAGCTCTTGTGATATTTACAACATTTGTAGAACATGTTGGAAACAAATGTATGAAGCTTAATCTTTCTTACATATTGACCCTTTATGACGCATCTGCAGCAGACGACTTCTGAAATCATTGCGACAAAAGGAGCAATCACTTATAATGAGCAATATCTCCATTTAACACAATGTGTTCATCTCTATTCAATTGTAATTCTTTTGTTTACAGAGATGTTCCGTATTTTTGACGCAATGTTTTTGAAGTCTTCCGTTGTAAGATTTGTTGTATGTGGGGGTAAGTGTTAAGTAAGTTCATAACATTTACATGTAATACAGGCTATATTATAATGGGTTGGAGTATAAACAACTTCAATAGTCACTTGACATTTAATATTTGGCACCTGGAATCCCTTGCCTAGAAAACTTATTTTGATCATTAGCATATCACAATTAACAAAGTCTTGTACTGGAATGCCCCAAAAAATCAAAAATCATTTGTTTGGCAAATTCAACATTTGGCCAGCCCAAAATATCCAAAACTGACCAATCCAATGCCTGTGTTTTGCACAGATGAAAGGAAAGAACTGAAGGTTATTATAACCTAATGGCTTAGTGCTGTGTAACATTTCAAATTAAGGTATCAATCTAAAATCTGTTTGAAATGCATTACTGGGGGCTTTACGGTTTGAAACCCTTCCCTGTTACCTTTTGATGCTTTTATAATGGATGATTTAAAAGCTATTCAAATGTCTAACGAGGAAAAGGGTTCATAAATATGTAAAAGGCGATATTTCCACTACAACAATTCACAATTGCATACGCAGTGCACAAGCTGTATACTGGATTTCTTTCAGTTCTATTGCAAATCTTAATCCTTTCCACTACATCAATTCTGCAACTGATGACTTTGAAGTTGAAAACATTGTGTATAATGTAGAAATTCCTCATTATGAGCAATTTCTTCTTTTATCAAATATTTTAAAAAGTTGTGGGAAAGGGTTAATGGAGACAACACATTATTGTTTAACCTAATCAAAAACACAATGAGTATAATTTTTACACAACAGAAACATATTTATATTTCCTTTGGAACATAATAACAAATAGCCGATTGCTTAGTGCTGCATTCTACATATTTTCTACAGTTTCTCAGTTGGTCAATATTATTCAAACACATTGATCATACAAGAAGCGAAAGAGAACTGATTAAATAAATAGAGAACATATGATTTGATAAATAGAAGACATGATTCTATCAAGAAAACAATTATAATATAGGAAAATTAATCAAAGTATAATTATTGAATACAGTTGAAAACATTGTGATAAAAGAGAAATTAGCCCAAAATATACTAATTTTGTTTTAAGTTCTCGGCTAAATATGTGTCAAAATGACTTCATGTAGGAAAGGGTTTGAAAAACAAATGCTGAAGTAAATTTAGCTTAATAACAGAAACGCTTAAGAAAATGCTATAAATATACTGTTTGAAACGGATACACTATTAACCCTTTCCCACATACAGATGCTTTCTAACAACTCTGCAGCAGACCTCTTTTGAAAACTATTGTAGCAAAAGTAGAAATTGCTCAAAATAAGCAGCTTAAATTCTCCTTTTGCCACAACGTTTTCATCTCTATTTAATAATTAAATTTCAGTTAAAGAGAGTATCCTTATTTTGTCTAGATGATTTCAAAGCCGTCTGCTGCAGATTTGTTGTATGTTTCGAAAGGGTTGAAAACTGGATAATCTTCCATTCCTTTTCTTCTTATTGTGTGGAGATGAGGTCATACAGGGCTCCTCTCTTGACATGGCTGCTAGTTGTGTTTTGACTTGCGTTTAGTTATTGGCTGTCCTTACACTAAATTGGCATCCTTAGCCATGCCGTAGAATAATGTGGAGGGATCTTTTAGTAAGTTAGTTGGATTGTCAAACTCTTTTATGAGACCTTGGTCCAGAACAATGATCCTGAAAAATGTCATTGTAAAATGTTAAGATTTATAAACTCAAAGAATATTCATTCTTTCCTACATACAACAAATTTTATCCCCTTTAGCTGGCTATTGTGATACCCTTGGGAGTTGTCGTCGTCATAATCACATAACTTTAAACCTTATCTCATAACGCAACAAGAGTGCCAAATGTCACAAAATACGCCCGTCCTGTTTTTTTGAGACCAAGTATAGTGGTAATTGGTTGTACGTCAGCCAAACTTAGAGAGCGGACACTGTTAGTACAGTTTTGGCCATTTCGAGGGACATAATTGTGTAGTGACTAAGATAACGTTGTAAGTTATCAAACGTAACCAAGATATTCTGCCCATAAACATATTGTCTAAATTTGGTGATGATCGGATAAAGGCTTTACAAGTTATTTAGCTGACAAGACCAATTTTAGGTAATTTCTATAATTAAAGGGCAATAACACTCTATTGACTGGAGCAATATGGCTAGTTATCGAACTTGTCCAAGATATTACGCCAATACACATTCTGACTAAATTTGGTGATGATTGGACGAAAGCTCCCAAAGTTATTGAGCTGACAAGACCAATTTTAGGTAATTTCTATAATTAAAGAGGGATAACTCTCAATTGACTAGAGCGATATGGCTAGTTATCAAAATTATCCGAGATATTATGCCAATACACATTCTAACCAAATTTAGTAATGATTGGATAAAGGCTTCTCAAGTTATTGAGCTGACAAGACCAATTTTAGGTAATTTCTATAATTAAAGGGCGAAAACTCTCAATTGACTTAAGCGATATGGCTAGTTATCAAACTTGTCCGAGATATTATGCCAATACACATTCTGACTAAATTTGGTGATGATTGGGCAAAGGCTTCTAAAGTTATTGAGCTGACAAGACCAATTTTGGGTAATTTCTATAAATAAAGGGCGATAACTCTTGATTGACTTAAGCGATATGGCTAGTTATCGAACTTGTCCGAGATATAATCCCAATACACATTCTGACTAAATTTGATGATGATTGGACAAAGGTTTCTTAAGTTATTGAGCTGACAAGACCAAATTAGGGTAATTTCTATAATAAAAGGGCAATAACTCTTGATTGACTAAAGCGATATGGCTAGTTATCGAACTTGTCCGAGATATTAGCCCAATACACATTCTGACCAAATTTGGTGATCATTTGACAAAGGCTTCTAAAGTTATTGAGCTGACAAGACCAATTTTGGGTAATTTCTATAATTAAAGGGTGATAACTCTTGATTGACTAAAGCGATATGGCTAGTTATCGAACTTGTCCGAGATATTATCCCAATACACATTCTGACTAAATTTGGTGATGATTGGACAAAGGCTTCTAAAGTTATTGAGCTGACAACATACTGGACGCCGCAGGTAAAACTATAATACGGCCCGTTTTGAAAAACGGGCGTATAAAAACCATTAAACATTTTCAAATTAAACTTGATACACATGTTCTTAGGAACAATATGTATGTGTATACCAAGTCACATAACTCTTGCTTTAATAATCATTCAGTAATGCCCCCTTTATCGACTTAGAAAAACAACAGACGAGCGTTTGCATTCGCTCCACAGAGCTCTCTTCTTCCAATTCAACATGTTATTTTTCTTTTATCAAGCATTGTTGTTTGAAGGACACAATAAACAATACAAGTATAGGAAAAAGAAAATAACCATTTGTAAGAACAGATCGATAAGAGTTGAAGACATTGGGCCAAGCAGAAAGTACTCATTTTAAGGGTAATGTAATTACAGCCCTTTAGTACATTATCACAACTTTTGATGTCTCTAATACAGGCTAATTTTGAAAAAATTGCTATGCTGTGAAAAAAGTTCCTATTTCAATATATATCACATTAGGTACAGTAACAGGACTCGTCAATTTACCTGATATGACATTTTGATTTAACTCTTCCCCACATACAGACGCTTTCCGACAACTATGCAAACATCTAGAAAAAAGGGGAAATTTGCTTATAATGAGCAATTTCCCCTTTTGCCACAATGCTTTTAACTCTTTTCAATAATTATTATTTTATAATTATAATAAAAAATAGATTTTCCATATTTTCGCTTTTCGTCTGCTGCAGGGTTTGTTATATGTTGGGGGGGTTAAAAGCAGACAGACTTAAAAATATCTTTACTTATCATAATCCATGATTGTATTCAGTCTATGAGCGATTGTCAGGATAGTACAACCTCGGAACTCTTCCCTGATGGTCTTCTGGATGAGGTCATCTGTTTCCATGTCGACAGCAGCAGTGGCCTCGTCAAGCACTAGGATTTTGGTTTTGCGTAGAAGGGTTCTTGCTAGACACACCAGTTGCCGCTGACCCACACTGTAATAACAGTTCATAGGGTATTTATTAATTTATTGCAAGTACATAAAAACATCTACTTGCAAGCTTAACCCTTTGCCTCATATGACAATTCTGCAGCAGACGACTTTGAACATATTTTGTTAAAACATAGAGAATCTCTATAATTGAATGGATGACCTATGACTGAAAGTGGAAAACATTGTGGCAAAAGAAGAAATTACTCATTTTGAGCAATTTCTTCTTTTGTCACTATGTTTTCAAAAGGCCGTCTGCTGCTGAGGCGTCAGAAACAGTCTATATGAGGGAAAGGGTTAATAGTTAATTATGCATGGGAAGAGTAAATTCATACAATATAACGTTCACAAGTGAACAGTGTATCCCAAAACGAAAACCTTGCAGTTTTGGTACAATCAGAGACATAAATACAGATACTCGCAAACCGTAAAATAAATCCTAATCTTGAAGGTACTGAGAGAGTTTTGCTCCTTATAACAGATATAAAGTAAATATTAATCAATAGGAACACTCATTGATTGTTTGGTGTTTTACACCGCTCTCAACAGTTTTTCAGTTATATCATGCAGTTTCCCGGGTAATTTACCAGTAAAACTGGTCCGTTTATCCCGACACCAGCCATTCAGTCGTAATTCTAACCCCGTAACCCTGAGCACCAAGGAGGTCAGCCGTTACTTCCATTGTTTAAAGTCTTTGGTATGACCTTACCGGAGATCTAACCAGAGACCTCCCCCACCAGAGGCAGACGCTCTACAACTACAGCACCGAGGGACACCGAGGGACACTCAAAACACTTTACTTTGACAATAATTACTATAGCTGCTACCTATTTACAACCCGGCCGGGTAGCTCAATTGGTAGCGTATCTGACTCGTGATCTGGAGGTCACGGGTTCGATACCCGGTTGCGGCGACATTCTTTCGGGCGATGTTTTCCATTGCCTCTCACCTCTGATCTATGTGAGAAAGTAGTCAGTGGCTTCGAAAGAATGTTGTGTAAGTACTGGTGTGGGAAAGCCAGGAAAACATGGGTAGGTGCACTGACCGCCGTGATATGACCAAAGCTGTTGAAAGCGGCGTTAAACTCCAAACAAACAAACAAACCTATTTACAAAAAAGAAACGTTAAAACGTTATACATTTTTAAAGATGGATATGTATGTAGAGTTGTGAATCTTTGTATTTATATGTTTCTGACAGAATATGGTACCTCTCCAAATGATAGTATAATAATTGAATATAATTGAAAACATTGTGGCAAAAGGAGAAATTGCTGTGGCGAGCAATTTCTCATTTAGTCACAATATTTTAAAAAGTTGCCGATTCTTCAAAATACATCTGTATGCGGGAAATTGTTAAAAATGCTTGTAAACATACAAGCAGAGATCAATTTACTCAAGGTATAATACATTATTATGTCAACAGGAACTAACCTTAGATTTTGACCTCCCTCGCCACATTCATGCTCCATCATATCTGGTAGTCCAGACACAAATGCTTTTAGATGGGCGTGCTCCAGGGCCTGCCAGATTTTGTCGTCGGGGAAATCGTCAAATGGATCCAGATTCATCCGTAATGATCCAGAAAACAGAACAGGGTCCTGTAAAATGATGATCTTATTATAAATACAGTCAAACTTCAACTTTGTCGGCAGCATCCAATAGGAAAGTCAAAATGTGACTGCTTAATATGAGTCAAATGAGTCTTTTGGGAAATCTTCAAGTGGCTGCTTAGCACAAATATGACTGTATTCCTTTTCTCACATTTTTTTCAAAATTTTTTTTCCACCGAATGTCCATTTGCCAAGGGAAAGATTGACATGGTTTCTTTAAGAACTGTCTTAGATTTTACTCAATGTTGAAAGACAAGTGAACAAATAAGCACCTGTATTGCCTGCCAACTGGGCTGAGGTGTGACAGACATAGTAATTCCTGAGAGTCAATATACCCTGCTTACATTCTATATAACTGCTATAATATGAACATATCCAATTGTCCATATAAAAAGGTACATTCTGTCCTGTGTACAGTGTTAGTCAAATTCATTCCTGCAGTCTGATGAAGATCTACATTTTTAACAAATTATTTGAAAACGTTTTTAAGTGTTTTAACCCTTTCCCTCATATAGACGCTTTCTGACGCCTCTGCAGCAGACAGCTTTTTGAAAACATAGTGACAAAAGAAGAAATTGCACAAAACATGCAATTCCTCCTTTTTCCGCAATGTTTTCCACTTTTTGTCATAGGTTATCCATTCAATTACGGAGATTTTCTATGTTTTGACAAAATACATTCAAAGTCGTCTGCTGCAGAATTGTCGTATGAGGGAAAGGGTTAATGAGTACATCTGACAAGACTAAGCAAGTGCACAGGTTGCTCTAAACCTAAACAATTCACAAATACCATCCCAGCAAACACATGACGTTATCCAACGTCGGATATACGTTGGATTTAGGTTGCGACGTCGGCGACTTAAATACAACGTTGTATCAACGTCGAAATCACGATGTCAGTTCGACGTCGCGATTAGACGTCGAACCGACGTTGTGTTTTGGTCATAGTTTGTAATAAGTTGTATTTTATCAAGTTCATACATTTTATACACATGATGTGACAAAAAGTTGCTCAATAATCGTGATACTGCTGCAGATGAATACTAAAACTCGATCATTTTATTTATTCAAGTTGCTTCCCTTGCTTGTGCTCTTGGTTTCTGAAATTGGAATTGCCACGTGGTGTCGCATTTTTTTTTACTTTTTCCTTTCTTTTAAAATATTTTGTTTGAATTCATCTTGTTGAACAAAGATTTGCAGGAATATTTATAAAGATAGCTTCTTATCATGTAATTTCGATAATTCCGAAAAAAAATCATGTTTACTTTCCTAAAAATAGATCGACGCGCGCCGCTTTTGAACCAATTTTGACCGCCATTTTGTTAACAGTGTGCGAAAGAGAAAGAGAAAGATTAAATTACAGCTCTACTGTTCATATTTAAAATAATACAACTAGGTAAGTTGATGCAATGTATGTTTAAATGTATATAGCACTCATGTTCTGTTGTTTTACACGGCTGTTTCAATGAAAACTTAGCGTAAAGTTCCTTGCACAATTCAACCCGATTCGGCATCGCGCCGATTCGTACCATTTTGTGTGAGAAAACAATTTCTCTCTTAAATAAGCCATAAAATCTCTATCTAGAGATAAATATTAGTCCTGTTTGTTATATAATGAATGTAGTAAATCCTGTACTAATTACAGTCTGGGATACTGTCCAGATATAGGAAATAAGACCGTTCGGATAATTCCTTATTACATGATGCCTGTGTGGTATGCATGTTTATACGTTGGATTTTGGTCGTTATCACGACGTTGATACAACGTCGTGATTCCGACGTTGTTCCAACGTCGGAGTCTGACGTCTAACAAACTTTCATTTTCAACCAATATACAACGTCTATCCAACGTCAGTTTCTGACGTTGTTACAACGTCTATCCAACGTCAATTGTTTGCTGGGATTTGTCCTTCTTAACTCCTGAATCTGTAATTATGTTGCTGGTGTCAGGAAAATGGACCAACATGCTCGACTATCGGCCATTTGATACTATAGACAACAGTGCTAACGGAGATGGTGGCTTGATAGTATAGTAAAATTAATATAGTTGGATAAGTTTTGGATGAAAATATGGCCGTACCAGGTGATTGTTTTGTTTGGACAGTGTATAAACAAATGTGACAAATTTGACAAATGTGCATGCACTGGGTCATCAAGTCCCAAAAGGGGCAAACTTCAGTCAAAAACAGATGTAGAGTTGTCCTGCAAGATCAATTGATGAAGTCCAACATCAAAGCAATAGCATCTGTGGTTTGTAAGAAAAGGTGTTGCATGCAAAACTTTAACGAAAAGGAGCACAATTCAGTCATAAATCTGATGTAGCGTTATTTGACTTGTCCCGCAAGGTCATGTGATGGTGTCAAAAAAGTGTTTTGAAATATTAAAGCAATAGCACCTGGTTTTAGAGAAAAGACGTTGCATGCAAAACCTTTACCAAATTGTCCAGGTCCCAAAAGGGGTAAAATTAAGTCAAAATGTAATGTAGAGTTATGAGACTTGTCCTGCAAGATTATAGGACGACGTTCAATCGGTGTGTGAAGTTTCAATGCAATAGTATCTGTGTTTTTTGAGAAAAAGGCTTGCATGCAAAACTTTACCCAAAGCGCAGCCCTCCTTTTTCTTTGAACAGTCAAGCTAAAAATTGTTGAAAGTGATGTAAAACAAATCACTAACCTGTGGGAGAATGGTGAGTTTTGATCTCAAATCGTGTAGACCCAGATCGGATATTCTCTCGTTGTCAATCACAATGCTTCCCCCGGCACTCTCAATCAATCTAAACAAGGCAACAGTTAATGAGGACTTCCCTGCCCCAGTCCTTCCCACAATACCAACCTGAAGCAACAAACAAATGAAGACTATTTAGATTTTTTTTTTATCAATTCCTTTCTTTCTTATAATGTTTTCTACTCCGTTGTTTAACTGTACAACAGCCCTTTCCAACAAACAGACGCCTTCTTATGTCTCTGCAGCAGACAACTGATGAAAATATTGTGGTAAAAGGAGGAATTGCTATTATGAGCAGTTCCTCTTTTATAGGAACAATGTTTTAAACTTTGTTCAATAATTGTTCTTTCATGTGTAGAGAGGTTCCGTAGTGTTCATTAAATGTTTTCAAAGTCCTCTGCTACAGATTTGTTGTATCGAGAAAGACGTTTATTTTTACTAGTGTTGAAGAAACTTGTGTGTGGCCTGCCAATTTGCAAATAAGTGAAACAGTAATGGATAAATAAACAGACAGTTAGCCTGGTAATGGAAAAGTGATCCCATAATTATCTACTGACCAAGGCAGGCAACACATTTAATTGACACATCATCTTGATATGGTGCATGTTTGTGCCAAGTACAATAAAAAACTTTCTATTAAGTAGAATTTCTATAGTTTTGCCTCGATGTTTTCAAAGTGGACTGCAGCAGATTTGTTGTAAGGTTGAAAGAGTTAAAAACATGAAGAGTTTACTATTATAAATACATTTGAAATCATTAAACAATAGACACAAACAGAATCAACATACCCTCTCTCCGCCTTGTATATCAACAGAGATCCCTTTGAGAACGAGGTCCAGACCCTCTCTATATCTGACAGAGTAGTCGTTGAATCGAACGTTACCATTCTGGGGCCATTCTTTCGCCGGTCTGTGAAACGGTACAATCCAGTCAGCCTGCAATCAGAAGACATGAACGTGAGTTAGTGCTCTAGGAAAGTGTCAGTTTGTAATACATACAGGTGCTTTCTGACGCCTCTGCAACAGACTACTTTTCCCACAATGCTTTCAACTTTATGCAATAATTGTTCTTTCAGGTATAAAGAGTATCAATTTTTTTGAGGATTTATTTTTTTGCCTTTCTAAATCAGACAACCACAAAAATATCATAAAGATAAATAACCATTATGATTAAAATTTGCATGTTTTACAAGCCCACGTAAACCCTTTCCTTCAATATAGTCCCTTTCTGACACCTCTGCAGCAGACGGCTTTTTGAAAACATGGCGAAAAAAGAAGAAATTGTTCAAAACCAGCAATTTCTCCTTTTGTCACCATGTTTTCAACTGGATTCAATTATTGTTTTTTCATTCAAAGGGATTTTCTGTGCTTTTGCATAGCCCTTTTTCAAGTCGTCTGTTGCAGATTGACTGTATGTGGGAAAGGGTTAAACTGATTATAATTAGCAGGGGACCATTAAAGAATATTATTAGTCAATGAACCCGATATTCATCCGTCCACTTTCATTCCACGAAAAATTCTGCAAAACAATAGTCTGATTGATCAGTTAACCCTTTCCCTCATATAGACGCTTTCTGACGCCTCTGCAGCAGACGGCTTTTTGAAAACATAGTGTCAAAAGAAGAAATTGCTCAAAACGAGAAATTTCTCCTTTTGCCACAATGTTTTCAACTTTTAGTCATAGGTTATCCATTTAATTTAATAGAGATTTTCTATTTTTTGACAAAAAATGTCCAAAGTCGTCTGCTGCAAAATTGTCCTATGAGGGAAAGGGTAAGATTTGTATCCTTTCACATACTGATATATTTCAGCTCACAGATTAACCTACCTCTGTAGCGGCTTCCGTGTATTCCTTCACACGTTCAATGGATACAACATTGGTCTCCACATCACTGCTGTTTCTAACAAGGAAGTTCAAAGCACCTGTCACCTACATCAGAAATAACACATTCAATTACATCAGATAATTATAATTCATTCAATTAAATCAGAAATAATACATTAAATTACAGATATAATACCTTCAATTAAATCAGAAATAATACATTCAATTACATCCGTCACAAACAACAATTTATCCGCATATCACTCATAGAAAGGATTTTTGATGGCTTATTGGAGGTCATCTTTGTGGACGAAACAGGTAAAAAGTTTAATACTGACGGGTTCAGTCGTGTATGTAGGCACATTTTGACCCGTCTGCAGCAGGTAACTTTTGAAAATATTGCGACAAATAAGAGAAATTCCTGATAATAATCAATATCATCTTCTATAACAATGTTTTCTACTATTTTCCTTTGTAAAATTGTTCCATATATTTAACTTTCAAAGATGTATTCTACTGTTTGCTTGTTATGAGGAAATAGGTTCATTTTTCATCTGCGAGAGGATCACAAATGCATTTGAAGTATTATTCCCACATAACAAAAATCTACAGCAGATGAAAATATCTATATAAAACATGGTGTTTTTAAAATAAAAATAAACGTATAACTATTGAATAGAGTTGAAAACATTGTGGCAAAAGGAAGAATTTTTCCCATTATCACAATGGTTCAAAATTGTCTGCTGCAACGTCTGTATGTGGGAATCGGTTAATGGTAAAAATTAATATGGAATTTTCAATGGTAGTTTCTTGAAACCCCATTGTTTCCCATTGTGCAACCGAGCTCCGGTAGTGATGCAGGCTGTCAATCCAGGAGTTGTGAGTTCAAATCCCAGCCTGGCCCACATTCTTTCCGACATTTGACAGAGGTCACTGTGACAAGTGTCATTCGTCTTTCACCAATGGGCTAACTAACAGTCTGTGTGGAAAAGCAGCCAGTTGCTTGGAAAGTATGTTGTGTGAGAAAGCTAGGAAACACATGAGTAGGTGAACTGGCTGCTATGATATGACTGATATGATTGTTGAAAACCGCGTTAAGCCCCAATCAATCAAACCCCATTGACAGAGCTCTGGAGATGACATACATGTAAAAAGCCTTAACCCCTTCCCTCATACGACAATTCTGTAGCAGACGACTTAACGTATTTTGTCAAATAATGGAAAATTTCTATAATTGAATGGATGACCTATGACAAAAAGTGGAAAACATTGTGGCAAAAGGAGAAGTTGCACTTTTCTTCTCTTGTCACTATGTTTTCAAAAAGCCATCTGCTGCAGAGGCGTCAGAAAGCGTTTATATGAGGGAAAGGGTTAACAGAAGACAATTTTTTAGAAAGTATCATGGGTAACTAATTTATGCTCCAATACCCGTATTATTTTCCAATTTAACATTGAATTCATTACGCTTCTCATGTATTTCACCCTTTCCCAGATATAGAGGCTTTCTGAGGACTCTGTAGCAGACGACTTTTAAAAGTTATGAAGACATTGTGGCAAAAGAAGAAATTGCCCCTAATATGCAATTCCCCCAATGGCCACAAAGTTTCAACTCTTTTCAGCTGTCATACTTTCACCAACAGAGTAGCATTTCATGTAAACACCTAATTATACATCAGTCAATAAAGAGGTTGAAAAATTACCTAAACAGTTATTATATAACATACCTGTAAAGCATAAGAAATAGACAGACCAACAAGACCACCTGTGTTGCCAGGCGTAACAACTGCGAAAATGGCTGCTGCAAGGACAATCAGGTTGCCAAGAATCTCTAAGCGAAAACCAAGCCATCTGTGTAATCGAAGAAAACATTCCTTAACCCTTTCCCTCATACAACAATTCTGCAGCAGACAACTTTGAAAAAGTTTTGTTAGAAAATAGAAAATCTCTGTAATTGAATGGATAGCCTATGACTACAAGTTGAAAACATTGTGGCAAAAGGAGAAATTGCTCGTTTTGAGCAATTTCTTCTTTTGTTACTATGTTTATAAAAAGCTGTCTGCTGCAGAGGCCTTAAAAAGCATATATATGAGGGAAAGGGTTTAAATACATTGTATATCATATAAAAAAAAATAATCAATATTTTCTAACATTCATGTACTTGTGTACTTTTAACATGTTTCTTGAGATATAATAATGATGGAAAAAACGTACTTGCCAACTCTTAACCCTTTCCCACATACAGACACTTTCAGATGCCTCTGCAGCAGATGACTTCTGTAAACATTATGGCAAAAGGCATAATTACTCATAATGAGCAATTTCTTCTTTTGCAACAACGTTTTCAATTTTTTTCAGTAATTGTTCTTTCATTTATACAGAGTTTCTATGTTTTTGCTTAGATGTTATCAAAGTCATCTGCTGCATATTTGTTGTATCTGGGAAACAGTTAACTTTCACCAGCATTCATTATTCAGTTGAAAAACACAACATTACAAAAGCAAGAAAGTTCAAACAAAACAATGTATCACCTGCCAATGACCCAAGTATGCGTTTGAAAGACAGACAGACAAGTGCCAAGTAAGCGGACATTATTAACCCTTTCCCGCTTTATGATGCCTCTCTAGCAGACGACTTTTGAAAACATTGTGACAAAAGGGGAAATTAGTCAAAACTAGAACTATCACTGAAGATGATAAATACCCCCAAAACAGCACCTTGACTCAAAATATGGCTTCCGACCGACCAACCGATAGGTAGTCGTATCAAACAGTACTCATTTTGACCTTTGACCATGACCTTGACCTGTGAGGTACAAGCCACCTCATCATGGTGAACATGTGTGCCCAGTAACTTGAGAATCCTATGATGCATGGTTGAGATGCGGACCGGACAAGGTAGTCCTATCAAAGAGTACTCATTTTGACCTTTGACCTCTTCACCTTTGAGGTACAAGCCACCTCATCATGGTGAACATGTGTGTCCAGTAACTTGAGAATCCTAAGATGCATGGTTGAGATGCGGGCCTGACAAGGTAGTCCTTCCAAACAGTACTCATTTTGACGTTTGACCTTTAAGTGTGACCTTGACCTTTGAGGTACAGGCCTGGGTCTTGTGCGTGACACGCCGCCTCATCATGGTGAACGTTTGTGCCAAGTTTCTTTGAAATCCTATAATGCATGGTTAAAATGTGAGCCGGACAAGGTACACTCCTTTCAAATAGTACTCATTTCAACCTTTGACATGTAAGTGTGACCTTGACATTTGAGGTACATGCCTTGGTCCTGTGCGCGACAACCGCCTCATCATGGTGAACGTTTGTGCCAAGTTTCTTATAAATCCTATGATGCATGGTTGAAATGCAGGCCGGACAAGGTACAGTTCTATCAAATAGTACTCATTTTGACCTGTGACCTTGACATTTGAGGTACAGGCCTGGGTATTGTGCGTGACACGCCGCCTCATCATGGTAAACGTTTGTGCCAAGTTTCGTTCAAATCCTACGATGCATGGTTAAGATGCGGGCCGGACAAGGTTAGGTGGGACTGACAGACAGACAGACGTAAAAGGGCTATAACTCTGTAAAACAAGAGCACCTCGTATGGCACAGACGATGGACTGATAGAAAACAGAAAAAAAGCTGAAATGAACATAAAACCTTAACCGGACGACCACGCCGCCGCCGCCACAACCGGACGACCACGCCGACGCCAGGGTCATGACATTAGCTCTCGTTTTTTAAAAAGTCGAGCTAATAACATGCAATTGTAAGACCTTCAGGGTATGCACATCTCCTCTTGGTATAGAAGCTTCATGTAAAATTTTATTGAATTCCACCCAGTGGTTTGTAAGAAATAGGCCGGACAAAATATGGCTTCTGACCGACCGACTGACCGACCAACACAGTGACTCCTATATACCCCCCCAAAACTGTTTTTTGGGGTATAACTAGAACTATCACTGAAGATGATAAATACCCCCTAAACAGCACCTTGACCTACATCATAATGTAATAAGTAAAAGGGCCATAACTCTGTAAAATAACATGCAATTGTAATCCCTTTAGGATATGCACATCTCCTCTTGGTATAGAAGCTTCATGTAAAATGTTATTGAATTCTACTGAGTGGTTTGCAAGAAATAAGCTGGACAAAATATGGTTTCCGGCCGACCGACTGACAGACAGACAGACTGCCCAACACAGTGACTCCTTATGTCACAATGTTTTCAATTCTAAAATAAGAGTTGTCAGAGGACGATATAGCTTGCCTATCAGGGCCATCGTCTATCAGGGCCTGCTTCAGAACAGTTATAGCATTAGGTAATGTCACAGAGTATCACATATTGCAAGATAATACACTTTTTCAATACTTGCATGCAAATGTTAACCAAGTCCATACAGGCCCTTTTGGGCACAATTCAGTCAAAATCTATTCCAGAGTTATGGGACTTGACATACAAGGTCATATAATGACCCTGAATAAGTGTGTGAAGTTTCAAAGCCACAGCATACACAGTGTCTGAGAAAAGGCCTTGCACGCAAAGGTTTAACCAAAATTCTAAGTCCAAAAAGGGGCACAATTCAGTCAAAGTCCATTCCAGAGTTATGGGACTTGACATAAAAGGTCATCTAATGACCCTAAGTAAGTGTGTGAAGTTTCAAAGCAACAGCACACACAGTGTCTGAGAAAAGGCCTTGCATGCAAAGGTTTGACCAAAATCCAAGAAGGGGCACAATTCAGTAAAAATCCATTCCAGAGTTATGGGACTTGACATACAAGGTCACCTAATGACCCTGAATAAGTGTGTGAAGTTTCAAAGCAACAGCACACACAGTGTCTGAGAAAAGGCCTTGCACGCAAAGGTTTGACCAAGCTGGCAACGCCAATGCAGACGCCGGGGTGACTACATAAGCTCCCCTATTTCTTCGAATAGGCGAGCTAAAAACAATTATACTTTCATTAAAAGAGATTTTTTGCAATTTTTGTCTGCTGCAGAATGGTTGTATGTGGGAAAGGGTTCAGTTGTATCAATGTGTATTCCATGCCACGACCACATAGGATAGGTCATTTAACCCTCTTCCACATACAACAATAAATCTGCAGCTGACAGATTTAAAAAATATCTTCGCAATTATATGAAAAATCTCGCAATTTCTACTTTTGTCTAAATTTTCAGAAAAATAACCTTTGCCTAGAGCTTCTACATGAGTAAAAGAGTAAGACGAGTGTTGATTGAATGATTGATTGATTGATTGGGGTTGACACTGTTTCAAAACAGATTTAAATCATATCATGTTGGCCTATTCACCTATTCATGTGTTTCCTGGCTTTCCCACACAAGTACTCCACATAACAGAATTTCCAAGCAACCAGCTGCTTTTCCACATACACTGTTAGCCATATGATGAAAGACGAATGACACTAGTCACAGTGACTTTTGATAATCTCGTTAAGAATGTTGGCAGAGCTGGGGTCGAACTCACAACCCCTGGATTAACAACCCTAGTAGCTAACGATTGAGCAACTAGGGCTTGACAAGACGAGTGATGAAATGAAAATAGCACCCAAAGAATACTAACCTGTTAGATGCAATTCCAGCAAAATAGAACACTAAGTTTTTGTCCACTTTATCTTTATTTTGCTGTACAAATGCTTCCTGTAATCCGTACCCTCTAATTGTACTGGAACCTAAAATAAATAGAGAATAAGATCAGAAGTAAGTGAAATGTGATCTTGTTGCATATCCGTTTCCCTCATACAGACACTTTCTGATGCCTCTGCAGCAGACAGCTTTTTGAAAACATAGTGACAAAAGAAGAAATTGCTCAAAACAAGCAATTTCTCCTTTGGCCACAATGTTTTCCACTTTTAGTCATAGGTTATCCATTCAATTATAGAGATATTCTTTTTTTTGACAAAATATGTTCAAAGTCATCTGCTGCAGAATTTTGGTATGACGGAAAGGGTTAAACACAGTATTACCAAAGTCTTACCATGTAATAACCTTTACCATGAACAACAATCTGCAGCCGACGACTTTGACAACATTAGTCAAAAATATGGAAACTTTCTAATAATGAAAGAAAGATTGTTATTGAATAAAATTGAAAACATCAGAGCAAGAAAAGAAATTGCGCAATCAACGAATAGGCGTAATTTCTAATGAATAATCAAGAGAGTTTGATGTAACACATGTCTCCTGCCAATACGTAAGTAAAAGTATGATGGACAGATAGACAGACAGTGGAAGTCCAAGTTTACCTAGACACAGCTTTTCAACCCTTAATTTCCCACAGACAAAAACGACTTTGAATAGATATTGACAAAAAACATGAAAAAAATCCATGAATGGAACTTAATAATTAAATACAGTTGAAAACATTGTGGCAAAAGGAGAAATTGCTTGTTTTGAGCAATTTCTTCTTTTGCCACAAAGTTTTCAAAATTCGTCTGCTGCAGATGCGTCAAAATGTGTCTACAGGTGCGAAAGGTTTAAACAAGAGTGCCTTAATGTCCCTGGATCGCTCACCTGAGTTATGGCAAACAAATAGTCAAAACTCATTTTCTGGTCAGGTATGCTAATACTGGAGTGTAAACAAGATTTCCCTTCAATTTGGGCTAGTGACCTTGTTATTGCCTAGATATGCATCAAATAAAGCACAAACATGTTGACCTTTGTGAAAAATATATCGCTGCTTCCAACAATTTTTCAGTTATATCACGTCATTTCCTGGGTAAGTTACCAGTACTACTGGTCCATTTATGCTGACACCAGCCAGTCAGTCTTAATGCTAAACCCGCAACTCTGAGCACCAAGGAGGGCAGCCATTACTTCCATTCAAACCCGTGGCCTCCCGCACCCGAGGCAGACACTCTATCACTACACCATCAAGACAGTTTTCATACCTGATATAGATTCTCCAAAATGGCTGTATATTGGAGATCTTGTTGTTGACTCAATACGCTTCAGCTGCCTCGAAGTTGGAATGTAAAATCGCTGTAAAATATATAAGCAAACAATGAATATGATCTTAGAAAGAATAAGGAATGCTGTCTCAATACAATTGTTTTTCTCTTAACTGCAAATATTCAGGAGAGATTTTCGAAAGCTTCAAGCTTGCTACTCAATCCATAGACTATGTTTATAACAATATGAAAGACTTTTATCCATATTTATATTATAATATGGTTTTAACATTAAATCAATTTCTTGAAAATTGCAAAATACTATTTCTGTAAAAAAAAGATTGAAATCCGAATTTCCAATGAAATGGAATGAATCAAAGAAATATTTCTGAAAAAAAAAGAAGCTTTGTAATTAACCCTTTCCCTCATATAGACGCTTTCTGACGCCTCTGCAGCAGACAGCTTTTGAAGAAATTGCTCAAAATGTGAAATTTTCCACTTTTTGTCATAGTATCCATTCAATTATGGAGATTTCCTATGTTTTGACAAAATATGTTCAAAGTCGTCTGCTGCAGAATTGTCGTATGAGGGAAAGGGTTAAGAGATCCACTGTACCATCTATGTAATATCAACTATAAAGTCCTACTATTACTGCATTGCTAGTTTTTCAGAAATTATGGTCCTTTCTCCAGATCATTTAAAAGGGTAAATTTTTTGTGATAAGAAATTCTTTAATATTTATTCAAAGCATAGAATCAGTAATTCTTACTTAAATGGATGCATCAGAATTATTTATTAAGAATGATTAAAATAATGACATGAATATAAAACAATTAAAATTCAAAAGTAAAGCCATGGTCATACAGAGCTCTAGATAAGGAGTCTTTATGTTTTAAAATCTTTTTTGTACCCTTTAAACCTATGATGTGGGTACTCAATAGAATTGTCTCAATGAGACAATTCTATTGAGTACCCACATCATAGGATTTGGTTGGATTGGTAACAGAGATATTGTGGGGAAAGGAGCTGTATACTCCTCCTTATCCGGACCTCTGGGGCCCATGAAATATGTTTGATAACACCCAGTTATTTACCCTTTACCTGATACAAACAACTTAGGACAACATTGCAGTATAAGGAGGAATTGCTAAAATTATGAGCAGTTTCTACTTATGCCACAATGTTTTAAAAAGTCATGATACAAGGCATCAGAAAGCATCTGTATGAAGAAAGGGTTAATACTCCGAGTTTTCTCCCTGTTTATGTCTATATCATCTTTAACCCTTTCCCTCATACGACAATTCTGCAGCAGACGACTTTGAACGTATTTTGTCAAAACATAGAAAATCTCCATAATTGAATGGATAACCTATGACAAAAAGTGGAAAACATTGTGGCAAAAGGAGAAATTTCACGTTTTGAGCAATTTCTTGTGGCAAAAGGAGAAATTGCACGTTTAGTGTTTTTCACTATGTTTTCAAAAAGCCGTCTGCTGCAGAGGCGTAAGAAAGCATCTATATATGGGAAAGGGTTAACATGCAATACTCTCATAGATAAAAAGCTTATCCCTTTCGCACAACTTTGAAAACACCCTGGTAAAATATGGAAAATCTCTACAATTCAAAGTATCATTGTTGAAAAGAATTGAAAATAGTGTGGCAAAGTAGTATCTGTTTGTGGGAATGGTTTAATAATCCATTTTCTTTTGTTAGTGAGTTTGAATAATTAGTTTCAAAAAAGGTTCATGTGGATTAACTGGATTGGTACTAAGAGAGCTTAACACTTTCCCTCATACGACAATTCTGCAGCAGACGACTTTGAACATATTTTGTCAAAATTTAGAAAATCTCTATAATTGAATGGATAACCTATGACTAAAACTGGAAAACACTATGTTTTCAAAAAGCCGTCTGCTGCAGAGGGGTCAGAAAGCGTCTATATGAGGGAAAGGGTTAATGACAATCAAATTTCACAGACATTAATTAACTCTGTAACAACTGTGAAGATGAATTTGGTTAGAAAAATTGGATGAGATTTTTTACATGTAAACATTGCATGTAACCTATAGATTACGACCATTTTGTGATCCTCTGTGTTTACTCAAGACTATTTTGAGACCAAGTTGAACCCTTGCCCACATAAAAGAAATCTGTAGCAGACGACTTTGAAACATCTTTTTCAAAAATGTGAAAAATCTCCATTAATGATAGTGTAATTATTAAATAGAGTTGAAAACATTGTGGCAAATGGTAAAATTGGTCATAGTGAGCAATTTCACCTTTGTCACAGTGTTTTCAAAAGTTGTCTGCTGCAGAGGCATCTGCAAGCGTCTCTATGTGGGAAAGGGTTAATACAGATTGGAATAGGATTGTTCAAGCTAGTGGGTGGGCGAATATGAGGATGCCACATGCCTGCCCACATGTAATCCCATAAACTGGGCATGTAAGCAGCAATCTAGGTAAACCAACCTGAGGTTATATGCGCGCAGTGTAGATCCAGATCACCCTGCATAATAGATCAGCTCAGGCTCAACTTGACCAACACTGTTCCAGTATCTGTCAGAGGAGCCTTCTATTTCTGACAATCCATGTTCAGGCTTTATTAGGGTTTAATGCCATTTTCAACATTATTTAAATTGCATCATGGCAAAGGGTCATTTTTTCCTGACCCCTGGGTAAACAAACCATTACTAGGCTAGAAAGCGTCCCTTGCCCAAAGGCTCTCCACGATAGCTGCCATGACAAGGGATCGAACCCAGGACGACAGATGGTAAACCCCAAGGTTTAGCACTGAAAGCCATGGCAGATTCCTGAAAAACCATGTATGAGGCGTATACAGATCTTTATCTACATAGCTGTATGTCCTAAATGCCGTCAGGTTGGTTTTCTTGGGGGTACGGCTCATATAATAACAAATTTACTCTCTGACTCCACTGCAGCAAACGACTTTTTGTGGAAAAAGGAAAAATTGCTCATGATGAGTAATTTCTCTTTTTGCCACAATGTTTTCAATAAACTGTCTTTCATTCCAGGCTTGTTTACATTTTTTTATACTAAATGTTATCAAAGTCATCTACTGCAGGCTTGTTGTATATGGGAAAGGGATAAAAATCTGGTTGTAACTGGACTTCTGGTTGTGTTTTGGCATCATGCAGTCTTACTCGTATGAAATAATAGACAATCAGCATGGGTATATACACCAATATAATAAGGGGCGTGCCATATGCCACCAGTATAAATGTTCCAATCACTGCAAATAGCTGCATTAACAAGCTTTTCATTTGGTTTGGTAAGATATTATCTACTATTTCTACATCTCTGGAACACCTATCAATCATAATTAAGTTTAGTATTATACATGTACATGAGTCACATCAGGTAGAAAAAAGTATCTCATATAGACGCTTTCTGACGCCTCTGTAGCAGACAACTTTTGAAAACATTGTGACAAAAGGAGCAATTGCTCAAAACGAGCAATTTCTCCGTTTGCCATAATGTTTTCAACCTTTTCCAGTAATTATACCTACATTTAGAGAAATTTCAATACTTTAGGCTTGGTGTTTTCAAAGCTGTATTATTTGCTTCATGTGGGAAAGGGTTAAATAAGTTTAATCAAAATTATTCAATTGTTATTTAATTAATTAGGATTATTTACAAATTAGATAATTCTCAATAATAGAAAACTGGTGAAATATATAATTTTGTTAAATCAATTTCACACACCAAAGGTTAACAATTACAAACAAGAGGGCCATGATGGCATTAGATCGCTCACCTGAATTATGCAATGTGATTTCTAATGCAAAACACATCAAGACAATTATTCTGACAAAGATTCAAAATGCAACCTCAAGAGTGTTAACAAGACAAACATTCGGATAAAGTTTCAACTTGCTCAAAGTAAAAATTTGATCTCAGGAGCTTTAACAATCTTTTCCTTTAATTTGGCCTAGTGACCTAGTTTAAAATCCAATGACCAATATTCGAACTTGGCCATCATCAAGACCAACATTCTGATAGTTTCAACATGCAAAAGTTAAAAATTTGGCCTAGTGACCTAGTTTTTAAACAGACATGACCCAAATTCGAAGACATGCTTAAGTGAAAAATGCAGCCTCCAGATTGTTAACAAGATTTCCCTTCAATTTGGCCTAGTGACCTAGTTTCTGACCCAAAATGACCCATATTCGAACTTTACCAAAATATCAATAAGACATGCTGACAAATTTTCAAACCTCTGAAGCAAAGTGCTGCCTCTAGACACTTAACAAGATTTTCCTTCAATTTTACCTGGGACATACATTTTGACCAGACATGACTCATATTCGAACTTGACCTACATAAATTATCATCAAGATAAGCATTCTGATAAAGTTTAAACATGCACAAGTAAAAAATGAGGCTTCCAGAGTGTTAACAAGATTTCCCTTCAATTTAACCTAGTGACCTAGTTTTTGACCTCATATGGCCCAGTTTTGAATTTGTCAAAGATTTGATGGAGATGAACGTTCTGATAAACTTTCATGAAGATCAATTGCAAAATGTAGCCTGTAGAGTGTTAACAAGGCAATTGTTGACGATGCACAAAGGAAGCGTGACGGATTCCGGACAAAATGTGATCACAATAGCTTACATTGAGCAATTTGTGTACAGGTGAGCTAAAAAATGGATGGCCCTATTCTATTTAGGATGTTTTCTGTTACTTTTAACATTGTTTCAGTTATATCATGACACATCCTGACTTAAATCTCCATTGCTATTGGTAAAACTATCCCTTAGAAGCTCTAACCAATTGCACATGACAGGTAAGGGTAGGGTTGATACTTTCTTTATACAGGCTTCTAGCTGACTTTTCTTCTTTCACATTCTGTGGTCTTTACAAGGTGTGGATTATCAGAGCTCTAGATAAGGAGTCTTTTGCTTGTTCTAAAAGCCTTATTTTTATCCGCTAACCCTATATTGTGGGAATTATCAAAAGAATTGTCTCAATGAGTACCCACAACATCGGGTTTGGTTGGATAATAATTAATAAGAGAGATATTGTGGGAAAAAGAGCTGTGAACATCCCATTATCTGGACCTCTGGATTATAATGGTATATTGTGATATGGTGAATGGTGACTATAACTATTAACTCAACTAAACTAACTATAAAACAACAGTGCAGTATAGGACAGGTGGATCAAGAAGCATAAACTCTACCTACATCTCGAGAAAAAATGAGTACATCTGAAGTTTTTAAAGGATACTTTGATATAGAATTGAAAGCATTTTTGACTGGACAAGCAATTTCTACTCCTCCAACAATGTTTTCGGAAAGCTGCCTGCAGGAGAGACATACAAAATAAGATCTCAGCATCAGGTAGAGTAAGCAATGTTAGTACAAACAGAAGCCGCAGTTACCCATAACTCACCTGAATTAGATAATAAATTACGCCCATGGGTATGAGAACAAGAACAAAAAAGGGTGTCGTATAAGTGATCACCACAAATGTCCCTATTGCTCCAAAAAATGTAAACAGAAAGGTCCGGAAGTTCTGTGGCAAACTACTGTCTATTGTTTCAACATCTCTCGAAAACCTATGGGAATTCATAAAACAAAATGCATATGCCATTAAGGGTGTATTTAAAATTTATATTAAATATAGACTTTATATGATTTTCGAGCTGCAATTGCGACCTTGAACCCTTGCGCTCTGCATATCATCTCAGTATGGTAACATTTGTGGAGAGCTATTTCAAAATCCTTCTAGCGGTTCATAAATTATTGAGCAAATGCAAAATATAGTCATATGACCTTTGATCTCTTATTGCAACCTTGACCTTGAACCAAAGTAATTATAACATGTGCTTTGCACATCGTCTCAGTATGCTGAACACTTGTGGCGATTTTTTTTTCAAAATCCTTCACATGGTAAAAAAGTTATTGAGCGGACACAAAATATAGTCATATGACCGTTGACCTCTAATTGCAACCTCGACCTTGAACCAAAGTGGTTGTAACATGCTCTCTTGTACATTGTCTCAGTATTGTGAACATTTGCGGTGAGTTATTTAACAAGAGCTGTCGGAGGACAGCGTGCTCGACTATTCCACCGCTTATTTAAGTTACTGAGATAATGGACTCTAATGTAGTTGCATGCAAACCTTTAACCATAATTTCTAAGTGAAAAAAGGGCAACAATTTGAACCATATACAGGATAGAGTTATCTTAATTGGTTGTGTTTATAGTTGTGCAATTGGGAAAGGTTGTATAAAGTTTCAATACAATTTTTCAAGCTGTTACTGAGATTACACTATAAATGTAGTTGCAAAACTTTAACTTAAATTTCTAAGTCCAAAAAGGCCATAACTTGCATAAAATGCAGGATAGAGTTATCATACTTGATAATCTACACAGGTGTGATAGTTGGGTAGGGTTGTAGAAAGTTTCAATGCAATGCATCAAGTAAATACTGAGATATGGACTCTTAATTTAGTTGCACGCAAAACTTTAACCAGAATTTCTTAGTTAAAAAAATGCCATAACTTGCATAAAATGCAGGATAGAGTTATCTAACTTGATATTCTACATAGGTGTGATAGTTGGGTAGGGTTGTACAAAGGTTCAATGCAATGCATCAAGTATATACTGAGACGTGGACTTTTAATTAAGTTGCACGTAAAACATTAACCAGTATTTCTAAGTAAAAAAAGGGCCATAACTTGCATAAAATGCAGAATAGAGTTATCATACTTGATAATCTACATAAGTGTAATAGTTGGGTAGGGTTGTAGAAAGTTTCAATGCAATGCATCTAGTAAATACTTAGATATGGACTCTTAATTTAGTTGCACGCAAAACTTTAACCAGAATTTCTAAGTAAAAAAAGGGCCATAACTTGCCTTAAATGCAGGATAGAGTTATCTAACTTGATAATCTACATAGGTGTGATACTTGGGTAGGGTTGTATAAAGATTCAATGCAATGCATCATGTATATACGGAGATATGGACTCTTAATTAAGTTGCACGCAAAACTTTAACCAGAATTTCTAAGTAAAAAAGGGCCATAACTTGCATAAAATGCAGGATAGAGTTATCTTAGATGATAATCTACACAGGTGTGATAGTTGGGTAGGGTTGTAGAAAGTTTCAATGCAATGCATCAAGTAAATACTGAGATATGGACTCTTAAATTAGTTGCACGCAAAACTTTAACCAGAATTTCTAAGTAAAAAAAGGGCCATAACTTGCATAAAATGCAGGATAGAGTTATCTAACTTGATAATCTACATAGGTGTGATAGTTGGGTAGTGCTGTATAAAGTTTCAATACAATGCATCAATTAAATACTGAGATATGGACTCTTACTTTAGTTGCACGCAAAACTTTAACCAGAATTTCTAAGTAAAAAAGGGCCATAACTTGCATAAAATGCAGGATAGAGTTATCTAACTTGATAATCTACATTGGTGTGATGATTTGGTAGGGTTGTAGAAAGTTTCAATGCAATACATGTAGTATTTAAGAACTTGCATGCAAAACCTTAACCAAAGTGTGACGTGGACGCCGACGCCGACGCCGACGCCAGGGTGAGTAGTATAGCTCTCATATTCTTCGAATAGTCGAGCTAAAAATCCTTCAAGCGGTTCAAAAGTTATAGAGCAGACACGAAATATAGTCATATGACATTTGACCTATAATTGCGACCTTGACCTTTAACCAAAGCGGTTGTAATATGTGCACTGCACATCGTCTGAGTATGGTAAACATTTGTGGCAAGTTATTTCAAAAATCTTCAAGCCATTCAAAAGTTATTGAGCGGACACAATTTGTGACAGACAGACAGACAGACAGACAGAGTAAAAGCTATACATCCCAATTACATGGGGGAAGACATAAATATCTAAAGAAACCATAACAAATCTCTATAAACGAAAAAATTATTTGCCACACTGTTCAGAAGTTGAATGTTGAAGTCTTCAGCCAAAAGTGTCACCTTACCAAGACAGACAAAAACAAAATGTGCAATATCAGACCAAGCAAAATGTGCATAAATGTGCAGTATCAGACAATGCAAAATGTGCAATATCAGACAGAGTATTGGGAACATTTCAAAATTCATTAAATAAATTTGAGTCTTCATGCAAAATGGTTGTAACTATACAAACAATATGATGAAAATGTGCACAAAATTATTAATAAAATGAAGTTTCTTATTTATTCTGTACATCTACAATTCTGAAAGCACAGAGAGATACATATGGCTAAGCTACTTTATATGATAAGCTTCCCTTTCCAGTTACCAGTGTTCGTAACTCACCTGTACCACATAATAGAGCACAGCCATTGGTATGAGAACAACTATAAACAGCGGAGTGGTGTAGCTTATAACCACTAATGTGCTTAGTGCTCCGAAAAATGTCATAAGAAACATGCGGAAGTTTTGTGGCAGACTGTTGTCGATAATTTCCACATCTCGTGAAAATCTGTTTAGAATACATAGATAAAAATACATGCTGTTAGACTGGGAAATGTATGTGCCATGGTTTCTTAAATAGTGGAGTGCTAAGAAAGCTTGAAAAGAAAGGCTATGAGAATTTTAGTTTACTTTGTGGCCTCTCTTGATAAAACTTAATTTAGTTTTACACATGCCAAAAAAGGTTTATCGAATTTTTGTTTTCTTGTATTTTCATTCTATTTAAAACAAAAATAGTAATGATTCACTGAAAGAAACCATAAAATATTTCAAACAAAGTTAACATGTATACATACACAAGTTCATGAAAAAAAAGGGGGGGGGGGGGGGGCAACAATACATGCAGAACACATGAAACAGTTAAGTGTCTTAAAGGAGAGCTAAAAATAGTTCTTATTAGTTTGGTATTTGAAATTTCCCAGCTCTGTTTCAAATAGTTTATTCATCATTATTTTACCCGCACCCATTTACAGAGGCGTTTTGATGTAACTGCTGAAAACATTCATTTTGAGCAATTTTCTCATTTGCCAAATTGTTTTCAACTGTACTCATTAACCATTCCCCTTTTGAACATATTTTGTCAAAAAATAGAAAATCTCCATAATTGAATGGATAACCTATGACCAAAAGTGGAAAACATTGTGGCAAAAGGAGAAATTGCTTGTGTTGAGCAATTTCTTCTTTTGTCACTATGTTTTCAAAAAGCCGTCTGCTGCAGAGGCGTCAGAAAGCGTCTATATGAGGGAAAGGGTTAATATACTTTCCTTCATTTTCATTTTCCATGCTTTTGCCAGCTTATTTTCAGTCATCTTCTGCAAATTTGTTGTATATGGGAAAGGGTTAAGGATGGCAAGCAAGCAAGCAGTATTTTAAATCTAGAATAGTACACATGTTCTTAGATATTGCTTTAACCCTTTCCCTCATACGATAATTCTGCAGCAGACGACTTTGAACGTATTTGGTCAAAACATAGAAAATCTCCATAGTTGAATGGATAACCTATGACAAAAAGTGGAAAACATTCTGGCAAATGGAGAAATTGTACGTTTTGTGCAATTTCTTCTTTTGTTATTATGTTTTCAAAAAGCCGTCTGCTGCAGAGGCATCAGAAAGCGTCTATATGAGGGAAAGGGTTAACACTTTACCAAATACAACAAAAACAATAACAGCAGACGGCTTTGAAAACATCTAAGCTAAAACGTGGAAAATCTCTATAGATGAAAGTATAGTTATTCAAAAAGTTGAAACCAAATATGGCAAAAGGTAAAAATGCTAGTTTTGAGTGTCTACAAGATGGAAAGGATTAAAAGTCCCATTTCATGTAGAGACCTTATATAATACTTCATCAATTAAGGTACTTTCTTTGAAACATATTGAAAGGGATGATCTCAATTTGTATTTTGTAATAATCCAATAGCTTTCCAATATAGATCATGTTAACTCTTTTCCACATACAGACGCTTTCTGCACATCATCATGAGCATTTTTTTCTTTTGTCACAATGTTTTCAACAGTCGTCTGCTGTTGAGGCGTCAGAAAGCGTCTGTATGTGGGAAAGGGTTAAGCAGAGGTCATGGGGGTATTACACAGTAACAAACTTGCAAAATATAATTAAAAGTTTAACCCTTTCCCTCATATAGACGCTTTCTGATGCCTCTGCAGCAGATGGTTTTTTGAAAACATGTTGACAAAAGAAGAAATTGCTCAAAACCAACAATTTCTCCTTTTGTCACCATTTTTTCAACTCTATTCAATTATCGTACTTTCATTTAAAGGGGTTTTCCAATTTGTTGGGGGTATGTTTTTCAAAGTCGACTGCTGCAGATAAGTTGTATGTGGGAAAGGGTTAATTAATTTGAGAACACTCTGATTAATTCATTACAAACGTACCTGTTGACAATTCTACCCAGTGGAGTTGTGTCAAAGAATTCCATAGGAAGTTTCAGTATATTATTCAACATGCCATTGTGTAGGATTTTAGCTGCCCTCACCATTCTAACAGCGGCCATCAGAGCATAGATCAGGTTCAGAAACGCTGGGAAGAAGAAGAAGACATTAATTATCATTTAACACTTTCCAACACACAACAGATCCACAGCAGATGACTTTGAAAACATCTGTGCAAAAAATATGAACAATCTCCATTAAATGACAGTTAGTTTATTAAATAGAGTTGAAAACATTGTGGCAAATGGTGAAATTGCTCATCATGAGCAATTACACCTTTGCTACAATGTTTTCAAAAGTCGTCTGCTGCAGAGGCGTCAGAAAGCGTCTACATGTGGCAAAGGGTTAATTGAGACAAACAGCATTAAGTGTTTAACGCTCAACCACATACAAAAAATATACAGCAGAAGGCTTTCAAAATATCTATGTTGACCATGGGCAGTCACTATTAATGAAAAAATTATCATTGAAAACATTTAAAAACATTGTGCCAAAGGGAGAAATTGCTCATCATAGTGAGAAATTTCTCCATTAGCTTCACTGTTTTCTAAAGTCGTCTGCAGCAGATGATATCAAAATGCGTTGACATGTGGTCAATGGTCAAACCATTTTACCTGAATTGATATTCATAGAAATGTCTACTTTAACCCTTTCCCACATGTAGCCTCTTTGTGACACCTCTGCAGCAGACGACTTTTGAAATCATTGTGGCAAAATGAGCAATTTCCCATTTTGACACGATTGTGAGTTTGAATCCCAGTTTGGCCAACATTATTTCTGACAGTTGAAAGATTGATTATAATTAGAGTTTTCAATGGTTAACCGATTAATGTGAGTTTGAATCCC
The DNA here is from genome assembly GCA_031761405.1 of Serripes groenlandicus. Taxonomy (NCBI): domain Eukaryota; kingdom Metazoa; phylum Mollusca; class Bivalvia; order Cardiida; family Cardiidae; genus Serripes; species Serripes groenlandicus. The sequence continues at coordinate 123,006,902 of JASEVX010000003.1, read as the reverse complement.
AGTTTGGCCAACATTATTTCTGACAGTTGTAAAATTGGTTATAATTAGGGATGTCAATGGTTATCCGGTTAATGTGAGTTTTAAACCCAGTTTGGCCAGCATTATTTCTGACAGTTGTAAAATTGGTTATAATTAGGGATGTCAATGGTTGTCTGGTTAATGTGAGTTTTAAACCCAGTTTGGCCAACATTATTTCTGACAGTTGAAAGATTGGTTACAATGAGCTTCATCTGTTTTCCACAAATGGGAAGAACAGATGAAAAGTGGATGAAGGAAGGCTTTTTTAGTTTCTTTTGGGTTTTACGCCATTTTGAACAATTTTTTAATTATATCCCGACACCATTGTACATACTTAATAAGATCCCTGGCTGACTAAGTAGTACGAGGCCAGGAAATGTGCCATGCCCAAAGGTAATCAAACATGAAAGCTGCAGAGATTGAAACAGGAATGTCCAGTCTCAAATCCCCCAAGGCTAACAACACTAGTCTAGGCCACAGCAAATTCATTTAACCCTTTCCCTCATATAGACGCTTTCTAACACCTTTTTGAAAACTTGGGGACAAAATTAGAAATTTGTCACTTTCTTTTAATAGGAGTTTTCAAAAGAAAAATGGGTATGTTTTCAAAGTTGTCTGCTGCAGATTTGTTGAATGTGGGAAAGGGTTAATGTAGGAAGGCAGCCAGTTGCTGGAAAAGATAATCATTCCCCCGTTCCAAACCAACATGAATGAGCACCGTCTGGCGTTACGGGGTCTTATTGCGTCAGTGTTAACCCTTTCCCTCATATAGACGCTTTCTGACGCCTATGCTGCAGACGGCTTTTGGAAAACATAGTGACAAAAGAAGAAATTGCACAAAACGTGCAATTTCTCCTTTTGCCACAATGTTTTCCACTTTTTGTCATAGGTTATCCATTCAATTATGGAGATTTTCTATGCAGAATTGTCGTATCAGGGAAAGGTTTAACTCTTTCCCAGACACTGCAAATCTGCGGCAGACGACTTTAAAAATGTCTAGGCAAATATAATAAAAAAACTTTGTGGCAAATGGTGAAATTGATCATCAGGAGCATCAAAAGTCGTCTGCTGCATCAGAAAGCGTCTACATAATTATGGGAAAGGGTTTACTCTTTGCCTAGCTGACATAGCAAAACAGCAGCAGACGACTTCGAAAACAATAACCTACATATATGGACCCTTTCCCTCATACGACAACTCTGCAGCAGACGACTTTGAACATATTGTCAAAAAAATAGAAAATCTCTATAATTGAATGGATAACCTATGACTAAAAGTGGAAAACATTGTGACAAAAGGAGAAATTGCTCGTTTTGAGGCGTCAAAAAGCGTCTATATGAGGGAAAGGAAAGGGTTAAAATGAAAGGATAGTTAATGAAAAAATTTGAAAATAAACATTAAGTCAAAAGGAGAAATTGATCATTATTAGTGATTTCTCCTTTTGTCCCAATGATTTCATAAGTCGTATGCTACAGATGCGCATCAACATGTGTCTGTATGAGGGAAAGGGTTAAGTAAAAATGGATTTAAAATAAGTACATATATAGTCATACATGTAGTTATATCGATAGCAGTCTACTATACCTTGCACAAGACCGAATAATCCATAGATTCCTAGGTACATATAATTCTTGCTCTGATATTCTGTAGCATTACGGTTCACTGGGTTCTTCAGGAACGGGTCATCTGTCCATTGGGCGAGCCAGATACTTGACCCGATACTAGCACCTTGGTTCAATATGAACACCAAGAATATAAACACTGTCCATATCGTTCCAATCGCAGCGAAATATTGTGCGTAAACTTTCCATGATACCTGTAAAAGAGATCAACAATACTAGTCATCCAGGCTTAGAAATTAACCTTGACCGCATTCTGACGCATCTACAGCAGACGGCTTTTCAAAACATTGAGAAAATACTTGAATATTGAGAAATTTCTCCTTTGATCACAATGTTTTCAACTCTTTTAACCCTTTCCCTCATACAACAATTCTGCAGCGGACGACTTTGAACGTATTTTGTCAAAACATAGAAAATCTCTTTAATTGAACGGATAACCTATGACAAGAAGTGAAAAACATTGTGGCAAAAGGAGAAATTGCACGTTTTGTGCAATTTCTTCTTTTGTCGCTATGTTTCAAAAAGCCGTCTGCTGCAGAGGCGTCAGAAAGCGTCTATATGAGGGAAAGGGTTAAGTATTTTCACTTTCTTTTCCGTGACATTTTAAAAGTTGTCTTCTTCAGATTTGTTGTATGTGGGAAAGGGTTTAGCGACTTTTAGAACATCAAGGTAAAAATATAGATATTTGCTATAAATGAAAGAATAATTATTTTATTGATTTGCCACAATTATTTAAAAGTCATCTGCTGAAAATGTGTCAAAACGTGTCTGTTAGTGGCTTAACCCTTTTCCTCATATGACAATTCTGCAGCAGACGACTTTGAACATATCTTGTCAAAAAATAGAAAATCTCTATAATTCAATTGATAAGCTATGACTAAAAGGGGAAAACATTGTGGCAAAAGGAGAAATTGTTCGTTTTGAGCAAATTTCTTCTTGTGTCATTATGTTTTCAAAAAGCCATCTGCTGCAGAGGCATCAAAAAGTGTCTATATAAAGGAAAGGGTTAATTTTTTCCCAGTTTCCCTATACACATTTTCATGAATCTATGGCTTTGAAAACGTACTATGAAAAAATGTTGTAACATCTAGAAATTAAAAAATATAGAGTTTAATTAATATTGTTTTCATGATACGGGATTTAAATCCCAAGTGGAAGAGATTCTTGCGATATAAAAACGAGCGCACAAGTTTTTATATGCAAGAATCTCTTTCACGAGGGATTTAATTCCCAAATCATGAAAACAATGTTTATTAAACTATATATTATATACTCGGCGATAATTTTCGTTTTTAAACGACAATACCCCTGTGCAGCTCATTTATTTTTAGCTCAGAAGTGGAGAGATCTGACTGACGTAATCTGCCAGTTTTGCAATGACGTCACTATATATATATACGTGACGTCACCGACAATGTGTACATTGATTGAAATAAACTTGTGTCATGTCGATTCAAGCTCTTATTTGCGGATTTAAAAGTGCAATTGTGGATTATTTAACGGTTCATCATGGAAATAAATTGTTAAGTAGTGAAAACGGAGCTTAAAAGTGTTTAAAAGAGATTTAAAAAAAGTAGTTCCGAAAATCCGGCTAGTGAGCTATATCGCACACTAGGCGATATTGCTCAGTAGACACAAAGCATGTTATAGGTTTTCTCAAGTTGGGAAATCTCTATATTTTATCATTGAGTATATAATATAATATTTTAATTCAGACTTGACACTTTCCAACATATAGACGCTTTCTGATGCCTCTGCAGCAGACGACTTTTAAAATCATTGATGCAAAAGAAGAAATTCACATTTATTACGTCAGCATCTACGCCACTAAACATTTTGATGTATTATTCATTACATACAAAATCATAAATTCATCTTGAGAAATAATTCCCATGGGATGTATTGATCCCATTGATGATATATGAAATGACATTACATTTATTACATCAGAAATTTACCTACATCACTAAACATCATTTTCACATAATTAAAGATGGGGTAGAACAGGGACCGTGTATAACAGGGATACGCGTCGACAAAAATATCGATTAAATCTCGGACTTCGCGAGATTTCGCGATAACTCTCGAGATACCGTCGCCATCTTTACGAATACATAAGACAAAAGGTATGACATTTTATTTTGCTAGATTGACTTTAATAGAGTACAAACATATAATTTTAAATTAAATGAATGTCAGCATTAAGAATCATAGGATATATAATTGAGAATATCTTTTTAAAAATGATCGTTTTAAGGCTAAGTTTGGTTGCGACAATCATTGGAAAATTGTAAACAAAGGAAAGTTGATGAATTTCAATCGATGGCGAAGCGAGAAACATCACATTGTTCCCGACGATAAATGGTTGGAATTTAGGTTCAAACTTCATGGTTAATTGCTAAAAAGATAAATAGATTATATAACTGTGTATCTCAATCATTTATAATGTCCCACTTTTCATTTTTCTTGTTTTATTTGTGTCCTGAATTCGCCTCGTTTTGCTCTATTGTATCAATTCATAATCAAACATCTCGGCCATCAAGAAAAACTTGTCTACTTTGAAAAACAGTTTTCATGTCTTAATTGCATAAATAAATGATAAAGTATTATTTTCCAAGAAGTAGAGATGCTATTAAGTGTACCTTTATCCTTAATAATGTATAAGTTGTCTTTTTAAATGTTTTATTCATGTTCTGAATTTGCCCTATTTTGCTATTTTACTCCAATTCTTAATCAACTTCCCAGCCAACCAAGGAAAACATGTCTACTTTGAGACAAAGTTTTCAAGTCTCTACTGCATCAAAAGATTATAAAGTATTATTTTACAAGAAGTTGAGATGGTATAAGTGTACCTTTATCATTAATATTGTATAACTTGTCTTTTTAAATGTTTTATTCATGTTCTGAATTTGCCCTATTTTACATCAATTATTTATCAACATCACAGCCAATCTAGGAAAACATGTCTACTTTGAGACACAGTTTTCATGTCTTTACTGCATCAAATAAGGATTTAATATCAATTTACAAGAAGTTGAGCTGTTATCTATTGTGAATTGAATCTGATATGACCATTATACATATTTATCTAAAAACTAATAAACGTCTTGTATTCATGAACAGCATGCATGCATGCATTATAAGATTCCAAGCCCACACATTCTATTAGAACATTTGGTGAACATACACATAACAAGTACAACAGGGTGGGTATTGTTTTTGTGAAATGGCTAAATAAATTTATTTTTCCTTTCAGATCAAATAAATATAATCCAACCTCAAAAGGAAAATGGGTCGACGCTCGATCCGTAGTCATAGAAAAAGGATTGGACGTAGAAAAAGCACCAAAAAGCACCCCACAAGTTCAACTTTCACGAATTTATCTTTATTCTCAAACTATATTGGTACAAAGCAATGTCATAAAAGATATCTGTTCATTTAAGATTTATAAATTCTAATTATACAAGATAAGCAGTCGGGTTATTTCATAGCAGACCTTAACCCTTTCCCACCTGCAGATGAGCAATTACTCCTTTGGCCACCATGTTTTCAAATTTATTTAACAATTAAGCTATCTTTTATGAAGATTTTTCAGGTTTTTGTACCATGAACTGATGACGTCTTTCAAATAATATTTTAAGAATTGTTTGAAATGATTGCTGGGAAACAACTGTGAGCAACTTTATAAAAATTTAGCTTTAATATAATGATTATTGTGAAGAATATATTGGAACCTTTTCTCATTGAGAGGAAGATTACCTTGCAAATTATAAATAAAAGTATGTCACTGTTCTGTACGGGTTATTTCTTGTCCTGGTGTTAAGTATATTGATTTGGGTTTAACGCTGTTTCAACAAATGTTCAGTCATATCACACAGCCAATTCACCTATTCATGTGTTTCCAGTTATTCACAAAACAATCCATCCAAGCTACTGGCTGCTTTTCCACATAGACTGTTAGACCATTTGTGGAAGATGAATGACGCTTGTCACAATGACTTTTGTCAAACGAAGGAAGAATGTTAGCTGAGCTGGGGTTCGAACTCACAAACCCTGTGTCGCTACCGACTGAGCTATCGGGGCTTGGCTGGTGTTATATATAAGTTTATGAATTGAATCAGCAGTTAGTTGTAAGGCTTGATTTACCTTGACTGAATCCTATCCTGCTATTAGTCATGATCCTACATGTGCAACCGGGGGTGTAGATCATGCACTCTGATCAACATCTGCTATCTTTGCTTTTAAGTTTTACCAAGAAAAAGGGCATTTACCTCGTATATTGGTTGCGCAATGTTTTGATCTTAAATGTCCTCGTATTACTGACATGGATACATATTTCTTGTCACAGCTGTCACAAGTATACACATAAGTTTTATCCTACTTTATTTTTTTACACTTTGGCAGTGCCTCATTATCGGAACATTCAATGTCATTACAAGTATATTCTCCAAGTAAAGTTTCTAAATCAAGATCATGAAATTTATGAAGTCATGTTTACTACAAGCCATTTTGACTAATAAGTGAATGGCGAAGAGATCTTGACCTGAACTTTATAATTAATTTGTGGCAATCAAATTTTAATTATGTCCTTATTTCTTTGGGAAAATTAAAACATAAATGAAAATAATAATAGATCAAAGGCGAAAGGTAAAACATCTTGTAATTAAGGTCAATCAACAAAATAATATAAAACTTAACAAGCTTTCATGATTAACACCTCCCTCCCGCTATCGGATCAACAGCAACCAAACTGCGAAACTTTGGGAAAATTAAAACATAAATGAAAACAATAATAGATCAAGGGCGAAAGGAAAAAACATCTTGTAATTAAGGTCAATCAACAAAATTATTATAAAACTAACAAGGTCTCTCTCCCGCTATCGGATCAACAGCAACCAAACTGCGAAAACTCGCTGACTCATGTTGGATCATGAGAGACCGCATACTAAACCATACTGCTTACAGATAATAAAAAAGAGACCGCACACTAAACAAAATCGCCGATTGTATTAACAAGAGCTGTCGGAGGACAGCGCGCTCGACTATTCCACCGCTTATTTAAGTTACCGAGATAATGGACTCTAATGTAGTTGCATGCAAAACATTAACCACAATTTCTTAGTGGGTGATAATTTGCATTATATGCAGGATAGTGTTATTTAACATGATTATTTTCATAGGTTTGATGGTTAGATAGGGTTGTATAACCTTTCAATGGAATGCATCAAGTAGTTACTAAGATATGGACTCTTAATGTAGTTGCACGCAAACCTTTAACCATAATTTCTAAGTAAAAAAAGGGCAACAATTTGCACCATATACAGGATAGAGTTATCTTAATTGGTTGTGTTTATAGTTGTACAATTGGGAAAGGTTGTATAAAGTTTCAATACAATTGTTCAAGTTGTTACTGAGATTACACTCTAAATGTAGTTGCAAAACTTTAACCAGAATTTCTAAGTCCAAAAAGGTCCATAACTTGCATAAAATGCTGGTTGGTAAGGGCTGTATAATGTTTCAATGCAATGCATCAAGTAGTTACTAAGAGATGGTCTCTTTATGTAGTTGCATGCAAAACTTTAACCAGAATTTATAAGTCCAAAAAGGCCATAACTTGCATAAAATGCAGGATAGAGTTATCATACTTGATAATCTACATAGGTGTGATAGTTGGGTAGGGTTGTATAAAGGTTCAATGCAATGCATCAAGTATATACTGAGACGTGGACTCTTAATTTAGTTGCACGCAAAACTTTAACCAGTATTTCTATGTAAAAAAAGGGCCATAACTTGCATAAAATGCAGAATAGAGCTATCATACTTGATAATCTACACAGGTGTAATAGTTGGGTAGGGTTGTAGAAAGTTTCAATGCAATGCAGCAAGTAAATACTGAGATATGGACTCTTAATTTAGTAGCACGCAAAACTTTAACCAGAATTTCTAAGTAAAAAAAAGTGCCATAACTTGCCTAAAATGCAGGATAGAGTTATCTAACTTGTTAATCTACATAGGTGTAATAGTTGGGTAGGGTTGTATAAAGGTTCAATGCAATGCATCAAGTATATACTGAGATATGGACTCTTAATTTAGTTGCATGCAAAACTTTAACCAGAATTTCTAAGTAAAAAAAGGGCCATAACTTGCATAAAATGCAGGATAGAGTTATCTTAGATGATAATCTACACAGGTGTGATAGTTGGGTAGGGTTGTAGAAAGTTTCAATGCAATGCATCAAGTAAATACTGAGATATGGACTCTTAATTTAGTTGCACGCAAAACTTTAACCAGAATTTCTAAGTAAAAAAAGGGCCATAACTTGCATAAAATGCAGGATAGAGTTATCTAACTTGATAATCTACATAGGTGTGATAGTTGGGTAGTGCTGTATAAAGTTTCAATGCAATGCATCAATTAAATACTGAGATATGGACTCTTACTTTAGTTGCACGCAAAACTTTAACCAGAATTTCTAAGTAAAAAAGGGCCATAACTTGCATAAAATGCAGGATAGAGTTATCTAACTTGATAATCTACATTGGTGTGATAGTTTGGTAGGGTTGTAGAAAGTTTCAATGCAATACATGTAGTATTTAAGAACTTGCATGCAAAACCTTAACCAAAGTGTGACGTGGACGCCGACGCCGACGGCGACGCCGACGCCGACGCCGACGCCAGGGTGAGTAGTATAGCTCTCATATTCTTCGAATAGTCGAGCTAAAAACACATCCAAAGGATGACAATAGTTTTCGCCGATTATCGTTTATTTTTGTTAATTCATAGAGTTTCCCCTTATCTTTTTCCGTGTCGCTCATTCATTATCTGATAGTTAGGCACGGCACTGATAATCGATAAGATACTGATAAATTATAAGCCGTTACCTATCCCTGTATATATTGTCCCTGGGTAGAAGTAATATATTACATACATTTGGAAGATTTATAGAAATATCCAAGGATGAGAAAAAGTCTTAACCCATTCCCTCATACGACAATTCTGCAGCAGACGTCTTTGAACATATTTTGTAAAACAGTAGAAAATCTCTATAATTGAATGCATAACCTAGCTATGACTAAAAGTGGAAAACATTGTGGCAAAAGGAAAAATTGCACGTTTTGTGCAATTTCTTCTTTTGTCACTATGTTTTCAAATAGCCGACTGCTGCAGAGGCATCAGAAAGCGTCTATATGAGGGAAAGGGTTAAATTAATAGTGGGAAATAATTCCCATTGGATGTAATCAGTGACCTTGATGACATGAAATGACATCTCATATATTACCGTCAGAACCTACATATCACTATACATACATGTATTAGAATCATGAAAGTGCCATCATAAGGCCTAAACATAGCTACTTTTACCCAAATGTAATGTTATGATTATGTCAGGTACCAGAAATAACATGAATTTTTATCAATTGTATTATGAAATATATAATTCATTTACCATTGAATATTTAATACAAGAAGTGTTGACTCCCTCATGACTTTTACCCACTAATAACTGACCGGCACAGTGACTCCAATATACCCACCCCCATTTAAACTTTGTCAATAGGTTTACAGACCTTTCCACTCTCCATTTTTTCCGCCTCAATAAGTTTGTCTGCCTTTTTGTCCTGTTTCTCATCCCCCCATTTCCCTTTCCCACCGGCATCATCAATAGTTGATATAGTTCTCTGTAGAGGGGGTTTGACTTTGTCCTGCTTCTTTCTGTGAAAACATTCGACATTTAATTAGATGGTGTATAAAATCAAATTATCTCTAAGATGCGATCAATGTTTAAATGCAGTCATCATGAATAAGTAAGCATTTGTAATATATTTGTATAAAAAAATATTGCTAATAAAATAAATAACAAGATGTTTTCTCGCAAATGGGACAAATAAGACGTTGCTTATTCTTTTTATATAATAGTTGTCATTATTTTATCATCTTATGGTACTAATGTATTCCCACTAAGTAATTCGGGTTGTCAGATGCTTGTTATGAGAGCTTGCAGGACAAGGATTATGATCTGCAAGACTCTCGCCGTACCCGCGATAGAATCCGAGATTAAATCATGCTTGTGTTTTGGATTTTGTCACCTTGTGATAAAAGCAATTTCTTTTTATGCCACTATTGAAAGACACCCGCAGAAGATGTATCAAAATGCATCTACAAATGGGAAAGGGTTGGGTTGAAAGGGGAAAGGGTTGAAATAACCAGAGATTGTATACCTTGATCTGAGTCTAGTCGGTACATCATCGTCGCCGGACACACCCGTACCATCCGTCCCTGAGGTCACCGAGTCTACTCTCTCTAATATTTTACTTTTCATTTGTTGTACTGTTCAAAACAAAAATTATGGCAAAATTATTTATTGTAAGCATTTGACAAGCTTAAGCATATTCCAGTAAAATCACAGCATTATTTGGCTAAGATTTTAGTGCTTCAAGTACAGATATCAGGCAGACTTTAAAAATGTTTGTAATGGCTGTCCTCCTTGGCACTCAGGGATGTGGGGCTAGCATTACGCATTACGACTGACTGGCTGGTGTCAGGTTAAATTGACCAGTAGGACTGGTGACTTACCCAGCAAACACTCATATAACTGAATAATTGTTGAAAGCGAGGTAAAAAACCAAACAATCAAACAGTTATCAGGATAATGGTGAATTAGTCATAATGCTATACTCATAATTCTGGATGCTAAGGAGGGAAACCAATTACTTCCATATGCAAAGTCTTTGATATGATCCGACCAAGGATGAAAACACTGGTGTCACACTCATGAGGTAAACACCCAAATCACTAAAGTGAACTCAATGACTCAATAAGCCTTTCCCATAAACAATAAATCTGCAGCAGACAGCTTTGAAAACATCGAGGCAAAAACATAAAAAATCTCCATAAGTGAAGTTGTAATTACTGACCGTGAAAACATTGCAGCAAAAGGAGAAATTGCTTGCTTTGTCACAATGTTTGATTGTCTGCTGCAGAGGCTTCTGCAAGCGTATTTATGAGGGAAAGGGTTAACACTGTCTTAGTACCGCCTCCATGGTATAGTTGTAAAGCTCCGCCTTGATTGCAGGAGGCCACAGGTTCAATCACCGGCCGGGACATAGTAAAGACTTTAAGACATTGGTGCTCAGAGCTGTGGGGTTAGCATAATGACTGACTCGCTTTTGACAGGATAAGTTGATCAGTAGTATTTGTAACTTACCAAGGAAATATCAAGATATTATATCTGCAATGTTGTTGAAATAGGCAGTAAAAGACATGATAAAGAAGAGAAGGTATTGATAATGATGACAAATTAAGTTAAGTTCCAAAAATTTTAGAGCTATATAAAGATAAGGGGAGTTTTGTAAGTTCTAAAATCCTTATTTTACCCTCTAACCCTATGTTGTGGGTACTCAAAAGAATCGTCTCAATGAGAGGATTCTTTTGAATACCCACATCATAGGGTTTGGATGGATAACAAGAGAGATATTGTGGGTAAAAGAGCTGTATACTCCTCCTTATCTAGACCTCTGGAAAAATCATGCACATATTACACCGTCCTTATTCAAAATGTTGCAAGAAGAGGGAGCAAATCATGGTTATTTGAAAACTTTCCTTTTAAAAAGCCCTTTCCCAAATACAAGAAATCTGAAGCAGACTACTTTGAACATATTTTGTCAAAAAATGGAAAATCTAATGGATTACCTTTGACTAAAAGTGGAAAACATTGTGGCAAAAGGAGAAATATCTTGTTTTGAGCAATTTCTTCTTTTGTCACTATGTTTTCAAAAAGCTGTCTGCTGCAGATGCGTCAGAAAGTGTCTATATGAGGGAAAGGGTTAAGGGATAAAAGGTAAATCTACGATAAATACTTTCTGGATCTTCCTCTTCATCCTCCTGTACCTCCTTGGTCAAATACATCTTCAGAAATTGTGCGAAAACTCCGTCATGGGAGAGTAGTTCCTCGTAAGATCCAATTTCAGAGATCTTACCGTCTGTCATGACAACGATCGTGTCCACCATAGGTAACCAATGAACACCATGTGTTACCAAGATCCGTGTCTGTAAAATAAAGTACAATCTTTAACCCTTTCCCACATACAGTAAATCTGCAGCAGACGACTTTGAACGTATTTTGTCAAAAAACAGAAAATCTCCATAATTGAATGGATAACCTATGACAAAAAGTGGAAAACATTGTGGCAAAAGGAGAAATTGCACGTTTTGAGCAATTTCTTCTTTTGTCCCTATGTTTTCAAAAAGCCGTCTGCTGCAGAGGCGTCAGAAAGCGTCTGTATGAGACATACAATAAATCTGTAGCAGACGACTTTGAAAATGTCTAGGCTAAGACATGGAATATTTCAATTAAAATGAAGGTATAATTTACAGGGAAAAAAATGTTAACGATTGAGGAAAAAGGAGAAATTGTTCATTTTTATCAATTTTTTACTATTGTCGCAATGTTTTCAAAAGTCAACTGCATCTGAGGCATCTGGTTAAAAATGTGGTAAACCTCTGTAATTGAAAGTTTAATCATTAAATAGAATTGAAACATTGTGACGAAAGGAGTCATTGCCCATTATGAACAATTTCTTGTTTTGCACCAATGGTTTCAAAAGTTTTCTTTTACAAAGGTGTCAGAAAGCGTATGTACACGTATGTGGGAAATATTTACAGGACATTAAATTATGCTGATCAATCCTTAAATCTTTCCTTTAAAGTGAATCTGCGATACGGTTGAAACATGTCTCCTAACCCCTTAGGGGCCCACAAGCATTTTTAAAATTACCAAATAATTTGAACGCTTCATTATAGCAAAAAGGTTTACCAACTCACAGAGCGCCAGATAAGGGGAATTTTGCATGTTCTAAAATCTTTATTTGACCCTCTAACCCTATGTTGTGGATACTCAAAAGAATCGTCTCAGTGAGACGGTTCTTTTGAGTACCCACATCATAGGGTTTGGTGTGATAATAAGAAATATGTTTTTGGGAAAAGAGCTGTAAACTCCTTCTTATCTGGACCCCTGAATTTACTCACCTTGTTTCTCAGCAGCCCTTTAGATCCGACAACTTTGTCAAAGATGTGTTTACCGACATGCGAGTCTACGGCACTAAGAGGATCATCCAGAAGGTAGATGTCTGCATTGTTGTACACGGCACGGGCTAAACTTACTCTCTGTTTCTGTCCTCCACTCAAATTGATTCCCTATAAGTTTACATTGTACAGAATTAAACAGTGTTGAACACGGCACAGGCTAAACTTACTCTCTGTTTCTGTCCCCCACTCAAATGGATTCCCTATAAGAGTTACATTGTACAGAGTTAACCAATGCTACTATTCCTTTCCCACCTATAGATGCATTTCGACGCATCTGCAGAACACAACTTTTGAAAACATCGTGACAAAAGGAGGAAATGCTCATTTTGAGCAATTTCTTTCTTTGCCACAATGATTTCAGCTTTTTTCAATGATTATACATTCATAAATAGGGAATTTTCCATGTTTTTGGCCAAGATGTTTTCAGTCGTCTGCTACAGATTTGATGAACGTGGGAAAGTGCTATACAACAAATTTGAAGCAGACATATTGTCAACATCACAGCTAAATTAGGGAATATCTCCACAAATGAAAGTATAGTCATTGAATAGCATTGAAAACATTGTAGCTAAAAGGAAAAGTATGCTCTTTGCCACAATATTTTCCAAAAGTCGTCTGCTGCAAGTGTTTCAAAATGCATCGCAGGTAGAAAAGGGTTAAAGCTTTTCCCACATCTAGGCCCCTTTTGACTCATCTGCATCCAACGACTTTTGTAATCATAATTGCTAAAAGAGGAATTGCTCATGACTAGAATTTTCTCCTTATTCCAAACGCTTTTAAACCCTTTCAATGATTATACTTTCATTTTAAAGAGATATCCATTTTTTTGCCTAGATGCTTTTAAAATTGTCTGCTGTTATGGTTGTATGTGGTAAAGGGATCATTACAAAATGTTAGAAATTTGAACTATTTTAATTTTAATTGTCACTTCATGGAGAGTTAGCAATTCTGGCAGACTTAGATAATCCCTTTCCCACATACATACAAAGGCGCAGGTCGTGCTTTGGGTAAAATCATATCGAAAATACACAACTATAAAGACTTTGGATTCAAATCTTATCAAAAGCTATTTGAATCTTGTGTTGTACCGATTTTAGATTATTGTGCGTCTGTATGGGGGTACAAACATTACCAGACAATCGACAACGTGCAGTATCGTGCTATACGGTACTTCCTTGGCGTACATAGATTTGCCCCGAAACTTGCCATTACGGCTGATACAGGATGGCTACCCAGTAATTATCGACGTTGGGTATCGATGATCCGATATTGGAATAGACTTATATTGTTCGATGACAACAGGCTAACAAAACGCATATTTAACATGGACTATAATAAGTGTCAAAATAATTGGTGTAGTGACTTAAAAACAGTTATGTCCATTTAAATTTGACTAATTATTTTGAAAATAAATTTCCTATACCCATTGATACAGTTAAGACTAGCTAACTACTATTCTAATATCTGGAAGGCAGACTCAACAAAGGTAGCACAATTAAGAACATACATCACTTTTAAAGACACCTTTGAAACTGAAAAGTATGTACTTTTAAACTTGAACAAACGGGAACGTTCATTGTTAGCTCAGTTCAGATGTGGTATTTTAGAGTGGAAACAGGACGATACGTAGGCAAGCCCCCGGAGCAAAGACTTTGTACATTTTGTAATCAACAACAAATTGAAGATGAAATACATTTTTTAACTCGGTGTACATTTTACAATGATATTAGAGCAGACGTTTTTAATGATCAATTTCCGAATATACAGTTTAATGTTTTTGAGTGATGCGGATAAACTTACATATCTTATCAGAAACGTTCCGAGAAAAGTAGCTAAATACATTGTTAAATCTTATATGAGAAGAAGAAATGCATTATATAACTAGTCTCATTCCAATCCATATAATATTATGCAAATGTTTGACATTTATTATTTATTTATTGATGATGTTAGTAATGCCAAATTAATTTCACTTAAGAATTATATTACTTACTATTGTATAGGCGACTTATAGGACCATTGGGCCGGGTGTTTTGTTTAAATTTCTATAATTGTATACCATGTTACATGTACACATGTCACTTTAATAAAATATTTACTTACTTACTTACTTACTTACTTACATACACTTTTGACGCCTCAGCAGTAGACGACTTTTGAAAACAAGGTAAAACAAGAGGGCCAAGAGGCCCTGGAATCGCTCACCTGAGAATGGGCTATTTAAGACATAACTCTCTCATGCTCAAGCCAAACATGTGGCTTCCAGAGTGTTAACAAGATTTCCCTTAAATTTGGTCTAGTGACCTAGTTTTTGACATGACATGACTCATATTCGAACTTGGCCTAGCTATTACTTAGACAAATATTCTGACAAAGTTTCAACATGCTTAAGCCAAAAATGTGGCTTCCAGAGTGTTAACAAGATTTTCATTCAATTTGGCCTAGTGACCTACTTTTTGACCGGACATGACCCATATTCGAACTTGGCCTAGATATCACTAAGACAAACATTCTGACAAAGTTTCAACATGCTCAAGCCAAAAATGCGGCTTCAGGAGTGTTAACAAGATTTTCCTTAAATTTGACCTAGTGACCTAGCTTTTGACCCGACATGACCTATTTTCGAACTTGGCCTAGATATCACTAAGACAAACATTCTGACAAAGTTTCAACATGCTCAAGCCAAAAATGCGGCTTCAGGAGTGTTAACAAGATTTTTCTTAAATTTGACCTAGTGACCTAGCTTTTGACCCGACATGACCTATTTTCAAACTTGGCCTAGGTATCACTAAGACAAACATTCTGACAAAGTTTCAACATGCTCAAGCCAAAAATGCGGCTTCAGGAGTGTTAACAAGTTTTTCCTTAAATTTGACCTAGTGACCTAGATTTTGACCCCACATGACCCAGTTTCGAACTTGGCCTAGAGTTGATCGAGATATATGTTCTGATAAACTTTTATAAAGATTGGATGCAAAATGTTGCCTCTAGTGAATTAACAAGCAAATGTTGACGACGGACGACGAACGACGAACGACGGACGACGGACGACGGACAAAAGGCAATCACAATAACTCACCTTGAGCACTACGTGCTCTGGTGAGCTAAAAACATTGCTCAATATGAGAAATTACTCATTTTTACATAATGTTTTCAGCTTTATGTCATGATTGTTCTTTCATTTTGAGAAAGTTTCCATATTTTTGACAAAATGTTATCAAAGTCGTCTGATTCAGAGTCCGGGCCCTATAATTCATGTGGTAGATTAATCACATTTAGTCACTGAATCATAACTATTGAATTACTGAACTGCAATCAAGAAAGATAAAGGTCCTTAATTAACCCTTTCCCTCATATAGACGCTTTCTGACGCCTCTGCAGCAGACAGCTTTTTGAAAACATAGTGACAAAAGAAGAAATTGCTCAAAACGAGCAATTTCTCCTTTTGCCACAATGTTTTCCACTTTTAGTCATAGGTTATCCATTCAATTATATAGATTTTCTATTTGTTGATAAAATATGTTCAAAGTCGTCTGCTGCAGAATTGTCGTATGTGGGAAAGGGTTAACATTCTGATTACAAAACGTTATTTCCTTAGAATCTCTTTCTGTCTGTCTTGTCTGTCTGTCAGTCTCTCCCCCACCCCTAACATGTCTTGTGTGAAATAGACGTGTTTAGATTATTATGTACCATTATTCTCATATACCATACTTATTAGTTTGAGATTTATATAGATAATCAGGATCTCATTTTGTCAAGTTCTGTATTATGTCTCATAGTAAATTTCGTCATTTATACATTTACTTACCTTCTCCCCTATTTCTGTTAAATCTCCACCTTGAAGTATTTCCAAATCGGGAGCCAATGCACATGCATCTATCACCTGTTTATATTTATTCTGGTCAACTTCTTTTCCAAACAAAATGTTGTTCCTTAATGTATCATTCTGTATCCAGGCTTGTTGGGGCACATAGGCTACCGAACCCTGTCAGAAGAGATGAAAATGAAAGTTAACCGTTTCCCACATACAACACCTTCGCAGCAGATGACTTTGAGATTTTCAATACTTTTGTCTAGATGTTTTTATAGTCATCTGCTGCAGATTTATTATATGTGGGAGAGGGTTTAATGAAG
Organism: Serripes groenlandicus; assembly: GCA_031761405.1. Taxonomy (NCBI): domain Eukaryota; kingdom Metazoa; phylum Mollusca; class Bivalvia; order Cardiida; family Cardiidae; genus Serripes; species Serripes groenlandicus. The sequence goes on along the minus strand of JASEVX010000003.1, from coordinate 122,990,043 downwards.
ATTTAATTTAGACAAAAAAATGAATGAAGGAAAGATGTAATCTTTCATGTTGATCTTTTCCAAAATACAGAATAATAATGCATTTTGAACTACATGTATCTGCACTAGCAGACTGTCTATAACCTTGTGGCAAAGGAGAAAATGCTCATAATGAGCAATTTCTCCCTTCGTCACAATGTTTTCAACTCTATTTCATGAACGCTTTTAATTTATATACATTTTTAGATTATTTTCTTAAATGTTTTCAAAGTCGCCTGCTTCACATTGGTTGTTATTCAAGGGTTAATCATTTACCTTATTATGATATATTCAGAGTTGTCTGATATGATCACATTTGAGATAATAATGTTTTGACATAAATCATTAAAAGTTGTAGTTTTATTTTATTTTGATACAAATTATTGTAGGAAACAATTTGAGTAATTTCTCCTTTTCCCACAATATATTCAATAGTTGTTTGCAGCAAAATTGTTGAAAGTCTTTTATATTGTGGTAAGGGGCTACCATTCCTCATTTCAAAACAGATGCAATTTTATACCTTGACACTGACTCTGCCCTGTAATTTCTCCATTTCTCCGAGTAAGGCCGACACAAGGGAAGATTTACCGGCTCCGACTGTTCCTACAACAGCCACTAGTTTACCTTCAGAAACATCCAGATTGATGCTGAAATTCAAATACGGTGAAACAAGGTTAACCTTTCCCCACCTGCAGACGCGTTTGATACAATAGGAGCTGACGACGTTTGAAAACATTGTGGCCAAAGGTGAAATTGCTCATGATGAGCAATTTCTCCTTTGGCCACAATGTTTTCATCTTTATTTAACAATTAAGCTTTCTTTAATGGAGATTTTTCAGGTATTTGACACTATGTTTTCAAAGTCATCTGCTTCAGATTTGTTGTATGTGGAAAAGGGTTAAATGGTTCAAAAGATGTAATTATAATTGTGGAAAAGGAGTAATTAATCATTTTGGGCATTTTTTCCTTTATCACAATTTCCTGTGCGACAAGGCATCAGATTGTGGTCTTAGTGAAAGTTTTTGTTCAACTCTTTTGATGCATTTGCAGCAGAAGGCTTTTAAAAACATTGTGACAAAAAGAGAAATTGATTACTTTCAACCCTATACAATACATTAATTATAATTTCTTTAACAAAGCTTATCCATTCATTTTATAGAACCTTTCGAAGTCATCTGCTCCAGATTTGTTGATTGGGGAAAAGGTTTAACCCTTTCCCTCATGTAGACGTTTTCTGACATAGGTTTTCAGTTCAATTATAGAGATTTTTCATTATTTGACAAAGAATGTTCAAAGTCGTCTGCTGCAGAATTGTCGTATGAGGGAAAGGGTTAAATGGCAAAGGCTTTTTAGAGAATAAGATGAATCAATGTCTTTTATATTTTCCAGGATACATATGAATTTTGTTGTATCTACATCATATAACTTATTATACGTGTCTTTCTCTCAAAATGCCTATCAGTTAATACTTTCAAACAAGCAGACACTTTCTGACACCTCTGCTGCAGACGACTTTTGCCACAATAATTTTTTTTTAAGTTTATAGAGAGTTTTCATATTTTTGACTAAATGTTTTCAAAGGTCCTCCGCTGCAGATTTGTTGTATAAGGAAAAGGGTTAAACATATTGTTTCGTAATTTAACAAACTTGTAAATAAGATAACACATTAATCTTTTATAAAAAATACAGTCTGTGTTTTAGAATCAGATTTGCAATTATATGCAGAATTTAATTCATTGTCCATTTTTTAAAATCTGTTCCTACATGTATTGAAACACTTACTTTGAAAGAGTTGGTTCCAGTTCTCTATCCCAGCTAAACGTACCATTGTCAATACTCATAGCATGATCTGTAACCATAACAATTATATAACTCAGTAAGGGTATTATTATCTATTTATAATAGAACACCCCTAATGCACATGGCACGTTCCATATGAGAACAACTTTTATAAACAGTATAAGGCTTGGCAAATTCATCCCAATGTTGTAAAAGATCAGTATTATATTCCTCCCCAGTGAAAATATTGACTGAAATTTCAGTGAAATTTTGTCATTTTGTTGAAATTCAGTGAAATTCGGGGATTTCAGTGAAATTTCAATGGCATTTTCATTGGGGCTGCACTTGCCAATCAATTTAGGTAGAAAAGAATTTTAAGCCAAAGTAAAATACCAATCCGTAGCGACTTCATACATAAATTGCTGGCTCCATTAAGTGGGTTTTCTTTGTTAATATCATTTTGTTGACAAATTTCCCGAAGCATACTGTTATTACAATTCTGCAACGTTGTTGAATAAAGGAGAAATAGACAACATTGTCTTTATCATTAAATTGAAGGTTTGTATTTGAGACACGTAACATACTGAACAATCTATAAATCTTTTTCATTTATAGAGATTTCACACAATTTTGCCAAAACGTTTTCAAAGTCATCTGAAGAAGACTTACCGTAAACATATGGAGGAAAATATAAAAAATATCTACCTTGAAATACAAGTGCAATTTTAGAATAAAGAAGAAATCATAGTGCGAAAAGGAGAAATCATTGATAATTCCAATTTTCCCCTTTCACTTAATGTTCTCTAAATAAGTCTGCTGTGATTGTGTCAAAAGGCATCTGCATGTAAAAAGGGGTTAATTCATAAGGGTTAACCCTTTCCCACATACGACAATTCTGCAGCAGACGACTTTGAACTTATTTTGTCAAATAATGGAAAATCTCTATAATTGAATGGATAACCTAGCTATGACTAAAAGTGGAAAACATTGTGACAAAAGGAGAAATTGCACGTTTTGTGCAATTTCTTCTTTTGTCACTATATTTTCAAATAGCCGTCTGCTGCAGAGGCGTCAGAAAGCGTCTATATGAGGGAAAGGGTTAACCCTTTCCCACATGCATCAAATCTGCAGGAGGCGACTTTGAAAACATGTTTGCAAAAATTACTGCAAATTTCTATGAATTAATATATAATTATTGGCTACAATTGAGCAATTTTTCCTTATCCAACAATGTTTTCAAAAGTCATATGCTGCAGATGCATATCAAGAGCGCCACAGAGCAAGGCCAACGCTTGTCTGTTTTTTTCTGAGTCCATAAAGGGGCATAACTGAATAATTATTAAAGCCAGAGCTATGTGACTTGGTATAGACATGCGTAACTGAATTATGAGGTAAGGTTAAAGTTTTGTGATGAGGAAGCAGACGACGCCAAGGGTATTACAATAACTTTATTTAGCTAAAAATGCCTCTGAAATGTGAAGGTTCAACCCGTTCAGTTTCCCAATTACAGAATATCTGCAGCAGACGACCTTGAAAACATAGTGAAAATAACCTGAAAAATCTCCAAAAAAATAAAGTTGAAAACATTGTGGCCAAAGGAGAAATTGTTCATCCTGTTTTCAAAAGACGTCTGCTGCTTTTGCGTCAAAATGTGTCTGCAGGTTGGAAAGTGTTAAATACCTGATATTTCTGTGTGTTGTACATTATCTGGATCCAGGTCACCAGTTTGGAGGAATCTAGCAATACGACTTAGAGATACTTGACCCTGTGATGGAAAGAACAGTCAAATCTCATGACCTTCATCACATGAAAACAACCCTCACAAGTTTCTTGATTGATTGATTTGGGCTTAACGCTGTTTTCAACAATTTTTCAGTCATATCACAGCGGCCAGTTCACTTACTCATGTATTTCCAAGCTTTCTTACGCCATTAATCCACACAACATACTTTCCAAGCAACTGGCTGCTTTTCCACATAGCCCATTAGTGAAAGGCGAAATATGCCCGTCATAGCGACTTTTGTCAAACGTAAGAAAGAATGTTGGCTGAGCTGGGTTTCAAACTCACAACCCCTGGATTGACAGCCAGCGTTGCTACCGACTGAGCTACGAGGGCTCGACAAGTTTGTAATCCATTCAAATAGCACACTTATACAGTTAATTTGACAAATAGAAATAATCTGCATCAAACATCAGGGGTAATATATGGGTATTCTGTCTAAAAGAATAAGTATGAGCAATATCTCCTTTTCCGACATGTTTTAATTAACCCTTTCACTCATACAACAATTCTGCAGCAGACGACTTTGATCATATTTTGTCTAAAGATAGAAAATCTCTATTATTGCATGGATAACCTATGACTAAAAGTGGAAAACATTGTGGCAAAAGAAGAAATTGCTAGTTTTGTGCAATTTCTTCTTTTGTCACTATGTTTTCAAAAAACCGTCAGAAAGCGTCTATATGAGGGAAAGGTTTAAAATGTGGTAAACGGATTGTTGGGTCATTACATATCCCGAAGGCTTCCAGTTGCTTGTACATCTAGATTGCGAACAGGAAAGATCCTGATTAAACTGCTGGAAGCCACAGGATGATCTGAATTTAAACCGATTCCAAAGTACAAAAGTTGTTTTTCATATGACGTATGACGAATATGTTGTTCATTACACGGTAAGAACTGTTCTTGATTAGCATATTTTCCACCAAATAAAGTGACCAGTGTAATCTTTTCCAACTTACAATAATACTGCAGTAGATGACTTTAATTTTTCTTTTAAATGAAAATATACTTATTGAATAAATTTTGATCAATGGTTTGAACACATCTGGTCAAGAATATGGTAAACCTTTATAAATGAAAGTTAAATCATTTAAGAAAGTTGAAAACATTGTGGGAAAACGCATCAAAATGTGTCTACAACGAGGAAAGGTTTAAATGATTACCTGAGCTACAAATGATATAATCATAGGCAACAGGTTGATAGGGAATCTCAATATGTTAAACAGAGAGATTGACACGAAGGCTTTCTGAGCATCGAGGTAGTTGGTTTCATCTATAAAAATGTAGGTACCAAAGGTCACCAAAATAACCTGAAATATTAAAAACAACGGAATCATAACATGAGCTGAATTACGAGAAAAGTAACAATGTGGACATTGCATGAAGAATCGATCCGGATCAGCCTAAGAATGCCGCGAAGGTTAACCCTGACAGACAATTTTCTATTTCAGGAATCATTACTAGATACCTCTATCCCCCTGTGACAAAATGTGTCGGCCTGGATTAGCCTGCATGAGTCCATAATGTTGGTTTCCTCGTGAAACGGCTCATATATAAATTTTGGAAAGTGGAGTTAAATGTCATTTTCAATGGATTTTCTGTAATTCATTATGAGCACATTCTCCTTTTCATCATCAAAATTCATCTGTAGGTGGGGAAAGTGTTAACCCTTCACATATACAAAATATTTGCAGCAGACGGCTTTGAAAATATCTAGGCAGCACTATAGGAAATTCCTATAATTGACTTATATCAAATGGAGTTGAACAATTTTGGCAAATGGAAAATTGCTTATTATGAGATTCTTCTCATTTTGCAACAATTGTTTCAAACTATATCTATTGTAGAGGCATCAAAATGAGTCAGCAGGTGGAGAAAAGTTTAATCAAGAGGACCATTTCTGACCTGTGGCCGATTTATCCGAAAGACTAGGTAACCCTCTGACAGTCTTGTCTTTCCACAAGTCCTGAACAGCTGACAGAGGGTTATGTAACATACATTTCTGTGTAGATTATATGGAAAATATATTTTGAATTCGCACTTTAATCCTTTCCCTCATATAGACGCTCTGACGCCTCTGCAGCAGACAGCTTTTTGAAAACAAGTAGACAAAAGAAGAAATTGCTCAAAACGAGCAATTTCTCCTTTTGTCACCATGTTTTCAACTCGTTTCAATTATTGATCTTTCATTTCAAGGGATTTTCGTGTTTTTGCCTAGATGTTTTCAATGTCATCTGCTGCATGCAGATTTGTTGTATGTGGGAAAGGGTTAAGCATAGTGAGAACTGGCCTCACAAGAAAGTTATTGAAGGAAGATATACAATGAATAATTTCGGAAGAAATACAAGACACGAGGAAGTCAATATAGCTCACCTTGACTTCAATGTGCTCATAGGAGCTTAACTGACCATTTCCCTTATATAGGTGCCTTTGAATGCTTCTGCAGCAAACAACTTTTAAAAACATGCCAGGCGGAGAAATTGCTCAAAATGAGCATTTTCTCCTTTTGCAACGCTAATTTAAACTCTATTCCATAATGGCACCTTCACTAACAGAGACTTTTTTTTGTAAATGCCAAGATTTAACCCTTTCCCACATACAATAAATCAGCAACACACAACTTTGAAAACTTGTACGCAAGAATATAGGAAATCTCTGGTAATAATGGTATAATTACTGAAAAAGTTGAAAACATTGTGGCAAAAGGAGAAATTGCTCAAAACGAGCAATTTCTCCTTTTGTCACACTGTTCTTTAAATAGCAGTCTGCTGCAGAGGCGTCAGAAAGCGTCTAGATGAGGAAAAAGGGTTAAGAAAAGCAAGCTTACCAGGAAGGGAACTGACGACCAAAAAAACGAGGTTACTGCATTTAAGTAAGCAAACTTCTTCAGCACATAGAGTTCTTGATCTCTTACATCCTGAACTTTCTTTAGAAACGAAGGCTCCCATGCATACAATTTCAATACCTGAAAAACAAACCACACAAATTAAGTTGATTTAATCTTCTTCTTCCGTTATTGCATAAGTTCATTCTGTCACAAAGTGCTGAGCCCCGGTAGCTCAGTTGGTAGCGACGCAGGCTGTCAATCCAGGGGCTGTGAGTTCGAATCCCAGCTCGGCCAACATTCTTTCCGACGTTTGACAAAAGTCATTGTGACCTGCGTCATTCGTCTTTCACCAATGGGCTGTTTAACAGTCTATGTGGAAAAGCAGCCAGTTGCTCCGAAAGTATGTTGTGTGGTGTACTGGTGTGGGAAAACCAGGAAACGCATGAGTAGGTGAACTGGTCGCCGTGATATGACTAAAAAAAATTGTTGAAAAGGGCATTAAACCCCAATCAATCAATCAATCAACTGTCACAAAGTAATTAGGAGGTGCGTTAAAGACTTAATGTGTAGATAAAAATAGTAACAAAAGTGCTGTTTAAAAACTGAGTTAGGCCTACCCTTGAATGTCTCTAGGGTGGTAGTCATGGCAATGAGGACAGGCATCAGTTTCCATAAATTTAATGATAGCAAATGTTTTTGCACATTAATTTTTGTTTGTTAATCAACACCAAGATGTGTTAAATGTTTGTGCAAAACAAATGTCCCTGGACAGTACCAAACAGATTTTTAAACAAGAGCACCGCGTACGGCACAGACGCTCGACTGATAGGGAGAAACAAAATAATAAAAAAATGAGCTAAACAAAAAACCTTAACCGGATGACCACGCCGCCGCCGCCGACGACGACGCCAGGGTCATGACAATAGCTCTCGTTTTTTTCAAAAGTCGAGCTAAAAAGTAGGCTAAAAATCAATGTCAACGTCACAGCAATATTAACTCTTTCCAACATACAACACATGTGTGGCAGACGACTCTGATCACATGTGCGCAAAAACATGAAAAAAATCTACATAACTGTGAGTTTAATTATCAAAAAGAGTTGGAAAACACTGTGGCAAAAGGAGAAATTGCTCCTTTTGCAGCAATGTTTTTAAAAGTCATCTGCTGCAGGTGTCAGAAAACTGTATGAGGGAAAAGGGTTAAATATTGGTATAATTAAAAAAGAATTGTCACAAGGAATACACAAACATGCAAAATATAACAATTTTATATGTGCCCTGTCAAGAATCAGAAAAGACATTGGTAGGTTAGTTGGCTGTCCTAATATAACCGAAAATACCATAAAGATGGTTTTAAACCTTTCACGCATAAAGAAGTGTTTTGATGCATCTGCAGCATCTGCAGCAGGTGGCTATTGAACACATTGGTAGCAAAAGGAAAATTGCACATAATAAGCAATTTCTCCATTTGCCACAATATTTTCAACTATATTGAAATTATACTTTATTTTTAGAGATTTTATATATTTGTTTCTAGATGTATTCAAAGCAGTCTGCTGCAGATTTGTTGTACATGTATGTGGGAAAGTATTCAACATCAATCCGTCAATTTTCATCAGATATCCTAGAAGCAAATGACTTTATAAAAACACCTGGTACTCGGTTATCTCTTACCTTTATACCATTCAGTACTTCGTTCATTAACTTAATTCTCGCGTCTTTATACCTCATCTGAGATATCTGAAGTTTTCTCTGTTTTGAGGCAATCACAGCATTCAGGGGCATCATCAGTATCATCAGCGCTAACCCAGACAGCACCGCAATACCAAGCTGTTGCCATAGCAACACCATCGCCAGGGTAATCTGGACAGGTGCAGACCACAACATCCATAAGTAACCTAGGATGAAAATAATATTAATAATTAAACAATTCTCTAATGCCTCCTATCATGCCGATGACAGGGTCCTCAGAAGATAATAGGAGAGAACTTGACATTTTTATCTGCCACCAAAAGTGAATGGGATATTAGTTAGGCATTGTCTGTCTGGAGTCATATCTAAGGTATGGTTGAATGGATTTGATTGAAACTATATGGAAATGTTAGCCACCATAAGGAAATCTCAGATGGCAAGTTTCACTAAGATGGCTAAGAAAACAGCAGATTTATGTTCAATTGAACTTATATTGTTTATGTACTGTATATCATCTAAATTATATAGAAAGGGGGGTAACTGTCTTACTAAAATCTAATTTAGTACATAATTATCTCCCTTATAACAATGGTGTATTCAATAACCTAGAGGCCACATTTTATATATCCAATTTTCATGAAAATTCATCAGAACATTCATCTTCATCAAATCTCGGTCAAGCTCTCAACTGGTTCATTTAGGGACAAAATCTAGGTAACCAGGTCAAGCTTTAGAAAACATTTTAAATACTCCAAAGGCCTTTTTTGTCATCAAATCCTCATGAAAGTTCAGAGGAACATTCATTTCAATCAAGCTTAGTTCATGTTCGAAACTTGGTAGACACAACTAGTTCACTTGGTCAAATAGAACACCCCTTCACATAGTTCACTATTAAAATATATTTTTTTAGTAACTAGTATTCCATGGTGGTTCTTTTACATTTTTTTTGAAGGGGATCTCAATTCAACAACTGAACTTGTTAAAACCATGTTTTCAAATCTGCATCAAATAAACAGTTTTCAAGGGCAATAACTCTTGATTGACCACAGCGATATGGCTGGTTATAGAACTTGTCCAAGATATTATGCCAAAAAACATTTTGACTAAATTTAGTGGTGATTGGACCAAGGGTTTCTAAAGTTATTGAGCAGACAACATACTGGACACCGCCTGCCAGAGAGCCCTCCCACCCGCCCATACGCAACAGGTAAAACTATAGTACGATCCGTTTTTTCAAAACGGGCGTATAAAAACGATGCTTTCGAAGTGAACTACTGCAGCATTGTTGTATGATGTTTTTACCAGGATAGGTAAACTGGATATTTCTATACCTGCAATATCTTGGATCCTCTGACAGTCCACAGACATTAAGTTGACAATTTCTCCTACAGTAGACGACTTCTTAGCTTGACTGTTCATTGTAAGCGCCTGTAATAATTTAAATAATCTATTTAGTTATGGGATCCAAATATAAACACTTGGTTCAAATCAAGAACAGCAGGCCAAAAAATATTACACATACCATATCAGAATATGCTTACTCTAGTTGACAGGACCTTCTAATGAGCTTGTGTCAGTAATATCTGAACAGTGTAAAATATAACCTGAAAAAGGCATAAGGCCAAAATATTGAAAAAAGACTGTTTTTGTTCTGATACATAAATAATTCTCTATGGAATAGAACTTTTTAATATATTTAAAAGTATTTCAGTCACATGATTATACGAAGGACATGATTGAAATCAGGGGCAATTGAAATCAGGGGCAATTGAAACCAAAATATAAAGCCAGGGAACATGTAAGTTATCACAGCATAATGTCAATTGATTTTTAAAGAATTTGCCATAAACAGCGATTACATCCGTTTATATATGATATTTATTAAATGGTATTTTGACACTCCCAGAGAGGGCTTAATGTAATAAGTGATATCTCACCTTATTGTAGACAGCTGAGATCAGTGAAGACTTGATTCTCATACCGGCTGTCATAGAGATGTGAAAGTTCTGGTGGAAAAACACCGACTGTAACAGGGCCACAACAAACAAGGACGCCGCGTAAACATATCCTTTCCAAACATATTCATTTTCTTTGTTCTCTACATAGGCTATTAAAACGCTGAAAAATATCATAAAAAACAACGAAATTTGAAATAAAATAATAAAATTGAGCCATGCTCTATGAAAACTAATCAAAGAACATTTTGTCACCATGAAGATAAAGATTTGTCATAATTAGCAATTTCTCCTTTTGCCGCAATGTTTTCAACTCTATTTAATTATTAATTATTAATTTCATTTATTGAGATTTTCCATATTTTACCTAGATGTTGTCTGCTGCAGATTTTTGTATGTGGGAAGGGGTAAATATAATTTGTGGATCAGTCCTCAAATATGTACAGTGTCTTCATGACATACATCGTTTCCTTACAATTTTCAAATATTTAGCAAATCTTCTCTATTTTTCATGCATGAGTGTGTTTTAACAAGCACATGACTGTGTTGCCTTCGAATAATTTGTAACCATAACCAATTGATTCAAAGTGTAATTGAAAGATGGACGTCAGATAGGCTAAGAAGTGTCCCCTAAGAGTCACCCTGACATGAAGGCAGGCAAAACAAACAATTTACCAAAATGTTTTATGAGTTGGAAATAAATTTTAAGCATAAGGGTTATCCTTTTCCTTGATTCATTATGTTTATAGACAATTCTGAAGTAGGCAACTTATGCAAACATGGTGTGAAAATTATCCTATACTTATTTTTCTATTTTCAAGGGAGATAACTCTTAAAAATATCAGGTAAGTAGCTAAAATGGCCTATTAGCAAATTAATTAAAACATATCAGTCAAATCTATGAGTAAATAATTTAACACCAATGGATGGCTAATTGGCTATGCAAACATTTAAGGAAAGTTATGAGTAATTACTTAAAGACTTAAGGAAAGGAAAGCTATGAGTTCATACTTAAACACTAAAGGACAGCTGAGATCAAGTACTTACTTTTACACAAAATAATGGCTACAAGTACCTATTTTAACACTATGATATGGTAACAATTACCTACTTTAACACTAAAGGACACCTTCAAGTACATACTTAAATTCTAAAATATGGCAACACATACTTACTTTAACACTACAGGACAGCTTTGAGTACTTTACTTTAACACTAAAGAATGGCAACACATACTTACTTAAAGATCTATATAAGGGATGCTTTGCATGTTCTAAAATCCTTATTTGACTTCAAAAACCTATGTTGTGGATACTCAAAAGAATGGTCTAAGTGAAACAATTCTTTAGAGTACACATAACATAGGTTGTAATGAGTGCTTACTGAGAGATCTTGGTCACAAGACCTGTTTACTCTTCCTTATCTGGTCCTCTGCTAACTTTAACCCTTTCCCCCATACGACAATTCTGCAGCAGACGACTTTGAACGTATTTTGTCAAAACATAGAAAATCTCTATAATTGAATGGATAGCCTATGACAAAAAGTGGAAAACATTGTGGCAAAAGGAGAAATTGCACGTTTTGTGCAATTTCTTCTTTTGTCACTATGTTTTTAAAAAGCCGTCTGCTGCAGAGGCGTCAGAAAGCGTTTATATGAGGGAAAGGGTTAACACTGTAATATGGCAACAAGAACTTACTAATTTAACAAGAAAGGACAGCAACAAGTACTTACTTTAACACTAAATGACGGTCACAAATACTTACTGTAACACTACATGACAGTCACAAGTACTTACTGTAACACTAAATGACAGTCACAATTACTTACTTTAACACTAAATGACAGTCACAAGTACTAACGTTAACACTATATTACAGGTACATGTACTTACTAAAACACTAATGGACAGTTACAACTACTTACTTAAACACTTAAAGACAGATTTAAGTATTTACCATAACACTAAAGGACAGTAACAAGTACTATTTTTAACACTAAATGACAGTTACTAGTACTTACTTAAACACTAAAGGACATATATATAAGTATTTATCATAGCACTAAAGGACAGTTATAAATACTATTTTTAGCACTAAAAGTCAGATACAAATACTTACTTTAACACTTAAGGACATATATAAATATTTACCATAACACTAAAGGACAGTAACAAGTACTATTTTTAACACTAAAGAACAGATACAAGTACTTACCTTAACACTAAAGGACTGACCATCTGTAACCCATCGTAGACAAGCTTGCAGGACCATCCAACAACAATGCTGGGACCAAACACCTTGACAAGCACCTTTAACAGTGAGGCATGTGGCTGGGTCTCCTTCTTGTGTAGTTTATCCTTCTCAACCTGTTTGCGCTTTTCAGATCTTTCTTCAGCACTGTAGGACTTCTTGTTAGAATGCATCAATGGCGTCCTTTCTGATGACCCAGCTGTGTTGAAACTTGTCTCCTTCTCGTGCACCAGTAAACTCTTCTTCTGTACTCTGTTATGGAAAATAGATAAATTCATGTTAAACAAAACAAATAGTTATCTTTTACTTTGCTAGTTTAATTCTAACAAATGCATAACCTTTTGAAAGTGTTCCCACAAACAGACATGTTTACATCAATTACTTTTAAATGATGTCATGTACATCCAAGAACCACACAGTTTATGTAGAAAGTGATTTTTTGTTTTATTGGGTATTTACACCACTTTCAACAGTATTTCAGTTATATCACAGTGACAGTTCACTTATTCATGATCCCTGGGTAAACAAACCAGTACTAGGCTAGAAAATGTGCCTTGCCCAAGGGCACTCCACCATGACCGTCGTGCCACGACTAGGGATCGAACCTGGGACACCCGGTTTCAAATCCCCGACGCTAACCTCTCGACCAGGTGGGAATTCCTTGTAGAAAGTGAGAAAAATAGTATAGTTTATACAGAAGAGTGGAACAAGAACAGCTGACAGTTCATGTATTTGTTTGATACCTACACAATTGAAATTTCATTTTAGTAAACATGTTAGAATGAAGAAGAAAGATTGTATCCCTATTCCCTAACTATTGTTTATTTTAGGTCTGATATTAACAACTGATACAACTACGTCTAGTGTTGCAATTCATATTTTTGCAATCACAAAGTTGAATCTTCTTCAAAAAATATAAAAATAGGGTAAAAGGATATTTTACATCCTGAAATTTAAAGTGACAACGTCCGAAAAGATCCATTCAGTGGTATTTTCACCTCTGCAGCAAACAACTTTTGAAAACATAATGACCAAAAGAGAAACTGCTCATATTGAGCAATTTCTTCTTTTGCCACAATGTTTTCAACTATATTCAATTTTAATTATTTCATCTCAGTCATTTTATCATGTTTTTGCTAAAGTGTTTTACAAGTCGTCTGCTGCTGATTTGTTTTATGTCAGAAAGGGTTATCAACTCAATGATATGTGATCATATTTAGCTGCTCAGCATTGAATAAAATATTCACTTACTCTTTATTTCTAAAGTCAACCAGTTCTTTTTGCCATGCCTTTTGAAAGACAGGCAGTACTCTTGAACTTTGATCCCTTGGGTGAAGTTCCCAGAAACCATCTTCCTCGATCTTGTCTTTGTATGCATCAATCACAAGGCTGAAAAACAAAAACAGATTTTGAACATCTTAACAGAGCTAATCAAGCATTTTGAGTTTACAACATAGAAAAGTTGGCATTTCTGAACAGTGAAAGTTTAGATCATCTTGTCCACCTTATCAGTCTTATCAGAATCTACACAACTTGACATAATCTTCTAAAAAGCTTAAGTAAGAAATATGTGAAAAGTGTAGATTATGATCAGATTGTGTGGGTGCACAGGCTAATCTGGACCTTATACTGTTAAAAAAAAAGACACCTTGTACTCTCATATCGCGCAATTGCATTGGTATACATTTTGTGGGCAATAGGGTAATATAACTTTGATACAGAATTGAAAAAAATTGTGGGAAAAGTAAAATAAAAGCTCATTGTGAGTAATTTGTACTAATTCTATTTTGTCTGTCTGCTGCTGTGACATCAACAGTAACATGTCTCAAGGAGTGGGTTTTCTTAAATCCTGCAGATGCATTTTGACGCATTTTCAGCAGGTGACTTTTCAAAACAATGGGGCACAAGAAGAAATTGCTCAAAGCGAACAATTTCTCCTCTTGCCACAATGTTTGCAACTAAAGTGAAACAATACAGTTTTTATATTTCCATTTACAGAAATTGACCATGTTTATGACTTTATGTTATCCCTTTTCCTCATATAGACGCTTTCTGATGCCTCTGCAGCAGACAGCTTTTTGAAAACTTAGTGACAAAAGAAGAAATTGCTCAAAACAAGCAATTTCTCCTTTTGCCACAATGTTTTCCACTTTTAGTCATAGGCTATCCATTCAATTACAGAGATTTTCTATTTTTTGACAGCGTCTGCTGGGAAAGGGTTAATCTCCTGCACATTAGTTTTGTCCATTGTGGAAAGGTTTATTTCGAATAGGGTGAATATACAGTCACTTCAGCAGGTCAATTTGTTTACAACATTGTGGCAAAGGAAAAATGAGAATACCGATCTGCCCGACTTCACTGACAGTAAACAGCCAGATCCGCCTGCAGATTTTGATAAGGGTCTTCCTTGTTTGATACTTATACAATAGTTAATGGTGCATGATTAAATCACAGGTATAAACATTCGCTTAATAATACTTCAATAGTAAATAAATAATATATTACATAATTATATAATCAATCAAAACTCATGTCATTAGTCGCCGGGCAGAAGCCCGCGACTTCTATTTTTAATAGGTTTTCGGAAATCACATGGGAGGAGGAGTTATTATTAGAAAAAAACAAATTTAAATGTCTTGAACATATTACAATTGCGTTTGTTTAAAAACACTAAGTTATGACACATCTAAAATGAAATAAATATTCCGATGTTTTAAGTATTAGTAGTTTCTTTATTTTGACTCGCATCTCTTTTTTGGGGGTTTTATTTACGAAGACAAAACCGTCCCCATGAGACTTGCAGCAAGCAGACTGTTATGTGTCAATATCAAGTAAAATTCACGTCGAATTCTCCTTTAAAATAGCAATCTTAATTTACTGAATGTTATTTTCATGTTCAAAGAGATGTCTTGATTTGTGAGGAATTCATTTTATAATGTTTATCCATGTATATCTAAAATATGAACTGTTTCTAAGCTAAAACTGTTGATCGCGTGACTCGCGAATACCAACTGCGTAGATCAATCTCCTTTGCAGAGAGCCGCTCTTTACACTCACTTACAAATAGTAAATTATAGGTGATCTAAAATGTTTATTTGGTTCAAAACAAATGAAGAAAAGAACAAACCGAGATAAAACTGGTTTTAATAGAAAAATGACTTTGAACGAACACTCTCTGCCTGTAAAGAGAGTTTCAAGAACGACACCTCTGCGAAGAAGAATGTAGGTCACGAATCGGGTCTTTCGTACAAAATTATTTCGTCCTTGACAATTTTAAATGTGTCGTTAAATTCCCTAAAGGCATATTGCTTCCGATCTGCATATTGTTATGCATCATTGACACAAGGGCGCTCATCATAATATAATTTTAAAACATGAGTAGTTTGTTATTTTCATTATAAAAAAGGAAGGAAAGAATTACAATAAATTAACATGTTGTAGGGCTCAGTTTATACGTTCGAAATTAAGTTTAAATTATAAAACAATTTCAATGAGATTTAACTGTTTAGCTGATATTATATTTCGAAGGTGGTCTTATTTGTAAATATTGGATTACATTTCATCATTTGTTAAGGTATGATATAATAGGATGCCAAGCTAATATCATTTTGAGAAAAAGAGAAAACTCATGTCTTCAGCGATTTAACCCTTATTAGCTCATTGTTTTAAAAGTAAATTGCTGCAAAGGTGTCCAATGTTGACTTTAATAGGGGAAACATAAAATGACGTGCTATTGCATGCAAATCTTAAATTGTCTGTTTTGTGGTTTTATTGATAAATGATAGAATTCAAATATTCTGACAAACATCTTGAAAAGTGTATGTGGAATTCACAAATCTTATAATTATTCCTTAATGAAAGCACTGTATACATACTAAGACTAATGATTGTCAAGATTACTCATTTCCATTACTGTGTATGATCATTAATTAGTTGGCTGTGTGTATGGTCAACCTACTTTGGAATGGAGATTGATCATAAACAATGAAAGGCTTCAATTATCATTCACTTCGTTGACAAAACAATGCAAGTTATGACACATTTTCACTTGACGATGTTCCAATATGCCCCTCAGTTGATAACTGTTTATTCAACTACTATAATGTTAGTGTTATGCATAACTGCAGTATGCATTTCCGGCGACATTGATGCGTTGCATCAACTTTCTCTTGTAGTTACTGATGTTTATTTATCTAAATGAAGCTGTTGCACTTTTATAATGTCTTTTCATATCAACCAAGTGACTGATAACATCTAATGGGAACTATCTCTCACAAGGAAATTATCAACCAAGAGACTGATTAGATCCGATGGGAGTTATTTCTCACTAGGAAATAATCAACCAAGCCGCTGATAACATACCATGGGAATTATTTCTCACTAGGAAATTACCAACCAAGAGACTGATAACAAATACCATGGGAATTATTTCTCACTAGGAAATTACCAACCAAGAGACTGATAACTTACCATGGGAATTATTTCTCACTAGGAAATGACCAACCAAGTGACTGATAACTTACCATGGGAATTATTTCTCACTAGGAAATTACCAACCAAGAGACTGATAACTTACCATGGGAATTATTTCTCACTAGGAAATGACCAACCAAGTGACTGATAACTTACCATAGGAATTATTTCTCACTAGGAAATTACCAACCAAGAGACTGATAACTTACCATGGGAATTATTTCTCACTAGGAAATTACCAACCAAGTGACTGATAACTTACCATGGGAATTATTTCTTATTAGGAAATTACCATCCACGTGACTGATAACTTACCATGGGAATTATTTCTCACTAGGAAATTACCAACCAAGAGACTGATAACTTACCATGAGAATTATTTCTCACTAGGAAATTACCAACCAAGAGACTGATAACTTACCATGGGAATTATTTCTCACTAGGAATTCATCAACCAAGAGACTGATAACATACCATGGGAATTATTTCTCACTAGGAATTCATCAACCAAGAGACTATTAACATACAATTGAAACTATTTCTCACTAGGAAATTATCAACCAAGAGACTGATAACATATACAATGGGAATTATTTCTCACTAGGAAATTACGATTTATTCCCATTCCTCGGATATTTCTATAAATTATAGCAGAATATGTAATATAGGATATGATGTAACAGGTTAAGTATAACACATACCTTGTAATCCACCAGAAAGAGAGTCTCGATGGAAAAGAAGCTAGCACCTCTGGACTCTGTGGCTAAAATGAGGGAAAAGCAACATTATAGTTATACACCACATTCACAACTGAAACAATTTCTAAAAATTATATTGGTGTTATTAACCCTTTCCCACATACAACAAATCTGCAGCAGACCACTTTGAAAACATCTAGTAAAGAATATATAAAAATCTCTATAAACTAGAAATATCACTGAAGGTGATGAATACCCCGAGCTGGTGCCTGACAATATACATATATATGAGAAATTCAAGGGGCCATAACTCCTTTAAAAATAATTTCAGTGCAACACGCCAACAATATGCACAACTAGACTTGGTATCAATCATTCTTGTGAAGTTATATTGAATTCTGACCAAGGATTGCTGAGACATAGTGTTCACAAGAAATGTCTATAGACCAACTATGTATGAGAAATTCAAGGGGCCATAACTCATTTAGAAATAGTTCCAGTGCAACACGTCGACAATATGCACAACTAGGCTTGATATCAATCATTCTTGTGAAGTTATATTGAATTCTGACTAAGGGTTGCTGAGAAATAGAGTTCACAAGAAATGTCCAGACCAACGGACCGACCGACAAACCGACCGACAAACAAACCGACCGTCAAGCGTGACTCCTATATAGCCCCCATATACTACGTATCTGGGGGTATAATGATATTATGATTATTGGATAAAGTTGAAACTATTGTGGCAAATGGAGAAATTGCTCATTTTCAGCAATTTCTCCTTTTGCCACGAGTTCAAAAGTCATCTGCTGCAGAGGCATCAGAAATCGTCTAAAAGTGGGAAAAGGTTAAAATATGCCTTTTGTTACTGGATCGCAGTCAAATCATTGAGAAATAACATTTATCCAAGATCCCTGGGTGCCTTACCAGTACAAGACTAGGCAACGTTACGCAGCAGATGGCTTTTTGAAAACACAATGGTTTAAATACTATATAATAATCCTACCTTGATTTATAGAGATTTTCCAAATGTTTGCATAGATGATATCAAATTTGTTGGAAAGCCTTACAGCCAATATCAAATTAGGAACAGACCAGCCGGAGACTTATTCTCAAACCAACTTTGTTCAACGATAGGTTAAACCTTTCCTCTGCAGCAGATGACTTTTAAAGTCATTGTGACAAATGAAGAATTTTGGTTATAATATGAATTTTCTCCTTTTTGCTACAATGTTTTCAACTCTTATTTAGTAACTCAAACTTTTGGAACTTTGTACATTTTGAGGGGTTGGCGTGAAATGGTTGAAACTAAAATTGGTATTTTTTTTACCAAGGTTAATCAACTTGCCATAAAGTCTTTATAAGCATTAAATCTTTTTGTCTTGTTAAACAATGGAAATTTAGGTGCCATTGCTCGTTCTGAGCAATGGCACCTAAATTTCCATTGTTTACAAAGGGGTCAAAATTGCCCTTAAATCAGGGTTTCCAAAATAGGTTTTTAGTTACAACCGTTTCATGCCAAGCCCTCAAAATTTTCTGCTAATATGTTTTCAAAGTCTTGTGCTAAAAAGTAGTTGAATGTGGAAAGGGTCTATAAATGAATCATAAATACTTTTCCAAGATCTTGATAGCCCCTCCTTTGCTGTTTCTCGGAAAAGCTGGTCAAAACAAGTTGTACCAATGTAACGGCATATCCAATATAAAATATTGAAAATATAAACAGCTTGTCATCATATGCCTGTAAAAAAAAAAAAAAATAGAAATTACATACATGTATATGAGATCTTTCCCTGACACAGACAGCTTTAACACTTTGAAAACTTGCCTGAAGAAAGACAAATCGTTTAAAGTACGCATTATCTCATTTTCTCTCAAATGTTCTTAACCCTTTCCCTCATATAGATGCTTTCTGATGCCTCTGCAGCAGACGGCGAAAACAGAAGAAATTGCTCAAAACAAGCAATTTCTCTTTTTGTCACCATGTTTTGAACTCTATTCAATTATTGTTCTTTTATTTAAAGGGATTTTCTGTGCTTTTGCATAGACCTTTTTTAAAGTCATCTGCTGCAGATTGACTGTATGTGAGAAAGAGTTAAACTGATTATAATTAGCAGGGGAACAGTAAAGAATATTATTGGTCAATGAACCCGATATTCATCCGTCCACTTTCATTCCACGAGAAATTCTGCAAAACAATAGTCTAATTGATCAGTTAATGGTTCTTTTTATTTTTTTCCAAAAATATTTCAAAGTCATCTGTTGTAGGTCAAAGTACGCCAAATAGTCCCCAAAAAATAAATTGTTTGCGTAGACATGAGTGTATACCATCAGCAGAATGCATTGAATATATGACATTGAGTTTAGATTTATTGTAAATGTGTATAGGATGTACTGGAAATGATTGTTTTGATCACTTTTAGTATTTTGACCTTGTTTGAACGTGAAAGTACAGAATGCTAATTAAACACCGGTTTTGTCCGGGCCCGATTTGGTCCATTGTAACCATTTTCACCTGGTGAAATCTTTCTTGCACAATGCATGACCTGCCATATTCTTTGAATTGTTCTAAAGCTTAGAGGTAACTCTTTTCAATGATATATGGTTTTCTACAGGAGAAACGCTTAAAATTAATTTGGTGTATTGTAAACCTGTAGAAGAACCAAATTTGTATCCGATATTTTGTAAGCTTGCTCTGTAACCATCTCAGGCATATATGTGTGACATCAAGAGACAACATCAAAAACATTTAGGCAAATATATGGATTATCCCCACAAATGAAATTGTAATTCTAGAATAGAGCGGAAAACCTTGTTGCAAAAGATGAAATTGCTATAGTTATGAGCAATTTTTCCTTTTGTTACATTGTTTTCAAAAGCTCTTTGCTGCAGACACAATATGGAAGTGGGGTTAAGACATTCATTTCAAACAAAACATAAAGCAAATAAAGAATGAACTTACTTTTTCTAAAATGAGAGTATAAAACGGAATTATCCCAGCCAGAGCTGTTAGCAGCCAAAATATAAATAACACTCCTGATGATATCACCCCGGATTTCCTCTCTATCTGAACCAGGAATGCTGCCAGCAACTGAAATTAAACTCACCAAATATTATTCAATTCACTGTAAATTAACTATTTCCCACCTGTAGACGCATTTTGACGCATTTGCAGCAGAGGACTTTTGAAAACATTGTGACAAAAGGAGAAATTTCATTAATTATCCCTACAATTATAGAGATTTTCCATATTTATAAGTAGATATTTTTTAAAGTCGTCTGCTTCAGATTTTTGAATATGGATAAGGATTAAAAATGTTTACTATTTACTATTTTTCCAAATGAAACAAAATTAAAAATTACGAAATAAGAAGACATTTTTTTTTATTTAATCAATGTAAATTCAGTGAAATATGCATCAGACACAACAAATTGAAACATACATTAAACTGTGTACATGCCCTGCCATCTGCAAAGACCATCTGTCTTAAAAGACCACTGACAGCATTTCCCTTTGGGAGGTCTCTTAAAACAGGTTTGACTATATAGCTCTAAATGAAAAATTCAATTCAAAAGGCAACCCTGTCCCACATGGACATATTTTGATGCATCTGCTGCAGACAAATGTAAAAACATTATGACAAAAAAGAGAAATGGATCAATTCTATCTTGATGTTTTCAACGTCATCTGCTGCAGGTTTGTTATAATGTGAGAAAGGGTTAAAGCAACTCTGAAGAAGCATCACTAGCAGGTTTAAACTTACATTACCAAATCAATATGCAGTATTGTTTTGGGCCTTTGCTAGGATAATTAAGGGTACAACATGTCAAATACAGAACTGAAAACATTAAACAAATTCTGCAAAAAGGACATTTTCTAATACTTTCTATTGCAGGTTTGATTGATTGGTGTATTACACCGCTTTCAACAATTTCAGTTATATCACGGCGTTTCCTGGGTAAGTTACCAGTACTGCAAGATCCATTTATCCTGACACCAGTAAGTCAGTCGTAACGCTCACCCGCAACCCTGAACGCCTAGGAGGGCAGCCACTACTACCATTTTTTTAAGTCTTTTGCATTCATCTGCATTTGACACCGTTTGCCACTATGTTTTCAACTGGATTTATCAATTACATGTTCATTTATAGAGAGTTTCCACATTTTTGCCAAGATGTTTTTTTATCTGCCGCAGAGTTGTTCTATGTCGGAAACATTTAACCTTTTCCCACATACATTAAATCTACAGCAGATGACTTTGAAATTAATAAGTCCAAAATAGAGAAAATCTCTATAAATGATAGCATGATTATTGAATAGAGTTGAAATCATTGGGGCAAATGGAGAAATTGCTCATTATGAACAATTTCTCAATTTGCAACACTAATTTCAAAAGTCGTCTGCTGCAGAAGCGTCCGAAAGTTTCCATATGTGGGAAAGGGTTAGTAATACCAGGTCAGATAAACATTCAATACATACATAAGAAGCGGCCTTGATGCTGCCAGCCACAAACACCGCTGTTGGATAACTTTGTCCGTTATCCGCCTCCGCACCTCCGAGATAAATCAGTTGAACGCCCGTCAGTACAAACATGATCAGGGCTGAAAACTGAAAATGGGACAAATAGAATAATTACAATATATCTTAACTCTTGCCCACATACAGACGCTTTCTTAATCCTCTGTGGCAGACGACTTTTGGAAACAATTTGGCAAAATGATCAATTGCTCATAATGAGCAATTTCATCTTTTGCCCCAATGTTTTCAACTTTATTCAACAACTGTATTTTCATTTATTAAAAGTTTGAATATCTTCCACTAAATGATTTCAATGTTGTTTGCTGCAGATTTGCTGTATGAAGAAAAGTGTTAACTGTGGTAAAAAATGTTATAATAAAAGGTTGAATCTTATGACAGTTTGTAATGAATTTTGGTTTAACAAAAATAATGATTAAAATCACCATTCACCCTGCTTTGATATTTCAATTTTTCGAAGGAGGAAAAACAGTAACAAAATGCAAAATTTGAAATATGTTTGGGATTTTTTTTTTTTTTATCATTTCAATCAATATATTCCTGGAAAATGTTATCCTTCACATGTTAAGATATATTTTAGGAAATAGAAAAACACAGTAAGTCATAAATGAGTACTAATATATTTTCAGCTCAGCTTCATGGAACCAACTGTGGTGAAATAGGAATCAGTAAACATTCAGATTAGCCTGCACATCCTTACAGTCTGATCAGAATCTAAATGTTATATGCCAGAAGCTTGCAAAAATCATGAACCTCATGCAAAATGGTTGTAACTACATACTGGTATAAGTTGTAGTTACAACCATTTTGAATGAATCCATCAGAATATTCCTACACATTGAAAACTTGGGTAAAATTTCATATAATAATTATAAGGGCAAACTGATCAGAATTTCAATTTGTCTCAATTTTAGTAAAATAAGCTACTCCTTCAGCGGTCCAGATAAGAAGGGGTATTCAGCTCTTTTCCCACCAATATCTCGCTTATCATCCAACCATACCCTATGTTGTAGGTACTCATTAAGACGATACTTTTGAGTACCTACAACATAGGGTTAGCAGATAAAATAAGGATTTTAGAACAAGCAAAACGCTCCTTATCTAGAGCTCTGCTCCTTCATAATCTACTTACTGACTTTGAGATGCTGAGTACAGACAGGGGTAAAGGCATGGTATCCACCGTCACCAAGAACCGTACATAGAAGGGAACCATCAGCCAGAGGAGACCGCATGGTACCCATGTCAACAGGGTGTGCTGGAAACATTCCGTGAAATGGGGGTAGGAACTGTTTAACAGCAGGTTCTCGTCCTGAAAATAGAGTGTTCAGTCAAATTAACCCAGATTACCTGGTATGTCAAGGTTAAACCTTTCCCATGTATATTAGATGCTTTCTAACAAAATAAATTGTGTAAAATACATCTGAATGTGTATAAAGGGTTAAATATTACAAATCAAGTCCCTTTAGCCTGAGATGTTTTCAAAACCAACAACACTAAACCCTTTCCCACCTGCAGACACATTTTGATGCAATAGCAGCATACAACTTTTGAAACATTGTGGCCAAAGGTGAAATTGCTTATGATGAGCAAAATTTCTACTTTGGCCACTTATTTAACAATTTAGCTATCTTTAATCGAGATTTTTCAGGTTTTTGTCACTATGTCATCTGCTACAGATTTGGTGTATTAGGGAAAGGGTTAACAGGGGTATCCTATAGTTAACTCTTTCCCACATACAACAAATTTTGCGGCCGACTTGAACACACCAAAAAATATGAAAAACCTCTATAGATTAAAGATTGATTATTGAATACAGTTGAAAGCATTGAAGCAACCAGAGAAATTGATCGTTTTGAGCAATTTCTCCTTTTGTCACATTGTTTCCAATAGTTGTCTGCTGCGCAGGCGCCAGAAAGCTTGTACAAGTGGTAAAAGGTTAAGGTTAGTGTGATCGCTCCTAAATGTTCTAATTATGAAACCTTTTTTTCTAAATAATAGATAACTTCCAAAGATTTGTACAAGCATTACTTCACACAGACATTGTCTGACACCTGCCATTGAACATGAATTTTGAAAACATTGCAATCAAAACGACCAATTTCACCGTCTGATTATTGTAAAGTCATGTGAAGTAAGGGGTTAAAGAAGGATATAATCACCTGTCATTTCACAATAATCCACTGATAAAACATAGCAATTTCTCCTTTTGCCACAATGTTTTCCACTTTTAGTCATATGTTATCCATTCAATTATAGAGATATTCTATTTTTTGACAAAATATGTTCAAAGTCGTCTGCCGCAGAATTGTCGTATGTGGGAAAGGGTTAAAATCTGAACTTATTTAGATTGCATTGATGGTGAAACAAGCTTTCATGCAGCTTATATTAATCACGCTTGATGTCTGCTCCCTGGAGATTTAACCAGTACTTGCACCATGTGTGTTGAAAAATCCCAAAGGCAGAACCCCCCCCTCCTCATCACAGGATTTGAACCCATGACATTTGGTACGAGAAGCCGATGCCCTTCCACTGCACCACTTTGTTCTACCATTCTTCATTAGAGAACCTGATTTCCCTGTATTTGATACCAACATGGTTTTACAGGTATTTTTTCACCATTAAATTTTCACTTGATGTTCACCTGATGGGGGAAGAAATATACATTTTCGTCCAATGATCCTGATGACATTTGCAATTTCAGCCCTTCACACTTACGAACAAAATTGCAGCAGACGACTTTGACAACATCTTTGCAAAAATATAGAAAATATCTATAAATAAAGGTTTTTGTCGAAAATAGAGCCATTTCTAAATCAAAATTTACCCCAGAGTTATGTGACTTGGCAAAGACAGGCATATTGTTCCTAGGAACATGTGCAATAAGTTTCATTTGAAAATATTGAATGTTTTTCAGTTTTGAGGTAAGGTTGAACGTTTTGTGACGATGCCAAAGGTATCATAATACCCAAACTTTTTATCTTCGAAAAACAGACAAGCTAATGAATGAAACATTATCCATTATGAGCACTATTATCTAATTTGGAAGCCTGATAAATAGTATAATCTGATTCAATTAATTATTTAACCCTTTCCCAAATACCATAAATCTGCAGCGGACAAATTGATCGTATTAGATCAGGGACACTATATAGTGTCTAGGCTTAGATCAATTTCTAATTTTGGAACAATGTTATTCAAAAATTGTCTGCTGCAGATGCGTCAAAATGCGTCTACAACTGAGAAAGGGATAGTATATACATGTATTTGGAAAGAACCTGAACCCCTAGCTGAATAGGGAATGGCTCATTATGATAATGATACACTCCTACAAAGGTATTTAACATACATTGATTATGGTCATTCTTCATTGGCTATGTATCTTTACCTCAACTTTTGAATTATCTTAACCCTTTCCCCACATCAGCATATGCCTTTTGAAAACTGTGTGACAAACGGATAAATTGCTCAAAACAAGAAATTTATTCATTTGCTACAATGTTTTCTATTTTTTTCAGTAACTTAATTTATAGAGGTTCTCCATATTTTTACCAACATGCATCCAATGTCGTCTGCTGCAGGTTTGCTGTATGTGGGAAAGGGTTAACTAATATGCAACACAAATTCATTAGAGGGATTCACCTGAAAGTGGGAAAGGGTTAATATAATGCTATATACTACGAAGACATTTTTAATTTCTTCTTTTTCCACAATGTTTTTTACTCTTTCCAAAAATTATATAATTTTTTATCTGAGCGTCAATCCTTTTAACCCTTTCCCTCATACGACAATTCTGCAGCAGACGAATTTGAACATATTTTGTCAAAAAGTAGAAAATCTCTACAATTGAATGGATAACCTATGACTAAAAGTGGAAAACATTGTGTCTAAAGGAGAAATTGCACGTGTTGTGCAATTTCTTCTTTTGTCACTATGTTTTCAAATAGCCGTCTGCTGCAGAGGTGTCAGAAAGCGTCTATATGAGGGAAAGGGTTAAATTTCCTATGAATGGATTACTTCATGCTAAAAGGTTATAACTATATACATGTATACATCTTGAGTTTTGCAGAAAGCCCACAAATATAATGTCTTCAATCTGAAAGAGTCCAATATTATCAAATCAGGTACTCTGTTATAACTCTTCTAATCGTTTTTGAAGGACATACCAACAATATATAACATGCAACTAAAATATTTCAGAACACATACCCCGTGGTGAAAAAATGGAACATTATTTGATCAAGAAATGGGCTATTTACATAGGCTCAAGATTCATATATACAATGTCACTCAAGCAGATAAAATATGTATGTAATGTATATATATTATAATGTAGAAGTCTTGTTATAATTATTGAAGTATATAAATATATTCAACCCATTTTCAATTTTGAACATAGATGTCGAAACTTTTAACAGTCTTCCTCATTTTTCACACTTTGTAAGCACATCTAAAAACCTTTTTCATCAGTTAATTGTTATTCATCAGGCATTCCCACCTGCAACAATTGCTCAAAACAAGCCATTTCCCCTTATGTCACAATGTTTTCCACTCTAACTAGAACTGTCACTGAAGATTATAAATACCCCCAAAACAGCACCTTGACCTACACCATAACTTAATAAGTAAAACGGCCATAACTCTGTAAAATAACATGCAATTGTAAGACCTTTAGGATATGCACATCTCCTCTTGGTATGGAAGCTTCATGTATTTTTATTGAATTCCACCCAATAGTTTGTAAGAAATAGGCCGGACAAAATATGGCTTCCGACCGACCAACAGACAGACAGCCTGACACAGTGACTCCTATATACCCCCCCCCCCCCCCCCCCCCCCATATAATAACATGTATCCTTTCATTAAAGGTATTTTAGCAATTTTAGTCTAGATGTTTTCAAAGTCGTCTGCTGCAAATCCTTCTTTCCTTCTCCATTTTTGCAAAGTAAATCTGCAGCAGAATTTCCAAAAGTTGTATCTTTTAACCCTTTCCATGCTTACCAACCTTTTCTCATCTTCAAGGGGGAGTTTCATGATCTCAAAGTGGGGGATTGGGGTTTGAAGGGGGAGATTTTCAACGCCATGTATTTAACAGTAGAAATTTTCACAATAGAACGGAATTTAGATAACTATGCAGGGATACATGTACAATACTTTCAATATTTAATATAGGAAAATAATTAAAAAGGCTCATTTTGAGAATGTTTTCTATTAAACAGATTATTTTCAACTGTATATTAGCATTTAAGTATTATTTTGGCCTGTTTTCAAATCTGTGCTTTGATATTAAGAAATGTTTTAACTGTGGTTAACTAGAAGGTCATGTAAGTTGTCTGTTATGTCAAAGACTTTCATATTACATCCAAGAAAATAAAACTATTAGCAACATTTTAATTTATAGACATACTTTTGAATGAAAAACCCGGGTACCAATGGAATAAAGACACAGGGAGAAGAAAAATACACGTACATTTAATCATGTAGTTGAGCTACACACATTGTTATGAACTTGTTGAAAGAAAGGGCCTTTAATCAGTGACAATATGTTAAGAAGTTGATGTTAGAAAATGATTGTAGCAATTTTCAGTACATTTATCCTCATGATTTAAAAAAAAAAAAAAAAAAAAAATATTTAAATTTTCGAATTTTCGAAAATCGTGAGTTTCTCCCTCACGATCGTGGGGTTACGCCCTTCAAATCGTGAGACTCACGATTGAATCTGGAGGGTTGGTAAGCATGCCTTTCTGCAGCAGATAACTTTCAACATAATCTGTTAAAGAATGGAAAATCTCTATATAATTGAATGGATAACTAATGACTAAAAGTGGAAAATATTGTGGCAAAAGGAAAAATTGCTCATCATGAGCAATTTCTTCTTTTGCCACAATGTTTTCAAAAGTCATCTGCTTCAGAGGCGTCAGAAAGCGTCCAAATGAGGGGGTTAAGAAAAGAGATAGTTTACCCTTTCCCTGATACTGATGTTCTCTCATGCCTTTCAAGCAGAAATCTTTTGAAAACATTGAGGGAAAAGAAGAAATATCTCAACGCTGGCAATAACTCCTTTTCCCATAATGTTCTTAAAGAGTCTGCTCCAAAACCATTAAAAGTTGTCTGTGTGAGGGGAACAGTTAAACGCAGTGAAAAATCAGATTTATTTTGCTGATAAATCAGAAAATGTCCTCTGATTAATGGACAAAAACTCATGGTAAATCCTTCATTATTCTACATTTTGATGTAAACTACATTTTCACCCTTTCCCACATAAATACGCTTTCTAACGCCTCTGCAGAAGACAACTTTTGTAAAGAATTGCGGCAAAAGGAGAAATTGCAAATGATTAACAACTTCCCCTATTGTTACAATGTTTTCAACTCAATTCAATTATGATACTTTTACTTATAGATTATTTTCATATTTTTGCCAATGTCTTTTCAAAGTTGTCTGCTGCAGGTGTGTTGTATGTGGGAAAGGGTAAAACGCCGTGAAAAATCCGATTGATATTGCTGATAAATCAGAAAATGGCATATATCATTTCATGTTATAAAAGGTATACAACATTTTAACCCTTTCTCACCTGCAGACGCAATAGCAGCAGACGACATTTTAAAACATTGTGGCCAAGCTATCTTTTATGGAGAATTTTCAGTTTTTTGTTACTATGTTTTCAAAGTCATCTGCTGCAGATTTGTTGTCTGTGGGAAAAGGTTAACAAGAAGACCAGTATGGTCCTATTCTGCTTAACTGAGATCTACAGATCGAGGGCTTGGCATGAAACGGTTGTAACTAAAAACCTATTTTGAAAACCCTGGTTTAGGGGCAATTTTGACCCCTTTGTAAACAATGCAAATTTAGGTGCCATTGCTCAGAACGAGCAATGGCACCTAAATTTCCATTGTTTACCAAGAAAAATGATTTAACGCTTATAAAGACTTTATGGCGAGGCGATTAACCTGGGTAAAAAAATGCCCGTTTAAGTTACAACCGTTTCACGCCAAGCCCTCGAGATGTAGTTGATTCTTTTTCTATTTTGAACTTTATCAGCCAATTTGTTCAGCCGAATGGAACAATTTAAGCTGTTTTAGCTTATAAAGGCCCATTTGATAGGGTACACTTTATCATGTATGACAGGTGCAGATAATTATGTTCAAGAGACAGTTATATACAAGGGAGTCCGGGTGCAATACCCTAGCTCTTTCTGAAAAAATCCCTTGTTACTTTAACATGCTCAGTTTATAGCACTGATACACGCGAGGCCCTTCTTTCTGGAAAGGACCAGTACTTGAGCTCTAGTTGAATGGGAGACACTTAAAGCACCTCAGAAAAATCCAGAACCTGTACAGGGATTTGAACCCCTGACCTCTGGATTGACCACTAGACATCACTTTTGCTCGAAACTATTTTGAAATAGGGACAGTGGTTATGAAAATGTCATTTTAAAACATTTCTATTTCTAACTGTGGTGACCATCTTCTGCAGCAGAGTGGAATAGTCTGAACAATTTTTGAAAGAAACAGGTTTGGTACCCTGCCAGGTTATACCAAGGAATTTAAAAATGGCTTTCCCTCCTTGGCGCTCAGGATTATTGGGTTAGCATTA
The DNA here is from genome assembly GCA_031761405.1 of Serripes groenlandicus. NCBI lineage: Eukaryota > Metazoa > Mollusca > Bivalvia > Cardiida > Cardiidae > Serripes > Serripes groenlandicus. Next base: position 122,960,446 of record JASEVX010000003.1, on the reverse strand, counting down.
TGACTGACTCACTAGTTTCAGAATAAATGGACCAGTAGAATGGTTACAACAAGCCAATGAAATGTTATAATACTGAAAAACTGTTGAAGGCGGTTAGACTTAATCACTTAACAAACACACTTTTAGCTCTCAAGGTAATCTTGTGTGATGGAGCATATTGGTTTGAACAATTTTGGTAGGCCACTAAAAAATTATTTATTTTGAAATTAAGCCAATGGTTTAGCAGATGTCATTTAAAGATTTTTCTATGTTTTATTATTGCCATCTTATGCAGACAAGCAAAACAGTTTGAATAATTTTGGTAGAGTAACCAAAAAACCTTTATGTGAAAGTATTTTAAAAATGAGCCAGGATTGAGAAGGCGAAGTTTTGAAGAAGTTTTTCTATATTTTGCCCTTGTGGCCATTTTTGTAGTGGCACATACGGGTTAGAACACTTTTTGTAGAGGCCACTAAAGGAAAATCAATGTAAAATTAAGTTTAAAAAGGTTCATTGGTTTAGCAGAGGATGTTGGAATGAAAATGTAAATGGACGGACAAATGGACGGTTGATACGAGGGGTGATCAAAAAGTAATAGGACTTTCTTAGTAATGTTTGTATAAATTGATACACATTGATGAAACTTAAAGGCGACTTAATGTTTTTGATATTGTCATAAGTTCAGTTATAGATCATTGTCATAGAAACTAGATGAGGCATAGGCGGGACACACCGTAATTGTACAAAAAAGAACCAATTCAAACTGTGTATATATCAAATATACACCGACAGAAGATAACCAAAATTTGCATAACATTAATTTGTTGTTATGTTGTTCTAATTACAAAAGTTTAATGTTGTTGTTCAATGATTACAATCATAATAGTAAAGTTGCTTAGCGACGTACAAGAGCGTCAAATACAAAATGACGTCAACGAAAAATTGCTCTAAAACAAGAAACCGCTGAAGACGGTAAGGCCGGATTGTCGGCAATTTGACCTTGAAAATGGACAAACCAAGGTCAAGGTCAAAGTAACCATAGAAATCAATAGAACTTGTAACTGGTTACCTTCAGGCAAAGTTTCAAGTTTGTAACCCTTTCCAGTGCTGAGAGTTGCCTCAACCTGAAACTTTAACCAAAATGTTGACGGACAGATAGACGGGCGGACTTCGCCAATCTATAGACCGGAATTTCTAGAGCAATCCGGCCAATTATATCACAACAGGGACAAAAAACAAAATAATATTTGGAAATGATCATTCTATGGGGTTCACCAGGAGTCAAGCAGTCATTAGGGATGTATACATACAATCTTTTTCATGGGTGGAGACAAGAAATCAGTGGGTACCTAATGTCACTTGCAACAGAGTCAGTTCTGACGTTGAAAGGAACAGTGCCATTGTCATGTTTCACCATTCAAGAAATGTCATTTGTTACACATCATATAGTAACCCTTTCCCTCATACAACAATTCTGCAGCAGACGACTTTGAAAATATTTTGTCAAAAAGTAGAAAATCTCTATAATTGAATGGATAAACTATGACTAAAAGTGGAAAACATTGTGGCAAAAGAAGAAATTGCTCGTTTTCTTCTTATGTCACTATGTTTTCAAAAAGCAGTCTGCAGCAGAGGCGTCTATATGAGGGAAAGGGTTATCCATTTAGGTGAACAGTAAGTGGTTATGGAATGTTGGAATTTGATGCAAAAAAGAGTGCTGATATAACTGTCATAAAATATTTATTCACTTTTTCAAACCATCTTGTTTCGCTTCATACGGCGATGTCAGAATGACGCTACTACCTAGCCCACAACCATGGTACTTACAATTTTCAAAATCTCACAGAAACTTTATTTGTCAACCAACGAAAGTCCTATTTCTTCGGGATAACCCCTCGTATATTAGGGTTAAACATCGATTTCAACAATCAGTTCACTTCCTCATATGTTTCCTGGCTTTCTCAAACCAGTACTCCACACAACATTCTTTCAAAGCCATTGACATCTGTTCCACTTAAGACTGTCAAACCATTTGTAGTAGAATGAATGAATGAATGTATATTGTTTTATGGCGCATCGACAGCTAAGGTCATTTAGCGCGCAATTAATTTTAATTATTCATGATCCCTGGGTAAACAAACCAGTACTAGGCTAGAAAATGTGCCTTGCCCAAGGGCACTCCACCATGACCGTAGTGCCGCGACTGGGGATCGAACCCGGGACACCCGGTTTCGAAATCCCCGACGCTAACCACTCAACCACAGCGGATTCCTCATTTGTAGTAGACAATAACACATGTAACATTGACTTTTGTCAAACTTCAGAAAGACAGACTGAGCTATCGGGGCTCGATGGACAGACAGAAAGTGGGTGGTCACAACATATCACCGTGAGCACTGATTGCTTCTAGGTGAGTTAAAAATAGCTGAAATCCTTACCCATATTGGCGAGTTGCCACAGAATTCATCAAAAGATTGAACCATTGTTTTGATGGCAATGTCCTTGAGATCAAGGAATATATCAAAGAATTAATCTTCTTCACTGCTGGAACAGTGTCTACTCAGACATTTTCACTTGAACATGGAGTGTGTCTGAAGAAGAAAATACAAAATAGGTTAAATTTACATGAACATATTATTGTCATCAATGCTTACAGAATACATTAGGCATCACACACATCATCCAAAAATGTCAATATTTACCTTGACTTTAACACTTTCCCATATACAATAAATCTGCAGCAGAGGACTTTGAAATTATCCAGTTCAAAATATAGAAAATCTCTATAAATGATAGTATGATTATTGAATCTAGTTGAAATCATTGTGGCAAATGGAGAAATTGCTCATCATTCTTCTTTTGCCACACTGATTTCAAAAGTCTCCTGCTGCAGAGACGTTAGAAAGTGATTATGTGTGGGAAAGAGTTAAAAGAATCCAATTTGTAGATGACATTAACCTTTTCCTTCATACAACAATTCTGCAGCAGACGACTTTGAACATATTTTGTTAAAAAAATAGAAAATCTCTATAATTCATTTGATAACCTATGACTAAAAGTGGAAAACATTGTGTAAAAGAAGAAATTGCTTGTTTTGAGCAATTTCTTCTTTTGTCACTATGTTTTAACCCTTTCCCTCATATAGATGCTTTCCGACGCCTCTGCAGCAGACAGCTTTTTGAAAACAGTGACAAAAGAAGAAATTGCTCAAATTACAAGCAATTTCTCCTTTTGCCACAATGTTTTCCACTTTTAGTCATAGGTTATCCATTCAATTATAGAGATTTTCTATATTTTGACAAAATATGTTCAAAGTCGTCTGCAGCAGACGACTTTTGATGAAAGGAGACATTTCTCAATTTGGCACAATGTTTTCAACTCTGTTCAATCATTATGCTTTCATTTACAGAGAATTTACATATTTTTGTCAAAAAGTCCTCTGCTGCAGATTTGACATGACATGCCTGTGTCAGTTACTTACCTCCATATGTACCTCCTTGTGTATGACAGGAGTGAGACAATATGAAACTGTTTAAATACAGGTCAGTCCTCTTGGTGTTATAGTGAGCAGTGTTCAACTTCACTGATTATTGGTCATGATTTGAGAATTCTAAACTATCTGATTGATGTTTAAACCTTTCCCTCATACAACAATTCTGCAGCAGACGACTTCGAACATACATTTGTTTTGTCAAAAAATGGATAATCTCTATAATTGAATGGATAACCTATGCCTAAAACTGGAAAGCATTGTGGCAAAAGGAATAATTGCTCGTTTTGAGCAATTTCTTCTTTCGTCGCTATGTTTTCAAAAAGCCGTCTGCTGCAGAGGTGTCAGAAAGCGTCTATATGAAGGAAAGGGTTAATTAATCCATTCCCCCATATAACAAATCTACATCAGATGACTTTAAAAACATCTACATAAACATAATTATGGAACATCCGTTGAAATGCAAGCATATTTATTGAGTAGATTTGAAAACATTGTGGTAAATGGATAACAAGTTGTCTGTTGCAGAACGCGTCAAACGAAATGCATCTACATCTGGGAAAGAGTTAACTCAACATTAACCCTTTCCCACATACAGCAAACCTGCAGCAGACGAACATTGAAAGCATGTTGGCAAAAACCCAGAAAATCTCTATAAATGAAGGTATGATTAATTAATGCAAAATGATGAAAACATTGTGGCAAATGGAGGGTTAATTAAAATGTAATATTATTTATTACCAAAAAAGCACTACAAATATTCCGATTTAGAATTACAACTGTATTTACATCAACTCAGATTCACAGACACAAAAGTCATGTTCCATTAACAATGTTGATTGTTATACAATAAAACACTCACACTCAAACATGTGCAAAGTTCAAGGTTACACAATCTGGGGTAAAATAGTTCTGTTGTCAACTTGCGTCATTTGGGCCAGGTCACACAAGTGACATACATAATAGGACTAGATAAGGAGGAGTTAAAACCAGTCTAAAGTTCTCTAAATAAGACCCAACCAAACCCTATTTTGTGATCGACTACATACAAATATTGTTGCACTGAGACGATTCTTTTGAGTACCCAGAACATAGGGTTTGAATGTTAAATAAGGGTTTTATAATTTGAAATACCTGTAATTACCTTATCTAGAGCTCTGATAAAAAGTATAATCCTTTTCCACATACAGCAAATCTACAGCAGATAGCTTTGAAAACATCAACGCAAATATATAGAAATTCTCTATAGATGAAGGAAAAGTTATTAAGTAAAGTTAAAAACATTGTGACAAAATTTCTCTTTTTGACACAATATTGTCAATAGTCATTTGCTGCAAGGGCTTCAGAAAGCATCCGTATATGGGAAAGGGATAAGTGATCAAATTATAGTTTTACTTGTATTGTCAGTTTTAAGTCAAATCTGTTCTTAATCTGGGCTTCCGCAATATTTAAATGACATACAATAGGAAATAGGGAAGACCATGAACTGAATGTACAGAGGTGGTAGGCTGATCTACAATAGGGAAGACCATGAACTGAATGTACAGAGGTGATAGGCTGATCTACTATAGGGAAGACCATGAACTGAATGTCCAGAGGTGGTAGGCTGATCTACAATAGGGAAGACCATGAACTGAATGTACAGAGGTGGTAGGCTGATCTACAATAGGGAAGACCATGAACTGAATGTACAGAGGTGGTAGGCTGATCTACAATAGGGAAGACCATGAACTGAATGTACAGAGGTGGTAGACTGATCTACAATAGGGAAGACCATGAACTGAATGTACAGAAGTGGTAGGCTGATCTACAATAGGGAAGACCATGAACTGAATGTACAGAGGTGGTAGGCTGATCTACAATAGGGAAGACCATGAACTGAATGTACAAAGGTGGTAGGCTGATCTACAATAGGGAAGACCATGAACTGAATGTACAGAGGTGGTAGGCTGATCTACAATATGGAAGACCATGAACTGAATGTACAGAAGTGGTAGTCTGATCTGGATCTGGATCTTCTCTGGGGTTTTCTCTGGTCAGTTTTTGTCTGATGTGTCACAAATTCATTTGCTGCAGGTCAAAGGTGTATATATGAGGGGAAGTGTTAACGAATTAAGTCTCTAAGGGTCATTAAAATTAGTTTTATATATTCTAGATTATGATGTAAACAAAACATCTACTGCAGCATAGTAAGGAGATTTACCTCCTAATTAATTAATTGTGTTAATATACTCATGTACGTAGATAAGGCTTATCTACATCCCTGATATACTTAATTAACCCTTTCCCTCATACGACAATTCTGCAGCAGATGACTTTGAACATATTTTGTCAAAAAATAGAAAATCTCTATAATTGAATGGATAACCTATGACTAAAAGTGGAAAACATTGTGGCAAAAGGAGAAATTGCTTGTTTTGAGCAATTTCTTCTTTTGTCACTATATGTTTTCAAAAAGCTGTCTGCTGCAGAGGCGTCAGAAAGGGTCTATATGAGGTAAAGGGTTAACCATTACCATATAACAACTCTGTACCAGAAATCTTTGAAAATTTACTCAAAAAGTGAAAGATCATTATTATTGAATAAAGTTGAAAAAATTGTGGTACAAAGAGTAATTGCTCATCATGACTTTGAAAACATCTAGACAAAAATATAAAAGGAAGGCAATATATGAATATAAAACAATTGAATACAGTTGTAAACATTGTGGCAAAAGGAGAAAGTGCTCATCATGAGGAATTTCTACTTTTGCCTCAATGTTTTCAAAAGTTGTCTCCTGTAGAATGATGTAGTCAGAAATTATTTGTATGTAGGAAAGTGCTTTAACCCTTTCCCTCATATAGACGCCTCTGCAGCAGACGGCTTTTTGAAAACATAGTGACAAAAGAAGAAATTGCACAGAACGTGCAATTTCTCCTTTTGCCACAATGTTTTCCACTTTTTGTCATAGGTTATCCATTCAATTATCAAGATTTTCTATGTTTTGACAAAATATGTTTAAAGTCGTCTGCTGCAGAATTGTCGTATGAAGGAAAGGGTTAAGAACTATGGAGAACAAAAGCTTATTTTGTACCAAAGTGTTAAACAGCTAACTAAGAGTGTTTTAAATTCCAACATTCACCAAATCTGCAGCAGACGACTTCGAAATGATCAAATCAAAATGTAGAAAATCTCTATAAATGATACTATGATTATTAAATAGAGTTGAAATAATTGTGGCAAAAGGAGAAATGGCTTGTTTTGGGCAAATTCTTCTCAAAAGGAGAAAATTTCAATAAAATGGCTTGGTTTGGGCAAATTCTTCTTTTAAAGTCACAAAGTTTTCAAAGGTCATCTGCAACAGAGGCGTCAGAAAGCAGCGTCTATATGTGGGAAAGGGTTAGCTTCCCACATACAACAAATCTGCAGCAGACGACTTTGAACTTATTTTATCAAAACATAGAAAATGTCCATAGTTGAATGGATAACCTATGACAAAAAGTGTTATCATTATTTCAGTGGCGACAGTTCACTAATTCATGATCCCTGGGTAAACAATTAACCAGTACTAGGCTAGGAAATGTCACTTGCCCAAGGGCACCCCACCATGAATGTTGTGCTGCGACTTGGGATCGAACCCGGGATGCCCGGTTTCAAATCCCCGACACTAACCACTCCGCCACGGCAGATTCCTCATCAACATGTCACTGCATCTGGGAGAGAGCTGAAAACATTAATCCTTTCCTACTTGCACCTGCAGCAGGACATATGAAAACATAATTGTAAACTGAGAAATTGCTCATTTTGAACAATTTTTCCTTTAGCCACATTGTTTTCAACAGTTTGCAATTTGAATACCTTTATTCATTTCCCTTTAATGAAATGTGGGAAAGGGTTAACCGTTTCCCACCTATAGACGCTGTACCAGTTTTATATGAACTTGTTGAGCTCAAACTCCAAACCTTCTGCTTAAACGCTTTCCCGCATTCTACAAATCTGCAGCAGACAACTTTGAACGTATTTTGTCAAAACATAGAAAGTCTCATAATTAGCAAATTTATCTTTTGCCCCCACAATGTTTTCAAAAGTAATCTGCCTCTTGTACATCTGAATGGGTCTATAAGTAGGAGTGAGTTAACCCTTTTCCTGATACGGCAATTCTGCAGCAGACGACTTTGGACGTATTTTGTCCAAAAAATAGAAATTCTCCATAATTGAACGGATAACCTATGACAAAAAGTGGAAAACATTGTGGCAAAAGGAGAAATTCACTATGTTTTCAAAAAGCCGTCTGCAGCAGAGGCGTCAGAAAGCGTCTATATGAGGGAAAGGGTTAAACGTTTTCCTGCATTCTACAAATCTGCAGCAGATTTGAAAAAAAAAAGCTCTTTTATAAAAGAAAGTAGAAATTAGAATTATTGAAAAGATTTGAAAACATTTTGGCAAAAGAAAAAATGATCATAATATATTCTCCTTTAGCTACAATATTTTTAAAGGTAGTAATGGTGGCCTCGAGTGCAGGAGGTCAGGGGTTCAGTCCCCGGTTGGGTCATACCAAAGAGTTTAAAAATGAAAGTAATGGCTGCCCTCCTTGGCACTCAGGGTTGCGGGGTTAGCATTACGACTGACTGGCTGGTGTCAGGATTAATGGACGAGTAGTACTGGTAACTTAGCCAGGAAAAGCCATATAACTGAAAATATGTTGAAACCAATATATTTTCAATGATCAACAATCTGAAACAAATTTGTGGGAAGATAGCCAGTTACATAGGTAAAATCAATAAAATATTCTATCTGACTAAAGCTGTATTTAACCCTTTACCTCATATAGCAGCAGACGGCTTTTTGAAAACATAGTGACAAAAGAAGAAATTGCTCAAAACAAGCAATTTCTGCTTTTGCCACAATGTTTTCCACTTTTGGTCATAGGTTATCCATTCAATTGTTATAAAAAAAAATCTATTTTTTGTCAAAAAATGTTCAAAGTCGTCTGCTTCAGAATTTTTGTATGAGGAAAAGGGTTGATATACAGACTTTTTATATATTTAGTACTACAATGCAAACAATAGTGAAAGGCTGTTGTCAAAGGGTTCAATAGAAAGTAGGAGCAGCACTGAAATATGATGCCCTATCTTGTGTTAACCTGAATTAACCCTACACTTGATAAATACTCATTTAACCCTTTCCCACATACAGCAATGCTGCAGCCCATGGTAATTCAAAAACAATAGAGAGAAACTCTAGGCTTAAATGTGGTAGTTCTCTTCAAATGAGAGTACACTTATTGAATAGAGTTGAAAATAATGTGGCAAATAGAAAAATTGCTCATGTTGAGTAATTTCTCCTTCCTTATGTCATAATATTTTCAAAAGTTGTCTTCTAAAAATGCGTCAAGATGTGTCTGCAGTGTTTCATGATAAAAATTTAAGAAATAATTATTTATTCCAATATAAATTTAAAATGGACAATTTCAATCACTTACATAACTGTCAGAAACCTGGACTATTGGACCATCAGCCTAGAACTCTTTCTGAGACATTGATGATACAGATGTTTTCTGATGCCTCAAGAGCAGACACATTTTGAAAACATTGTGAAAAAAGGAGTCATTTGGCCATAATGTTTTCAACTCTATTCAATGATTAAACTTTCATTTATAGAGGTAATTATATTTTTAACAAGATGATGAGTTTGAAGTCGTCTGCTGCAGATTTATTGTATATATTGGAAAGGGTGCTCTGTGATTTGATCAAGTTCAACTTATGTGTCCTAAGCACGTTTCTGGTCTAGCAGATTAACCAAGCTTTGAGTATAGATACAACATTTAATGTGACAAGTTCCTTAATGCTATCATATTTTTCACACAAATTCACTGTTTATCTGGAGATTTCTGATAGTTTAATTTTAGCGAACAGTGTAGAGTCTGGTCAAACTGCATAGATATATGCTGGTTGATCCGGATCTACACTGAGCACAATTCCCTTATGGTTGGTTATTCTAGTGCAAAGCTCAAAAGGCTTTCAAAAAGTCACCATTTATTACATAAAAACATTTAAACATGAACTACTAAAGTAAACTATAACATACCTCCATAAAAAAACCTGTGGTCGATTATGTTGAATGTTCTATCTTGTAATGTTCTAAATAAATGATCTACACACCTTTATACATATACACGTCTCCTTTTGTGAATGAAAAATTATCAGTCCAAAATGACAATTTTACAAAGATTAACTTCACTGCTGACAGATTATCATGCATTGAAGAACACTCTTGCGTAACCTGATGATAAATAAACTTAAATAACTTGCATAACTATTTATATTTTCAAATGGTCCTACTTTATATATAATGTAGGTCATATTTTAGAAGTTAAATCTGGACATGTATATTTATGTACCCTTTGACGCTCTGTGACGCCTCTGCAGCAGACGGATTTTTGAAAACATAGTGACAAAAGAAGAAGTTGCTCAAAACGAGCAATTTCTCCTTTTGCCACAATGCTTGCTACTTTTAGTCATAGGTTATCCATTCAGTTAAAGAGATTTTTCAACAAAATATATTCAAAGTCGTCTGCTGAAGAATTGTGGTATGAGGGAAAGGGTTAACCACCCTTTCCCTCATACTTCAAATGTGTTACAGATCACATATGAAAACATATGTGGACAATCTTCATAAATGATAATTAAATCAGGGACGTACTTTGTCTACGTCCCTGGTAAAATTATTAAAATCATTGTAACAAAAGGTGAAATTGTTCATTATGAGCAAAACATCCGTTTGCCACAATGTTTACAAAAGCAGTCTCGCTGTAGACGAATTAAAAATACGACTACACGTGTCTTCAGACAACATTTGATTCTTCGTAGCTGACAACTATTGTGAAAAGGAGAATTCGATCAGTAGTACAAATAGGCTATTCTTCAACAGGTATATTAAATACAGACGACTCTATATTAGTAAATTATACACAGGCAAATGTTAACTTGCTATAAAGGCATTACTCATTTTTTTGTTTACACATGTATATGAAATCAATTTTCGCCAAACTGATGAATTTTGAATCTAGGACAGTCTAAAAATAAAATACTGGTTTTTAATCTGGGACAGCCTATAAATAGCAAACAGGTAAAAGGCGCCCGAGACTGGTTTCTGTTTACAAAGATTGATCGACTTTGCGCACATATACATGTATTAACTGATTTATTGATCGGGGATTTTAAAACCGTGTTCAACAATTGTCAGGCATAATACAGTGGCCAGTTGACCTATCAATGTCTTCCGGGGCTTCTTACACAGTTAACCATGTAACCCGAGTCTTTCCGAGCAACAGGCTGCTTTCCCACATGTACTGTTAGCCCATTTGTGGAAGGACGAATGACGCTAATCGCATTCCCGTTGTCCCACTTCATTTGTCGAACGTCGGAAAGAATTTTGGCATAATCCCTGGATTGACAGCTCGCCTCGTCTCAATATGGGTCAGTAATGCATTTAAAACAGATCATCAGAAATGTCCATCGCCAGGCCCGTCCACGAGGTCCAACCAAAAGCAGTGTGAACATTTATTTAAAAAGAATGAACGATCCAATAATTGTAATGTGTGTTCATATAGGTTTTGCTTGAATTGTAGCCATGTTTCTGGGAAATGATATGATGTTTTGAGAAGTAAAACCACACCAAATATTCCCTTCAACTGTGACGGGTGTATGCGTCTGCTGCCCAAACTCGAATCTCGTTCTAAACAATTACAAGGCATTGGCCAGGCTCTAACACACCTAGACTCCTTAAGGTTATGTTGGAATCAGTTTCTAACAAACACAGCCTTTTAGGAGGAACGAAATGTTTTAGACAGAGAAAGGGAGATGGTGCGGTGGCTCATGGGTGGAGTAATATCTTTATAACGCCTGACTTGACTAAACAAGAAAGAGATCAAAATTGATTTGGAGCGGAGGAAGAAAAGTATCAACAACCCAAACATGGTGATTTATAGAGGCAAGATTACAGACAGATAAAGATATTCATGCACAGTCAAGAGGTACACATATTAGAGGGGGACCCAGCGGTTTCCTACGCAGTGAAGGTAGTGTTACAACCTTTGACTCTGTAATCAGTGTTTACTTTGAGGATGTTACAGTTAGAGGCAATGGTAATGTTAATTTAAATAGTCTTTTCTAATGATCTCAATGTTTTTAACAATATATTAAAGTTTCTCATATAAATACAGGTATACTTACTCATTCCAGTAAAGAAATTCATGTGCAAATGATTTCTAGTCAAGACAATGTTAACTTAAATACTTTTCATTATGATCTTAGTGTTCCTAGTAATGTTTCTCATATAAATACAAGTACACTTACTCATTCCAGTGAACAAATGCATGTGCCAATGGTTTCTAGCCAAGACAATGTTAATTTAGATAGTCATCATTATGATCTCCGTGTTCGGTCTGACAACCACAAACCTTATATAAATGTTTCCCTTGTTCATATAAATCATTTACTCGTACAAGTGAAAACATGCATGTGCCAATAGTTGCTAGTCAAGGCAGCCATAGCTTGTCTGTTGGAAGTGATGCTAGTGCCGGATTCTGAAGACAGTGATAGTAAAAATCATTCACTCACAAACCCTATTCATGACTCAAGAAATAGTGAAACAAATATTAAAGATGTAATTATTAACAAAGTTAAATGTTTTTATCCCAATGCTGATCAATTGCGAAATAAGCTTGATAAGCTGAAAATACGAATATCATTGGAGAATCCCGATATTATTTTCATCACTGAAGTCTTGAAGGTGTTGTCGGATGTGTCATGTCCATCAGTATTGTATCAGCTGGATGGTTATTGTACATTTCCAAGTAAGGATAGTGGAAGGGGTTTAATTATATATACAAATTCAGATATGAATGTTTCGCCAAAGATTCACCTTAATTCTCTCTATGACTAGATTATTGAAAATCCAGTTATAATACTTGGTGCGATTTACAGAAGCCCATCATCGCATGATTCATATCTTACAATAAATAGATTTTTAAAGAATGCAAACAACAGTGGTTCAAGAGTGCTTATTGACGGAGACTTCAATATGAAAGACACACACACATTGGACACACTATACAACTTTTCATAGTGAAACTCGCCATAAACACACATTTCTTGAGTGTATTCGGGGACAATTTTCTATTTCAACATATTTCTTAAGTAAGACGTGTTAGAGTTAATCAAACTCCTCTTATTCTTGATCTTGTTCTAACAAATGACGAAAATTACATCGAAGAAATAACGATTTTGCCCTCATTGGGTGTGAGCGATAATGTCACTATGTTATCTAACTATCTGTGCCCCATTTAAGGAATATCACACGGGGGTTTCGAAACTTAAGTATGGAATGTTATGCCTGCAATACTGAGTATTGAGTACTGTGATGATTTTTGGAGAAATTTTATCTCTCTTTGTTACCTAGCCGCCTTTTATGTTTATACGCATTTTGAAATGCAGCATGACATCGCTTGGCGATTTTAGTGAAATATATCAATAAAGATAATCTTCTAATTTAACAGACGACAAGGTGTCATCGGTCCTCATAGAGTAAGTTGTCACAACTACATTCCGATATGAATACCTCGCCGTTTTCACGATTTCATCTGTTTTCACAATTTGATATTTGGGGAACTGACTTGACCATTTTCTTTTGTTTATTTTTCAGTTTTTGACTGGCATGTTCAAAACGATTAAAGTCTCATTACAAACAAACAAAACAGACTTAATAATGGAAAGTGTGACTTTAATGGGTTCTCTAACGAATGGATTGGTGTCGATTATAATGAAATATTTGGCGAGCGTGACATAATCGATATGTGGGATGTGTCTGCAAGGCGCTTTAACTATTCTGTAGCTTAACATGTACCAAAGGTAATACCTAGGAAAGGCTGTAAACCTAAACCACTCTGGATAACTAGTGAGGCGTTAACATGTATTAAGGACACGAAGCATGAGTGGTCACGTTACAAAGTCACACAGTGTCCAGCGGATTGCGCAAGCTATAGTAGAATAAGAAATGATACTACTTTGAGCATTCGGACAGCAAACTTAAACTATTAAACAGAGAATTGCAGGTAAGGCAAAGACAGAAAGTAAACATTTCTGGAAACATGTAAAAAGTAAGATAAATACTGTATCCAATGTAACACATTTTTTCAAAGATGAAGGGTCAATAACAATGACTGAGCTGGAAAAAGCAGAAGTATTAAATGGTTTCTTTGCCATAGTATTTTCACAAGAAAATACTAATAAAGTCCCTGGTTTACCTTATCGTACCTTTCATTTTCTCCTTGAAAATGTAAAACTTAATAACAAATTGTGTTCTGAAAACTACCGGCCTGTAAGCCTCACATCTATTGTTTGCAAATGCCTGGATAAATTGATACGTGCTGCTGTTATTGAACACTTAAATAGAAGTAATCTCATACTTCTTGATGCAATCAAGGACCGGTCTACTTTTATTGAGATCAATAACTCATGGGATACAGGGTACTTAGATTTCGCAAAAGCATTTGACAGTGTACCTCACCAACTTTTGCTACGCAAGCTTTCGTCTTATGGTTTTAAGGGTATTCTTCTATCATAAATCTCTGATTTTTTATTGGAACGTCGTCAATATGTAACTGTTAAGGGACCATTGTTCGTCATGGCAGGATTTTATAATTGGCGTATCCCAAGGCAGCGTCCTAGGAACTATACTGTTTATTATTTATATAAACGACCTACCTGAAGAAGTAAATAGTACAGTTACGGTATTTGTTGATTATTCTGAACTTTATTCTCAAGATAGTGCTTCTAACACAATTTAACAGGACCTGGAGGCCCGCCCTGTGTAGCTGGCTAGACCTGTCGCAACTACGGTTTAATGTCAATAAATGCAAGGCCATTCATTATGGTAACACTAATCAAGAAAAGCTGTACTCGATGAACTGTGTTGATATAGAAACTGTATCTAAAGAGAAGGATCAATGTATAACAATTAAAAACAATCTGAAATTCAGCGATCACATTGCTACGGTGGCATAGAGGTGACATGTGTGTGTTTTTATTTTTATTTTACTAAGTCGTGCGCACGACATACTAAGTCGTGCGCACGAGTTACTAAGTCGTGCGCACGAGATACTATGTCGTGCGCACGAGTTACTAAGTCGTGCGCACGAGATAATTAAGTCGTGCGCACGACATACTTAGCCAATCAGAATACACTTTACATACATGAATGTTGTTTGAAAATGGCTGATAGCAGAAACGATTTTATTCTATTATATTTTAATGCAGGGTTAACGTATGACGAAATTCGGTTCCTTTTAGGCAATCAGCATGTTCTCAAACAATATTCATGTATGTAAAGTGTATTCTGATTGGCTAATTATGTCGTGCGCACGACATAGTATCTCGTGCGCACGACTTAAGTATCTCGTGCGCACGACTTAGTATCTCGTGCGCACGACTTAGTATCTCGTGCGCACGACTTAGTAAAATAAAAATAAAAACATACACATGTCACCTCTGTGCCACCGTACATTGCCTCAAAAGTTAACAAAGCAAATTGCATGCTTTCATTAATTGTACGTTCATTTGATCACATTTATATAGATTATTAGAGGTATAGAAGACATAACATCAGACATATATTTTACTATTTGCCCTTCGTCGACTCGTAGACATAATTTGAACTAGCCAAACCACGTTGTAAAACATCATTTCGTCTACAACAGTTTTCACAGAGGATAATAAACAAATTGAACTTACTCCCGAAGTATGTTGTGAACTCTAAAGATGTGAATGATTTCAAATCAAAACTGGACCAGTACTGGAACCACGAAACAATATACATTTTTTTAGTCAACCATGTTATATATGTTAATATTTAAATGTGAAATTTAATCTACAAACATGTTCCCAAAGATATATAGCTAATTGATTATTTGGTGTTTTACGCGGCTTTCAACAAAAGTCCAGTTATATCACGGCGTTTCCTGGGTAAGTACTACTGGTCTATTTATCCTGACACCAGACAGACAGACAGTCGTCATGCACACCCCGTAAACCCTGAGCGCCAAAGAGGGCAGCCATTACCACCATTTTGAAAGTATTTTGTATGATCCCAAACCATATAAGAATGTGTAAGATACTCAGTATCCAAATCGATACAAAAATAACCTAACAAAAGGAGATCCCTCCTTACTTCTGAGCCTCGAAACCGTCATGTATAGAGGTATTATAGAGGTATAAGACTAACGATTAGGGGGCCAATCAGGAGCGAATTGTAATAAAAATGGAAAGAGGATCACGAGTACTTCTTGAAAGTTGAAAGTACATGTATCACTTTTAAACTGGTCCCAATAATATCTCTCTTATGACTCATTTAAACCCTATATGGTGGGTACTCAAATGAGACAATTCTTTCAAGTACCCACATCATATGGTTTGAATGTCATATTATGATTTGAGAAATACTCTTCTTATCTAGAGCTCTGTGTCTGTACGTGTTTTATACTGACGATAATGCTTCCGATATTGTAACCATTATCGAAGTATAGTTATACAACAATCAAAGAGTATGAGATTTAGCATAAAGCAGTGATTAATTAACATTGACGTTCGTAATAAGGCACACCCATGTAAGACATTCCAGCTTTTAACGGGAATAAAGTTATCATGGCTCACTACAGGTAGACAGTTGAACCCATATCTCCAACCTGTTAACCGTTTTATCGCTCCTTCTTCAGTCGATTTTATTCTTCCGGCAACTTATAGTTGCTATAAGACATTTGTCCGATTCACCAGAAAACGAATCCCGATCAAGACTAACAATGGCCACAACCTTGCCATCGTTACATCTGGTAAGTACCTCGGAGTCTGCTATCGGACACTCTCTCATGGAACGGACATGTGGACGAAAAGATAAACAATGCCAACAACTCGCTTGGCTCCTGCGAAGAAACCAAGCCAAAATGCCCTAAATAAAACCTGGTGAGGCCAATCCGCTGCCATCCGACCCTCATACCAGTAGGAATATCACACATCTGGAAGCGATTCAGCGCAGAGCAGTGTGATTCGTAACAGGGGCTAACAAGACCACCATCAGCACCAGAACGTAGATGTTCAAACTAAACTAAGACCCTCTTCAAAGGAGACATGTACAGGATCACCAATGGCCTCATTGACATCCCAGGTGATAGATTCTTCAACCAAGCCACACTTTCCATACGCGGCAGCTCCGTGCGATACATGCCACCTTTTTGCAGGACGGACATCTACTGCAACTCATGTTTCACAGCTTGAATTCGTCAGTGGAACCAGCTACCAGAGGTCATCGCTAGAGCTCCAATCTTGAATATTTCTAGAACGGGTAGGCGGGCTGCCACTTGCTATGCAAATTGGTTTTTAAATATATTTATCTTAGAGACCCTGTACATAATTCGTATGTGATGATGATCCAGAGTGAGCCCGGCATATTACTAGAAAGAAGAAGAAGAAGAAGAGGAAGACTTCGTATTGATTATCTTTGATAGACTAAAAATACAGATTATAAGATGTAGTTCTACACGATAACATTGAAGTTAAAAGAGGTAAAACGCTCACAATTAACACAAGCTCGTTTACATATTATCCCCATACATCAAATCTAAGGCAGACGAAATATAAAAAAAATCTAGAAGATATGGAAAAAATATATAAATACAATACATCTATAAGTAACATTATTGAATAGTGTCGAAAACATTTTGGTAAAAAAAGAGAATTGCACATCATGAGCTACTACGTCTACGCAAATTACTTCATTACGGCATCCATGCAAGGGCAAATAAACAGATGGATTGAAGACTGAAGCCAAACAGTGGTATACAATTAAGGTAATTCCTTAGTCATTCGGGGTTCGCTGGTGTACCACAGGGATCCTTTATCGGCCCGATCGTCTTCACCTACAACAGCAAAGAAACATATACAGGTCTACAGGCCACTACATAACAGTTCGACAGTGTATGTAACACTATATCTCATATGACAGGAACTGCAAGACATTAAAGAAATATCTCAACCAACTAGCGAGCCGGTAAACCAAAAGGAAAATGAAGTTTTATCCAGACAAATGTCAGGTCACCAGCTTAAGAAAAACAACGACATACAACTACAAACGTCATGGCTCAAAACCGAAACATGTCAACTCAGCGAAATATCTTGGATACACACTCCACCACATCTATAATATCAGCAGATATCTACGATAACATCCAGGGAGCCATTGTCAGACCAACAATCAAATATCGAAGTTTGGACCTTCCATGGAAAAGGTCAAACATCCCAAATAGAAGGAGATCTGCCAGATTGGTGCAAAACTAGTACCGCAATAGATCCAACATCAGCTAGAATAGGATCCCATTGAAGGACGTCGGAAATGGGAAAGACGCACACTTTTTCACAAAATCGTCAATCAGGAAGTAGCCAATGATCAGAAGCCATAAAAAAAAATCCCGAAACATACACCATCACTGCTTTGCCATCCCACAAACAAGGACAAAACCAAGATAATTCCCCACCCCTGTACCATTAGTGACTGCAACCATCATTTGCCTCCGAAATTCCGTTCAGCAGGCCCGGTTATGCCTTCAAGGCTTACCTACATTGTAGCAAAACAGTTTTCCGAAGCCTTCCGTCATGTTTTTGAAACATTCACTGTAAGTATTTTCAACCCCGTAGTTCACACGCGCACTCGCTACATACTATTCAACTTATTGACTGTGGTCAGAATAAGGAATAAGCAATTCAAATGTTGCTTTTTTTTATGTGATTTTTGGATACGTCATAATTAAAAACACTCGAATTGTTCAAAGCGATATGTTCAACTTATACTGACACCTTCCTTTCCTTTCCCCTCCCCCACCCCACCCCTGGCGTTACTCTAAAACAAGGGATTAATTGCCCTAATAAACACTTACCCAGATACAGACGCTGACAAAGGAGTAATTGCTGGTTGTGGGAAATGGCTAATATATGAATATTTGAGCACGTCTATGGGAAACAGTGTAGGTTGGCATTTCTGAACACTGAATCTTCGGATCAGCATGTCCGTCCACATCTGCTCAGTCTTAAAATAATTTACATATGTTGACAGAAACTTCTAAAACACTTGAGTTACAAATATGTGAACAGTTTTGATCATGATCAGACTGTGTGATCTGGTTCTACACTGTTTAAAAAACGTAATTAATACCTTTTCCCATTTCACATAGTATATCTGGTATTGTATTGATTATTGGTAGTACAGACAGTCATACATGAGAACATTTTTAGCTCACCTGAGCACGAAGTGCTCAAGGTGAGTTATTGTGATCGCCCTTTGTCCGGCGTCCGTCGTGCGGCGTCCGTCGTGGGGCGTCCGTCGTGCGGCGTCCGTCGTGCGTCAACATCTTGTCCTCAGTAACCAGTGGGTCAATTTGGATGAAACTTCACAGAAAGCATCCTCTCAATGACCTCACCAGAATTCCTTCAAATCTTTGGAATTCTGGTTTCCATGGCAACGAAACGAAAAATACTTCTTCTTCTCCCAAACTGGTTGGCATATTTCAAATAATGTTGTACAAATGTTCCTTGGACGACCCTCTATCAGATTCCTTCAAGCCATGTTGATTGGTCGAAAAACAAGGCCACCAGGGGGCGGGGCTATTTTGCCTTATATGGCTATAGTGAAAACTTTAAAGTGACTCACTAGCAGATTCC
The DNA here is from genome assembly GCA_031761405.1 of Serripes groenlandicus. Taxonomy (NCBI): domain Eukaryota; kingdom Metazoa; phylum Mollusca; class Bivalvia; order Cardiida; family Cardiidae; genus Serripes; species Serripes groenlandicus. The sequence continues at coordinate 122,941,234 of JASEVX010000003.1, read as the reverse complement.
TTCAAGCCATGTTGTTTGGTCGAAAAACATGGCTGTCAGAGGACGGGGCTATTTTGCCTTATATGGCTATAGTGAAAACTTAAAAAGTCTTCTCCGAAAGCGTGAGGCCGATTTTCAAATAATGTTGTAGAATATTTCCTAGGGTGACCCCCTATCAGATTCCTTCAAGCCATGTTGATTGGTCGAAAAACATGGCCACCAGAGGGCGGGGCTATTTTGTCTTATATGGCTATAGTGAAAACTTTCAAAATCTTCTCCTCCGAAAGTGTTTGGCCAACTTTCATATCTTTTTTGTAGAAATGTTCCTTGGGAGACCCTCTATCAGATTCCTTCAAGCCATGTTGATTGGTCGAAAAACATGGCCGCCAGGGGGCGAGGCTGTTTTGCCTTATATATCTATAGTGAAAACTTTCAAAATCTTCTCCTCCGAAAGTGTTTGGCCAATTTTCATATCTTTTTTGTAGAAATGTTCCTTGGGAGACCCTCTATCAGATTCCGTCAAGCCATGTTGATTGGGTCAAACATCTGGCAATCAGGGGGCGGGGCCGTTTGAAGAGTTAATTTTTTCTAATAGCAGTGGAGCGATATTGGCCCTCTTGGGCCTCTTGCTCTGGCTTTCCGGCACCAGCACTCCACTGTCCTTGACAAAGGGCAAGTAAATTGCAATACGAAAGTACTCTTTTGGAGTGGACGACGGAACGTTGCTTCTTTGAGTCTGTCCCCAACAGCGTCTTGGGGTTCAAGATAAGGTATATTAGCAGTCGATGCCATCTGTGTTGCCTTAGCGAAAACCTTATCAAATTCGTCCTCGTCGTTCCTGAGCTACGCCACAGTTGACTTGACATCTTCAACCATTCCGTATGTTTGGATTATGTCTAATGTGGAGCCCTGGAGCTTCCTACTTAGTCCACTGAAGTAGCCAAAATACTGATGAACAATTTGGAAACATACGATTAATGTTGGATCTGAAATCTTCTTCAGCAGTACGTTGGCGTCTACAACATCCTCGGCGTCCCAGCCAGCTTCCAATGACGATATGGCTTCTAGGCACATCAACAACGCCTCGTACATCTCGTCAAAGTTATCCAGGCATATGTGTTTCTTGATCCATCTCGTCATACAAAACAGCTTGAACTTGGTCTTCTATTGCTGATTCAAGTCTCCTACTTCTTTACGGAGAATACTTAAAGAACAAGCCTAGTTGTTTCAAGGAATCGAGCATGATGTGAACTTCCTTGACTTACAAACGCATAGACAGATAAAAATACAGATTGACATTCACATGGATATACATATATACAGACAAACAGGCAGATTGACAGTTACACCAACAGATAGACGGACATACGAATATACATAAAAACGAAAATACATAAATACAGATAGACATACACTCAGATAGACATAAATTCTGAGACACATGCATAAACACAGAAAGAAAAACATAATAAAAGACATACATACTGATAGACACAATTAACACAGATAGAAATACATAGTGAAAGACATACATACTGATAGACATACATGATGATAGACATACATAGACAGATACACATACAACTAAGTTATGTATATACACATTCATTTAGAAGAAAGTACACCAGTGTGATACCCAAATGGATCGTACATGTGCGTATTCCGTTTTCGTTCCGCCTCGAAAACGTTCAAAAGTAGCTCGATCCTAGGTTGTTTTGGCAGTTGATGGTAGAAGAAACTCTCCTCTATCCAACCATACCATCGGTTCGGCTTAGATCACTATATTCAAGAAAAAGACCAAGGCCCATTCGAATATTTTCACATACCGGTATATATGTGATGACGGCTCAGGCGTTATAGATTAAAGGATAAACCATCCGATCATGACGGCGCTGATTATACGGCATGTACTAATGCTGGGACTACTGATACTTGTCAGTAGTCGCAGATTAAGGTAGTTCCACACCTTTGGCTAGAAAATATTAAAGTTATCCAATATCAAACTTGGCATACAATACCACTGACATCTAGTCTGTCAAACGGCAGGATGCATATCGAATGAATACACGTGATCTTGACGTCAAATGGCGTCAAAATGGCGACCTTAAGTCAAGGTATTTATACGGGTCCTGTTCTTACAACGGGTATATGTCCGAATTGTGAATACCGATTTTCATGATTTAACCTTCCTTTATTAGGTCCTTATTTTCAATCATATTTTCCAATTATGTAAATCAAATCAAACAATGCGTTGGGATGTAACGATATAGCCATTTTCCATTTCTATAACGTCGTATATTTTCAACTTCAACGTTTCAAATTTTGACGTTTTACTCAAAAAGTAGTTGGATTACCCTATCTGAATTTTGGATATGTTAGACTCGAAACGTTTAGACGTAGATTTATCGAAAAAAAAAACCGATATGTCGTCGAACTAGATTTTTTTTAAATCGACGTTGAAAACAAAGTTGCCATTAACATTGTGTGTGAATAACGTCGACGTCATGTCATCTTCACGCAGTTTCTTTATTTGTTCTTGATTTTCATAATAGATTTGCACTTCAACCTTTTTATTATCGTTCAACAGAAAAAAGTTGTAGTTTTGTAAGTTGTTGAATTATATCACATGTTTTATTAAAATATCCGAGCGACCTTATTCAAACGTATATATTCGATTTGATAATAGATGCTGAGCATTTAAATATGTTGCCTGGACACATATAAAGTAAGATAGAAGACATAGTAGTTCCATATCATAAATTCACGTGTTATTAGTTTTTATTTTTTTTATACAGAATCATGACAATGAAAATATATTTTTGATTGTTGATACTCAGACCAAACTGTGCAATGCAGTCCGAGCAGAGTACCACCTCTCTGCTTCAGACAACAATTCGGTTCTATTTTGATTGCACGCATGGTAAACTAAGGTTTGGACAGACGTTTTGGTTTTCTCTTGAAAGTTTACAAAATATTTTAAAACACTTTAAAAGGATAAACTTTCCGTTTATAGTAGTGTTTTACGCTGGATCGACGTCATATTACCGAAATACTGTTATAATTGATTAAAACACCATACAAAGCCAACACAAACTGTCTACATGGATGTAAAATAAGTGTGCAAAGAAGATGCAATGGACGCTGGTGAAGCTATGATTCGTTTGATCATGAGTATAAGGCCAACAACGCCAGAGTGTTTGCATATGATATCAAGATAGGAAAGTGATATATTCCGGCAGAGGCAAGAGATTTACTTCTTGCTGCAGACAGGACACCACTTTCCACAACTCCGGTGAATGAAGGCATGTACATTTTCAAATTTTTTATTCGCTTAATTCTATCAACAATGTTTTTAGTACAATAGAAAGGCAACCTATTTTTATACGAATCAATTGTCTCTACGAGTTCGTAGTGCACCATTACATCCTCGTTTGCACAGTGGACTTTGTACTGTTTCCCCCAAAATATCATGCACCAAACCAACCTGCTTGTATGTCAATCCATTACTTTTACGGTCAGGAAATTCGATTCAAAACAATTTTAGGGTATCTCCTAATCCTTTTATAACATTTGTATAATCCACTTTATACTTTTTAAAACATAAAAGAAGGATTTTGGCACCAAACACGACATTATATGCCACTAACACTACAGGGGAATACTTTTGCAGAAAGCGTGTAAAATCATCAAAGGCTGCAGCAGGTTCGCATCCCGTGACGGATGTGTAGCTGATTTTTATTACAAAGCATAATTCCTGTCAGACTTGATATCTTTGCGGGTGTTCTACCACTGGTCGGATAAATGTACCGGCAAAACTTCTCTTTCGATCGTACTTCCATTGCAGCTAGCTGTATAAGATCTAATTCCATGTCTGTAAATATATAATATATATTTTTTTCTATTTTATCGTAAAAAGTTTTAATTGATAATCAGCCATTGAGGAATTTAAAACACTTATCTGATAAAGAACGTTTAGGAAAATAAGATATATCAGTAAAGTAGAAATTTGATACAGATCAAAACATAATGGTGAAAGATCATGGTTGATTGCTCCTTCTAAAGTAATACTTTCAGAATCGATTGAATCACATGCGTCAAAAGTCGTTTACACTACTAAATTGTTATTCAACCGAATATTCACACACATGTGTATATTTTCTTTATAATAACCACTGCAATTTTTGGATCTAAATTACCATATGATTGCATTTTGAAAATGAATTGACCACTGAGCTCAAATGTTCATGCGTTGCTTTATATAAACGAACGCGGTTTTACTAATGTGACGAAGGTTTACCGACTTTTTGAATGCAGTGGCCCTAAAGATGTATTCACAGTCCGCGGTCAAGTAGTTCTTACAATAAATATATAAATAAAAATGACTGCATGAGTTTGTTAATATGCATACTAAATATATACTTAAACAGACTCAGTATGTGCCTTTGCAGCACATGCATTTTGAGAACATTGTGGCAAAAGGAGAAATTACTTAAACCTAAATTGAGTCACAGCGATTTGCTTAAGTATTGTCAAAAGTAAGAATTATACCGAAGCCGGTTGTTTCCAGGTCGAATATCACCACAGTGTTATTGTCAACCCCGATCGATAAACTAACTTTCGCTCCTGTATAACGTGTACTGCGGAAGAAAATGATAACACTACTAGAACTTATCAATAAAAATGATAATAATGTTAATGATAATACTAATAACAATTCATTACAATAATAATGTAAAATAGCAGACAAATGAAATAAACACCATCTATAACATTTATAGAATTGCTTAATGAAATCCCGGTTCGCGGTAAATTAGTTTTCACAGCATATCTGTTGAAAAGCTGACAGTGACTGCTTGAGTACGTACGTACGAGTGTTTAATTATGTATTGAAAGATAATATGAATTGTAACATTTTGATTAATGAATCTCAGTCCGCGGTAAATTAGTTCTCACAGCATATCTGTTGAAAAACAAACAGTGCCTGCATGCATGAGTACGTACGTACGAACGTTTAATTAATGAATTCCCAGTTCGCGGTAAATTAGTTTTCACAGCATATCTGTTGAAAAACTAACCGTGACAGCATGCGTTCGTACGAACGTTTAATAATGTACCGAAAGGTAAACTGAATTGTAGCACTTTGCTTAATAATTGTCAACAGTTTTAATTTAAATTTCCAAGTCGAATATCACTACAGTTATTTCAAATTCGGATCGAAGGAAGGTCCGGGTGAAGTACGGGTTCCGGCACGTCCATAATGATATCTGGGTCTAGGGGTATAACAGAGTCCACGTCGTAACTGATACGTTCCCGGTTCCCGGTATTCAAAAGCCTGTCTGTTCCCCCTTTTGTTTTTCACGTTGCATACACACTACATTGATCAGTGGAGTATGAATTAAATAGTTTTAAGCATACATCGAAGTAATTTACTATGTCTGTCAGTAGACACCGATGAATACAAGCATACTGCGACGATGGTTCTCTCTTGTCTCTACTCTCACGACACCGCACGAATAATGAAACAAGCTATCGAGTTATCGCGAGAACAGCGTCAAATTCACTTGACTATTTCTTCTCCTCGTGTAAAAGTACGGGAAACGGAAGTTGTAATGGCTATGTGAAGTGCTCTCTGGTTGGTCGATATTTGGTCGTGTCCGGATTTTTAGCCAATCAGCGATCAGGTAATACGAAACCATTTCTTTTTGTGTCGATATATTTAGTTTTGACGTGTCTGTGTTTTCCGCGGAAATGGTACCCCTTACGGCAACTCAAATATTAAGAAAACGAAGAGACGGATCAATAATCGGGACGATCATTCGATGTAGCAACTGATGGGCTACACAACGCACACCGAGTGGTTTCTAAATTCGAAAAACTATTGGAGGAGATAGTTTTCGCAGGAAAAGAGGTTTTCGCCCGTTGCCATAGCAACGGTGGTTTCTATGGCGACCATACTACAAAAGGAACAACTAGAGTCTAGACCCTTCAACCCTACCAGGTTTGGGCGAAATCCGTGGAATAAATTTGGCGCTACGCTTGCCACAAACAAACGGACAGAAACGAAGACCGACTTTAAGGGTCTGTAGAAGAGAGAACCAATATAAATAAATGCCGGTCATATATTATTATTTGTTATCAAATATCGGTTAAGATCAACATAGATATATACGAAATAGGTCTTCTTTCATATGCGAACAATGTAGACTCAGACTAGTCTACACAAAGTCTCACCACAACCTAAACCATTCGCCCATACGAAACATATAATTAGATGCTGAATTTGACCAAACTGGAAGTGTAGCCCAGAACACTTTAGTACGTCCTACTGTTCATCTGATATACATATCTATTTTTTAATAATGTCCGGAAATTAACTAGCAATGTAAATTTGTTTCCAATATATTTGTATTATAATGTAATTATAGAGACTGTAATTGCTGTGGTTGAAATATATATTTCCATTTGATAGTGACACTATATCATGTAAAAACACCTGACAAGCGCAGATAAATTCAAGAGACAGCGTTAGATACAAGGAGTCCGTTGCGATACCATAGGTCTTTGTGAAAAGACCCCTTGGTTCTTGAACGTTCTTATTGTATAGCACCGATATACGCGAGGCACATTTTCGTGGAAAGCACAAGTACTTGACCTCTAGACATAGTATTATAGTGTATACAAGACGCATTTTGATACAAATCATCAAAGACGACGCGCACGATTTTGAAGCATGACTTAAAAGGAAGCATTTGCAGTTCAGTACATATAAATAGACAGGATGTTAATATTTTGAACAAGAAGGCCAAATGTCCCTTTATTTTAAACAGGAGGGCCAATATGAGCCTATATTGTTCCCCTGACTACCATAGTCTATAATAAAAGGCTATCAAGAGGAGAAAGGGTCAGTTTTGACGTAGGGATTAGACGTTTTATAAGCTACGATTTATGTTATATTCAGCGTGTGGAGTTTAGTCGTGAAATGACGAGTTCAGACGTGAAATGACAAGTTTAGTCCTGAAACCATTTGGTTTACAGTTTGCATTAATAAAAATGATAATAATGTTAATGATAATACTAATAACAATTTATTAATTATTTTTAGTTTCCCTCGTTCGGAGATTAATTGAATACATTTATGAGATAAAGCGTATGCGACAAATAATCATACGCTGGTTGAGATCTAGTGCTTGTTTTATTGGGGTTTTATGCCGTTTTCAACACTATTTCAATTATATATCACGGCGGCAGTTTAATTATTCATGATTCATTGGTAAGCAGACCATTCCTAGGCTAGAAAATGTGCCTTGCCCATTCCACCATTCAATCTCTGAATTAACAGCAACCTTTGATTTACATGTGTTTATGATTATGATGATGATGATGATGATGTTTATTTATATTATTATTATTATTAATAATAATTGTGAAGGAGTGGGGATGATTCAGTTTTGCAATTTCACGTAAACGAAATGGGCAGTAAGTAAGCAACTATATTTTATAATCAATTGCAATTTACGATTTGAATACAGCTTTATAAACATACTTACTCTGCAAAAGCCTTATTTTCTTGGTCAACAGCTTCTGAACACGACTGCTGCGCAACTTCTTCAATCGTACAACCAATCTCACTCTCTCCTTTTGTCATTGTCGTTGAACTTGGTGACGGAATGTTAAGTTCAGAAGAATTTTGCAATATGTGTTTCACCAACTCCGGCATTCAACATGGCTACAACATAATAAATTGATCAGAGGTTTGTAGCTTAAATAGTTCCAAGCATACATTTATGTTATTAACTTATTCGGTCATTGGAAACCGATGTTTATACAGGTCATGTTGCCGAAAAAGATATTTTATACAATATCAACATATATACGAATGGGGTCTTATTCAATATACAATTACTGCAGAATCAATCTAGTCTGCAAATGATCTCACTGCAGCCGACACCATTCGCCTAAACGACAAATAACCTTAATTGTGTTTCTTGAAATTTACGTTCAGCGTAACTGAACGAATTGTCACATGGGGAGAGTGCAATAACAACTCTTTGCTAGAAATAAAAATTTGCTGTTTACATGATAGAATATTTCATAAAGGCATCTGCTTTTAATCTTGTAAGACATTGTGAGAAAATGAGAATTGCCTTTTTTTCTATCATTCGGCATATGGCTTGTCGTACATAATACAATCAATGCTTTGTTTTAATAATAATCATATTTACCTGCTGCCATCTTTGTGTTGATGTCGAAACATCGTGATATTTCGCCTTGTGGAACTACGTGCTTTTCCCCGTCGATATGGTCCTGTTTGAAAGACACTGACGACATTTCACCTCAAAGTAGGACGCAGGTCTATACTTTATTTCATTTGATATATCAGCTAAAATCAGCAGGGAATCACTTTTGTTCACAAATCATCTGATAGGATAAATGACCAACTTCTACTATTCGTCTACCAGTTCTCCACGAAGGAAGTCCTTTGCAATCACCTGTTTCATCTACCATATCATTTTCTGCTGCAATCAAATTCAAACTTTTACTTAAGTTTGCGCCCGAACAAAAACGGCCTTTTTGTGTGAAAAAACGCCAATGTTATTGATGTTTCTTCCGTAACACTAAATGACGTCGCTGTAACAGTTTAATACACATTGGCGTTTTATTTTATATAAATCTACGTCTAAACGTTTCGAGTGTAACATATCCAAAATTTAGATAGGGTAATCGAACTACATTTTGAGAAAGACGTCAAAATTTGAACCGTTGAATTTGAAAATATACGACGTTATATTAATGGAAAATGGCTAAATCGTTACATCCCAACGCATTGTTTGAATTACATGATTGGAAAATATGATTGAAAATAAGGACAATATTTCACCTAATAAAGGAAAGTTAAATCATGAAAATCGGTATTAACAATTCGGACATATACCCGTTCTAAGAACAGGACCCGTATAAATAATTTGACTTAAGGACACCAATTTGACGCCATTTGACGTCAAGATCACGTGTATGCATTCGATATGCATATTGCCGTTTGACAGACTAGATATCAGTTGTATTGTATGCCAAGTTTGAAAGATATTGGATAACTTTAATATTTTCTCGCCAAAGGTGTGGAGCTACCTTAATGAAAGGAGATAATTCGGCTACTCCACTACACGCGTTTTATAACATAACGGTAATAAGTACTAATTACCATTGAGAACGTATATATATATAATTAGATAACGGTTGCGCCATCAAAAGCACTTTCTTTAGTATTCTTATCTCTTTCTCTATACAATCAGCTTTTGCGAAACCCCAAAACTGGCATATATAATTTAAAATAGGGACAATGAATTTTTCAAATAAATAAAGTTTATGTCTTGGTGATATTCGTGTAAACTTATATATATATGTTTGTTCATTTTAAAAATGGCTTTTAATGCTTGATCTGATAAAGTATGTTCTGCAACAGTAAATGACACGCCAGTGGTTAAAACAATGTCTAAATAAACAAATATATTCACAATTTCAAGTTCAACATCCTGATATGTAAATTTTGGTTGATTTAATATTGTCATCATTTAGTTGGCGCTAGCGTCGTCATTTATGCCGTCGGTGGCATTTCGTCATGTTTAAGTTCTTTGCTTAAGATTTACGCTTTCTCACATATAGACGAATTTTGGCCAATCTGCAGCAGACGACTCTTGAGCGAATTGTGGCAAAAGGGGAAATTGTCTCATATGAACTATTTTGCCACAACTTATTCAACTAGAATCCATAATAACATTTCATTTCTGGAGATTTTCCTTATTTTAGCTTAAATGGTTTCATCCTTTCCATTTCTACTAGCACAAAGAAAGAATGTTCCGGGTACTCATACGTGTCTGAAAAAAAAATCCCGAGAATAATGCTTATTTCTATGTTAACCCCCCCCCCCCCCCCCCCCCCCCCCCCTTCCGACCTGCAGACGCATTGTAACGCATCCGCAGCATACAACGTTTGAAACTATTTTGACAATTGCTCATAAATAGTAATTTCTTAATTTGCCACAATGTTTCCTTTACAGTGATTATTAATATTTTTTCTAAGATAATCAAAGTCGTCTGCTGCAGATTTACTGTACTTCGGGAATTGATAAATCAAACAAGCTTCACGGAAAACAGACACATTTGCATTTGTTATCATGTATCTAGACAGTTCAAAATAATATATAGTCTGCTGAATCAATTAGTCGTGAGGATTGTCCGAATAATTATCACGTTATTTTTGACCTATGATTTATCTTTTTCTTATTATTGGAATACCTTTATTATGGGCATCGCATTTCCTTCGCCCCATTTTTAGATCACCTAAAAAGGTATCAATTGCGTGAGTTGCTTGTTACTTACTTAGTCTGGTATTTTTTTTTTCAAATGTTAACACGTGTTTCTATTGTAAAACGATCTAGTTTCCCTTGAATGTCAATGAAACAATGCGAGATTCCACTTTAATCTTATCGTGTTTCTTTATATAGTCTGGACATGAGGGTATTGTACAGAAACACCTTGGTTTAACAAATTCGGACGGTGGTCGATTGTAAACCCATATTTCATTCAAACTCGACAAAGCTTGGACAAAATAAGACATACCAAGAAGATCTCTGAAATTTGTGCTTTCAATATAATGGTCTATAATGAATATATAGAGGATATTTCATCAGTGTTTTTTATAATCACTGGTATTAAACGAGTTTACTAAGATGATATGCCGTGAGCATTGGCGAGTTAACAAGTTTATAGTGATAATAAATAAACGCTCATGAGATATTCTATTTATCACATAAAGTGATTTAGGAGGCATATTTCGAAAAAATGTCGTTAACGTTTACCATAATTATTTCTACATGAAATTTGCTAGTTTAGGCGCCAATGTAACTAACGTTATGACGACAAACCGCTGAAGTGACATCATTTTCATAGTTTGGTTTCCAAGTTGGAACAAAAACTTGAGCGTAAGACTGGAAACCAAACTAGTAGCGTCGTATAAATTTAGTGTCGATTGTTGGGCGTAAGACTGGAAACCAATCTAGTAGCGTCATATGATTTGTGTGGCGATTGTTTTGACAATCGCCATACAAAATAATCGCCACAATGCTAACAGAAATAACAACAACGAAAACATTTACATAGTCAGTTTTGAACAGCCCGTTGACTTGTTATGCAATACTGCAAACCAATTAACCTATATCCGTTAAACCGCTAAATATATAGTTCCATCAGTGATGCAGAGACATGATTAATAATAATCACGTCAGTGCTACTTTTGTACCGGATTGATACTAAGATTTAAGATTTATCGAGATAATATCTACATAGAGTTAAAATATGTAAATATTATATTTTTTCATGTTTGAGCAGATAAAATATATATCATTGCGCGTTCTATCTGCCATGTAAAGTACTCTCATGATACTCAAAACAACTCGCCAAAATAAAACGGCCCATAAACTACTTTCGTAATTTCTGAAAAGACGAGGTTTACTATCATGTCAGTGAAAAGTGCTAATTTCGTACCTGGTCCCGCATTCACTATTGTTGTCTACTTTGATATTGTTCCGTCTATTTTCCATTTGGTAAAAGGATTCAATATCAGTTGATATTGCACGGGTTGATATGGCACGCATTGATATTGCACTCAGATCTTTTTCACGATGTTAAGGACGGAACTATTTCCATACAGTAACGTTACAAAGCCCTCTCATCCAACCTTTCATGATTCAGAGACCAGTTAACTTCTACTTCTACTTTGTTACTGTCAGGGCTTAATGCATCGCAGGCAAGTGAAGCCATCAAAATGGTAAAAACAACTAATTAGGCTTATGTACAAACAAAAATGAAATAAAAAACATCTGTGTTGGTTTAGGCTGTGTATCAATGCAGACGGGACTTGAATCAGTCTACAGACGTGATCTGCGCAAGGTACGGAGGAAGCGGGTTCCAGTCTCTGATAGTCCTAGGAAAAAAACTATGCTTATACTGTTTGTATGTAGTACATTGTTTGGTAAATCTTTTATAGATGAAACGTAGTGAAAAATCGATAGACATACAAAAAACCCAATCTTGTCTATTTATAGCGTAAAATGTGTTTGTAAATAACTACGTAGTTTCTGACGTAATAATGTGACGTGTACATCAATAGTATTGCTCGATTGTAAGGAAGTGTTTTGATTGTTGTTGATGATCTATTATATGTGTATCAACAAATAAAGAGGGATTCATAACTGCTAGGATGAATAAGCGAATGATTGTTTTTAAAGGTAGGTCTTCAGATTTGTTTTGTTATCCTCTGATATGAAGTTTATCAACGCAATAGGCCTATGTAGTAGGTTTGTATGTAGTACATTGTTTGGTACATCTTTTATAGATAAAACGAGTTGAAAAATCGATAGACATACAAAAAAACCAATCTGGTCTATTTATAGCGTAAAATGTGTTTGTAAATAACTACGTAGTTTCTGACGTAATAATGTGACGTGTACATCAATAGTATTGCTCGATTGTTAGGAAGTGTTTCGATTGTTGTTGATGATCTATTATAAGTGTATCAACAAATAAAGAGGGATTCATAACTGCTAGGATGAATAAGCGAATGATTGTTTTAAAGGTAGGTCTTCAGATTTGTTTTGTTATCCACTGATATGAAGTTTATCAACGCAGTAGGCCTATATAGTAGGCCTATATAGTTTGTTCGCTTTACTGAACATACTGCGAGGTCAAAAGGGGCATCTAAATCGTAATAACAAAGACAAATATCCAGGCTTAAATACCAGAATAAGAGAATACACGAATTCTTAATGGAAAACACTGTTAGAAAAAGCGTAACACATCATTTTGTCGACAACAATGGCGGTTCGTAAATTATATTTTCCATGACCCTAGCAACCATCGAAAAGGAGAGTATAATTGCGCGATATATCGTTAATGTTTATTTATCTACACATTCCAAAACGAGTGTTAGTTTTCTAAATGTTGACTTGTTTAAAATAATCAAAACGACAAATTTTAGCCAATATCAAATTATACAATAACAAGAAACCGCAGAAGACGGTAAGGCCGGATTGTCAGCACTTTGACCTTGAAAATCGACAAACCAAGGTCAAGGTTAAAGTAACCATAGAAATCAATAAAACTTGTTAATGGTTACCTTCAGGCAAAGTTTCAAGTTTGTAACCCTTTCAAGTGCTGAGATTTTGCCTCAACCTTAAACTTTAACCAACATGTTGACAGACAGACAGACAGACAGACGGACATCGCCAATCTATAGACCGGAATTGCTAGAGCAATCCGGCCAAAAAGGTTATTGCATGATTATGGGAATCTATTGTGTTGGGACTCGTTCCTTCGGCGGAGTTCTGCCCTTGCAAGCTCTTGCATCTTATCCGAAGGAACTCGTTTAACACAATATTTTCCCATATTGATGCAATAATCTATAATATTAATGCAATAACCTATAACACTGCAAAATTCCATTTTCGGACTAAATCTTAATAGCCTTTTATTACATTTAGTCACCAACCCGACTAAAATGAAAAGCGGGTAAAAACGGGAAGCTGAAATGTTATCAATGACGCAGTAGAAAACATCTGTAAATACTAAAAGGTTCTATAAATAGCTCGCGAGACTGGTTATCGATTGTTCTTAAATCTCAATATTATAAATGCTTTATTTTGTAGTTGTTGCAATATATGAAAGCATCTAGATGATAAGACTGGGTTTCAAAAGTTTAAAGGACACGATATCAGTGTACAAGTTATACACGTTGGAGTGCAACCCTCTGTTCGTTCTAGAGTCAATGAGCAATCAATGCTGAAAGTGTAGCCTAATTGAGTTGGAAATCGAGCGTTATCATATATGCTTATATTTGTATCAATTGAACAGTTTGGCAAATAGAGAAATTGTGCTTTATGAGCATTTTTTTTGTGTTTGTTTTTGCTCTTAATGTGAAAGAACTAAATTAATCAGAACTGTTCGATATCGGACATCATCTATCGAGTACCAACTAGATTTTTCTTAAATTTGGAATGGCTTAATTTTGAAAACATCATGACCCATTTTAGAACGTAACTTTAAAATCACCAAGACAAACATTCTGGCACACTAACATTCTTCTACTGTCAAAAGATGCAGCTTTTCTCAAAATTACCCGCACCAGAGTGCAAAATTATTGAAAATCGCAAGGCCTGCACCGAGATACTGCTTGTTACTTTGCAGGATGTTCTATACGATCGCCACTACAGTGCCATCGGCGCTTTGATTATGTAATGGGATTTTGTGACTCCCAGAGAGGGCTTTATGTGATAAATAGATCTCCTGAATTCGTCCCGTGCCTGGGCATGCTGATGCCGGATGAAATTACTGCACAGACGCATACACAACTGGCTAAGAAACTGGTCAAATTTAAGCCGCACGAATTGTATTTGGAGTAACTAAACTAAACTAAACTAAACTGAATCTCTTCTGAATGATATCAATCAGGGAATCTCTTGCAACTCGAAATAGAATGCATGTCACAGACTTAATGTTTTGTACAACATGTCTTAACAACGTATTACCTACCTATCATCGACTACCCAGTTTCAGTGACCTTTATACTTTTATCTATGTATTGCATTTTATGTAGCAAACACACACAATTACAGCAAATTCGCCTTTAATTCAACTTATTTGCCTTCAATTCACATTATTTGTTTTTAAATTCCATTGTAGGAGTTGACAGGGAAAGCAGCCATTTCTATGACCTTCTTTTTGTCAACATATGGAAATATGACCAAAATCAGTGCACCCTGGGTTTTAGTTATTAATAGTAAATGCACAGCAATTATAAGCACTGCTTTACATTGGAAAATATCAGAAAGTAATATAACAAAAACATTCAAACTGTTAAATATTTAACTTACATTCACAGGACATAATCTTTCTTAAGTCAATTAACCTTTTACCTGACAGAGAGTAAAACCTTTTCCTGCCTTCAGACGTATCCTTCATTAAAAGAAATGATGTCATTCATGGGGCATGAGTAAAAACAGATGAAATAAAAGTTTTCTTTCTTCAAGCTGAATTTCTGGCAGATTCCTTGTTTTGTTTTATTCGAAATGTGTTTCGACCATTTTCTTACTTTCAAATTGTTAACTTTGTACACAATTTAAATGTAATATGGTCGTGCAGTTTAGAGTACACCCTGTAAATGATTAAAGGAATATGACCAATCAAAATAACATTATTGGGTTACAAAAACATAAATCGCAGCATTCAACAATATTTTCGCTATGTTATTTAAAATACTCTGCATCTATGTATCTGAACCATTTTTACAAAAGGTTCAAAAGCTAATGGCAGCAATATGTATATATCCTTGAAACCACAACAACCAATGATACCATATATTTCCTCGAATTGAAAATAACATGCAAAATAAAAAGGTCAGAGATTTTGGTCCCTCCCCGAAATAGGGCAATGTACGATACATGTCAGATTGAATCCCCTTAGAAAAAACAACACACCCGCTATTTCTTCGGAATAATGCCACTGTTCCTTTAATAAACTCTAGATCCGTGAAAGTCAGACACGATCACTTGTGAGTTTCAAATTCATTCTTGATAGAAACAGGCAAAACTCACCTTTTTACCACTTCACTGGTTCTCACCGAGGTCAAAGACCCCATACTTGTCATTAAATTGTATATTATTCGATACATTATAATCATCATCGACTTTAGTGAGTGGAAACTCTTCTCTGCTCTCGCGGATCTATTGAAACGACTGCTCACTACCTCCGCAATCTACTAAGTACACTCGAGTTCGAATTCAATTGCTGTCGAACATTCCATGTCCAGCAACCCTGAACAGCATCAGAATATTATTTTGTAACGAACTAAGATGGTAATAACTTCTTATCTTATTCCGCTGTCTGTTGAGTCTGTGCATTCGTATTATTACACCTTTTTAATAGCTATCTTATCTTTTTGATATTCTAGCAGAGTTCAAAGACAGATTCATTTATTTATAGAAAATATTAAATTTCACGAAAATGACCCAATATTCTTGATTGTTTTAGATTTTAAGAACCATTCTCGGAAAAGTATCAACATGATATTAAACAGTTATATCAGTTTGAAAAAAACAAAAAACACCGCACGGAGAAGAATAAATCTCTTCCAGCACCAAAGGCAATCTGGAGGTTTTTGCATACAATACACATTCGAATGCGCCAGCTAATAACGAGCTGTTCCATCTGAAATCAGCATTGTTTGCCTTTTAGTAATAAAATTATTCAAAAAATCCTATAACAAGATGAATGGACTCGCCCGATTTTGAACATGGAAGAGTCTACTTTAAACAATTTGCGCTGAAAGAGTTAATGAAGTTTTAAGTAACTTCTTTTCAAATCCACGCCCAATTTTGATCCGTTTGCTGACATTGTGTTTCCCACGTGTCGATATGGCTTGAGTAAGTTTTGTAGAACATCGTTCTACAACATATATAGCTAACACACCCTTTTAGATAAACACAGAATACTTTGAACATTCATTAGAAATCCTAGATAAAAAGACCCTCTTCCTTTTGCTCTTTTTCTGATCTTTTTGTCTGGATTCAAGGGCAAATAACTCAGTTTAAGATTGTCATCTTGTTGAATCCTTGAATCCATGTAACTTTGTCATAACCAGCACCCATCACTTTATCTCCTAACATATGGTACAGGTTTTTAATGTGAAACCGTGGCAGCTTATCTCATGCACTGGCCGATTGCATAGTCTTTTTCTAACAGTATTTAAAACATACTCAATCACAAAGTTACACAATTACAATTACTCACTCAGTTCAACATGTATCATGTATCTCACATTTGTCTTCATTGTGTGAATAGATATACATAGGACAATCATTTTGGATTATATATGGTGTATCTGTTGTGAGAAATCATTTTGACAGTGTAATTTGGTTAAAGCTTGACCAGTCTTTCTTTCATTTAAACAGTGATGTCTTTGTTTCTGGTATTTACATATGGCCAGAAAATTCGTTCGCCCATGTACAACGTAGTATATGTCGATTTCTTTACATTGTTGCAAAATGACATTGCTGAGTTTCATTCACTAGGCATGTACCTGACATTCCATTGTGACGTGACTCCATTGATTGTGGGCGTAATACGTTTAGTTTAAACTCAATCGACCTTTGTAAATCTAGCTGTATGCGAATAGCAAACGGTCGACTGTTTACTTGCAACGATTTTACTTTTACTTGCCATACAGGGTCTAGTGTTATTCATTATTTATTGCTATATATGAATGACATGTATTGTGTAAATGAATTTAAAGATTTTTTATTTTGTGAATGGTCTGATCATGCCAAATTGTCCTTTGATATTATATGTTATACATCTATATCTATTTCTGAGGATGTTTTAATCAATAATACACATACTAAATGGAATCCAGAACTAAAAGAGTTTTCGAAGGGGGCTCATAGGAAAATTACCTGAATTTAGCAACCTTGTCAATAGTATTGATAGTAACGTTCCAGAATCGATAGATGCGATTATTGACAAGTGTACGTCAATCATGCGTAAAATCGCGGATACGCTTTTTTTTTGTAAAACTAGTACTCATGAACAGCGACCATACGGGTACAATGTACACAATCAATAAGGTAAACATGCAGACTGATTCGATTACGAATATCGTCAAACACGGAATTCTTATATAAATGCGTTGAATAGTTTTAACCGGTTTAAATATGCCGAAACTCGACTTGATATGTGTTCAAAGAAAACATTTTATAAGAGATTAATTCGAAAGAAAAAGAGACTATATGAAGTCACCAAATGTCGGCAAATAGTTAATTTACGGTATTATTTAGTAAAAAGCGCACAAATACTAGTAATTCTATTAATTTAGAGGACGTTCATCAATATTTTTCTTCGTTACAAAATGATCTTGTTATTTGAAAATGAGGCAAAGTCAAACAAGTTTTGTAACGAAAATGATTTCAATGATACTTCTTGTAACTTTGAAGATTTAGACAAACCTATTACTGCTACTGAGGTCGAAACAGCGATTCGAAGGCTTAAGACAAACAAGTCGTGTGCGGGAGATAGTATAATAAATGAATATTTTATACAATCTGTTGATATTCCTAGCGCTTATTTCGTTGATATATTCAATGCAATTATAAATTCTGGTCATTTTCCTGTAAAATGGACATCGGGTATTCTCGTACCGCTATTTAAGAAAAACGACCCTTCGGATGTAAACAACTACAGAGGCATCACAATTGTGAGTTATTTTTCTAAAGTCTTTACCAGTATTCTAATAAACGTATATTAATCACATGGATAAATGATAATGATATTGTCAGTGATGCACAATACGGTTTTAGGTCAGGTAGATCTACAATAGTTGCTATGTTTATATTAAATGCCATAATCAACAAAGTTCTCAACGATAAACGCAGATATACTGTGGTTTTATCGACTTAAAGAAGGCTTTTGACAGTGTTAATCATTGCAATTTATGGTTTACACTTTATAAGCTAGGAATTAATGATAAGCTACTTAGAATCATTATAAATATGTATGCTTCTGTAAAAACATGTGTAAAGGGATGTAACTCATTTTCCTAATATTTTGAATGTGTAGTTGGTCTAAAGCAAGGAGAGGTTTCTCCCTGTGTTATTCTCTTTGTTCTTAGAAAATCTTGAACAATTTTTACAGAATGACTCCTCACGTGGACTTACCATTGACGAAATTGTGATAGTTATCACGATATTTGCCGACGATATGGTCCTGTTTGGCAATTCACCAGCATTGATTTGTTGAAATTGTACTCTGACCGTTGGGGTCTTGTCGTTAACACTGAAAAACAAAGGCTATGGTCTACCGTCGTAGAGGCAATACTAGACCGGATGAAAATTGGTATTATAGAGGCTTAAATCTTGAAGTTGTTGATCAATTTAATTATCTTGGTACTCTTTTTAGCTACACCGGTTTTTTCCGATAAACCAAGATACAGTTGTTGGAAAAGGTCTAAAGGCACTAAATGTATTAATGATTAACATAAGAAAGTATAATATAAAACCTTCAATTCAATGTCAAGTTAAAGTTCTATCCTTAACTATGCATGTGAAGTTTGAGGTAATGGTGCATTTAATAATATTGAAAAAGATCATTTAAAGTTTTGTAAGCGTGTTTTAAACGTTAAAAACTCTACTAGCACACAAGGTATTTCCAGTGAACTCGGACGATATCCATTGTATGTGAATCGGTATTGTCGTATGGTCAAATATTGGTGTAACATTGTGCACAGTGACAGTATTGTAGTGCAATATGTTTACAGTGATATGTTAGACCAACTAAATAGTCGAAGGACTAACTGGCTTGTAAAAATTAAAACACTTTTAGATAATCATGGCTTTTCACATGTGTTCAATGATCCGTTTTGTGTGAATTTGGAAAGTTTCCATTTGTTGTTTAAAGAAAGAGTTCTTGATGTTTTCAAACAATCTTGGTGTAACAGAATTGCATTACAAAACTCTATGGTTCAATACAAGATCTTAAAGGCTCTATTGACTTCGAAATATATTTAGATGTTCTACCTTATAAGTTCATAATTTCATTATCACCTCTACGGCTTTCTTCTCATCAGTTGAATATTGAGGATGGTCGCCACGGTAGCAACATAGTTGATAGGCACCGACGATTATGTTTACTATGTAACACAACTGATATTGAAGATGAGTTTCATCTTGTTCTAATTTGTCCAATTTACTTACATTTTAGAAAGCGTTACATTAAGCCATATTTCTACAAACGACCAAATGTGCATAAATTCAAACAAATATATTATCAAAAACCTAGGAAAATATGTTTAGGAAGCACTTGCTTTGCGTAGTTCACTTAATAATTAGTAAAGTGTACCTTGTTAAACTGTTATGAAACACCGTTCGAAATTTAAGTAATAGCAATTGTTAACAATTAGATGTATAGAAAAAATGTTCTGCATGTACGTTCAACCCCCATTTAAGATCTTAGGGAGGATAATTCGAGAGATAAATATTTACTTTTTGTGTTCTGTAATTTTGTATTTTTTTTACACATTCACGTATGTTATGTTATGTTAATATGTTTGTACGATGATAATCTGGATTTTAGATCAAATCAATACACTTATGTTCTGTGCTGTTCTGTTCTGTTATTGTAGCACTCTGGCCAGCTACATCAAATTGTCCACGTGGAAAACACAGGTAAATAAACGAGATCGTACAGTGATACATTTATTTATTTAAATAGGTAAACTAGAGTGTCACGACTCTCTCTCTCTCTCTCTCTCTCTCTCTCTCTCTCTCTCTCTCTCTCTCACCAGAGAGCCCATACCTCTCCTCCCTATCTCTGCATGTCTCTCTATCTATGCTCTCTCTCGCTTCCACAAAAACATACATTTATATACTACAGGGCTGGCGCCGTATACACGTGATATCCCATATATAGTTATACCCTCATGGATCTAATATCTCACATGTACCTCTATACCTCTACCCTCATTGTGTTACATTATACGTGGCCGGGGCTCTTTAGAAAATGTGTTGTCTTTGTTATGATTTGTTATGCCCCCCCAGAATCTCCGATTCGGGGGGCATATAGTTTTTGGCCTGTCTGCACGTCTGTCTGCACGTCTGCATGTCTGCACAAAAAAACCTTTAACCTTGACCACTACTTTTGAACCATAACAGGTACGGCTACCATATTTCACATGTGTATTCCTTGTGACATGACCTTTCTGTCAGTACCAAATTTTTTACCTTGCGACCTTAACCTTTGACCTAGATGTAGTTTTTGGCCTGTCTGCACGAAAAAAACTTTAACCTTGACCACTACTTTTGAACCATAACAGGTACGGCTACCATATTTCACATGTGTATTCCTTGTGACATTACCTTTCTGTCAGTACCAAAATGTTTGACCTTGCGACCTTGACCTTTGACCTAGATGTTGCCATTCTCGAAAAAAACTTTAACCTTGGCCATTACTTTTGAACCATAACAGGTACGGCTACCATATTTCACATGTGTATTCCTTGTGACATGACTTTTCTGTCAGTACCAACATTTTTGACCTTGCGACCTTGATCTTTGACCTAGATGTTGCCATTCTCGAAAAAAACTTTAACCTTGGCCATTACTTTTGAACCATAACAGATACGGCTACCATATTTCACATGTGTATTCCTTGTGACATGACCTTTCTGTCAGTACCAACATTTTTGACCTTGCGACCTTGACATTTGACCTAGATGTTGCCATTCTCAATTATTTTTTTAACCTTCCCCACTACTTTTGAACCATAACAGGTAAGGCTACCATATTTCACATGTGTATACCTTGTGACATGACCTTTCTGTCAGTACCAAAATTGTTCACCTTGCGACCTTGACCTTCGACCTAGATGTTGCCATTCTCGAAAAAAAAAATTACCACTACTTTTGAACCATAACAGGTACGGCTACCATATTTCACATGTGTATTCCTTGTGACATGACCTTTCTGTCAGTACCAACATTTTTTACCTGGCGATCTTCACCTTTGACCTAGATGTTGCCATTTGGGGGCATCAGTGTTTCACAAACACATCTTGTTTTTTTTATAAACTTGCTAAACAAATTGTAGTCTTTATGCAATAAATTATATTATAATATATATACATGTACGATGCTTTAAACAACTTTTTTTTTGTCAAGAAGTAAGTCATTTTGCAACCTTGTTCTTATTTGGGTTTTGATATTCTCAGTTTTGAAGATAGTAACTTTTGACTATTCCTTAATGACTCTTGAGGTATGGTCACAGGTAATCCAGAAATCAAAAATCTTTTGACGAAAATAAACAGATATGAGATGATTTAAAAAAACAAAACAAGTCTCTGCTTTTTTGCTTTCTCTCTGTGACAAAAACACGACTATTGTTATCATGCTTTTGCAATGAGATATGATTGTGACTAATATGAATGTCTTTTTAAAATGAAAATCAATATAAGAAAAAAAAGGAGATTATGTGGATTAGCTAAATTTTGATGTTTGTGTGAACAGGGGAAAAGACGAAGGGTTCACCATAAATGATTTCTTGTAATAATCATATCCTTAACGATTTTATGTTGAATGAGTATACATTTTTCATATAATAAAGGATTTAAATAGCGTATTGTTCATACCAGGCGAGTAATTATGACAAATTATATCCTACAAATAAACTGAATACAAAACGGGGTAAAAGGAATTTAATAAGATAAGCTTCATATCTGTCGCATTAATTTTCTCGTGAGCGTAAGCGGATATCTGATAAATGTATTGGTGTCTTTGACACGCTTGGGTTGGACTGAAATATTAGAAACTCGTCAAAATGGATGTCACTTAATACGAGTGTACAGTGAAACTTACGTGTAGTCAACATTCACTTTGGACAAACTAACAGGTATATACGGTAAGAATTATCTTTATGATGCCAATCTAACGGAGAAATATTAACGCATTTTTGGAGTTGCCACTGGCGCAGATAAAAAAAAGTATATCGTTGGCTCAGCGCAAAAAACCGTAATAAAGGATCAAATTCGAATTCGGCTGCCGACAATAAATTCATTGCATATATGTATAAGATACTCTGGAACTGTTTGATTTGATCAGTTTATGTAGTTTGACCTTGATTGATACTGAAAATAGAGTATTTGGAAAAACACTTTTGGCCCAGCTCGATTGAGTGTAAAATGACGGGAAACCATCTTCGCGTTTCTTTCTTAAATAATACATGGCCGCCAATTTTTCGGATTATTTTCAAGCTGCGAGGTAACTCTTTTCAATAATACAGATTCCTTTTCTAGTAAAAACGGAAGAAAGTGTGCCAATGGAAAGTTGAAATTTGTTGATTTACATTTTCAGTTGCTTATTTTTGACGTTCACACAAATGTTTGTGTCTTTGATAATATTTCTATTCCAGTGTGCCAAAATGCTTACGTTTCTTTTTACGACGATAGAAACAGTTAATTATACATGTACGAATATGCATGTTCATTAGGAGAAAGGGACATTTGGAACAAGTTCGTGTTAAAAGAGAGAGAGAGAGAGAGAGAGAAGAGAGAGAGAGAGAGAGAGAGAGAGAGAGAGAGAGAGAGAGAGAGAGGGGAGAGAGGAGAGAGAGAAGAGAGAGGGAGAGAGAAGAGAGAGAGAGAGAGAGAGAGAGAGAGAGAGAGAGAGAGAGAGAGAGAGAGAGAGAGAGAGAGAGAGAGAGAGAGAGAGAGAGAGAGAGAGCAGGAATGTACTCTTTTTGTTTTCAAGATACAATACAACTAAGGGAACCTTTAAAAGTGTGTCATAAACCCTTGCACCTTGTTTCTTATACGCATAACTGTGACACCCGAAGAACAATTGTGAATGACGTGAATTCGCTGGACGCAGAAGAATAATCGCCATTACAACCCGAGTATCCCAAAGGGACATTTGAACTTCTTCGTTTTCTTGTACGTTTCGTTCTGAAAGACCTAAAGCGGTTTTCACCGAAAGCGATAGTACTAAAGTGTCTTACCTGTTGCACGCTTGTCTCTGTCCCTTTTTTTTCGGCGAGTAGCTGACTAACGTGGGTTTTGACCTAGATGTTAAACAAATGATCTAGATTGTAGACCAATCAAATGTTGCATTTAATGAATAATGTCGAAGAAATAAAGGAAATGAAACGGTTTGATTGGTTCATAGTTAAGTTGGCGATCCTTCGAGAGGCACCAATAAGGTGAAGTTTTAAAATGAAATGTTCAGCATACTAACCTTTAATTGTTTTCCTTAAGAAATAAATTTCAGTGAAAAAAATCAGTGAAAACGTATGAAATATAATATTTAAGAGAAAAATATTAATTATTTTTCAAACATGATAAGTTTTCAGTTATTTATCGTCAATTGAAACTTATAACTGTGTTACATAATACACCTCTTGTGAGCTTCGCGTAATCTCCAGTCATGTGATAAATTCTCGGCGTAATGTCGCGCTAGTGCTGACATGGATTGTTAAGTGAAAGGTCTGTGGTTCGCTTCCCGACAGGGGCAAGCTTTTTTTTCTCTCTCTCATTCATATTAAAAACGTTATTGTTTTAGAACTGTCATTCTAATATCATTCAAATCATATGCGAATGTTCCATTTCTTAGTGTTTTCTCATATTGATCGCCGTTTATCGTTTTTAAAGATATTTCTTGTTTCTTGTTAAAAGACCGCCAGGATGTGTGTTGTTCTTTTCTTATCCGTCACTGTTTGTCAGTTTATACCCGTGGAGAACCGGTTTAGAACTGGTGGGGACAGACTAGTGATCTCCCCTTATGGTCAGTGATGCGCATCTATATAGTAGACTGGTAACAGGTCCAGAATCACTACACTGCTATAGACGCAAAGTATTAACTTACTCATTCATTACATAGCTGGTAATTAAGTTTTGCAAAAGAAAAAAACCATTCGTGATCTTAAAAGATTCTCCCACTTGGACAAATATATGTGGCGAAAATTATTTAAGACCATATTTGTATTTATAATTTAGTATTTATAATTGTATTTATCTCTTTTTGGAATAGAACATGGACTCGTCCCCGTATTAACCGGGAATTATCACCTGGCATCTGTACGATCATGTAATACTTTATTGAAGTCGTGAATTCAGCACGTATTAAACGTCATCAACCCCAATTAATCGTATGTAAGTTGCATTCCACACACGGTGACCTTATGCATGTATGTATATAGCATTGTAAACAGGCCGAAATTGAAATTGTCTCTAAATATAAATATATCTACAATCTCCTTAAAGTTGACAATGGACAAATCACTGAACATTTTCACACTTTTCGCTTTAGACTTCCTTGCTTTTTTCATGTTTACTTTTTTAAAATAAAAGTCATACAGGTTAACATTCTACACACTGTCGATACATATAAAAAAAACCCAGAAAATATCAATTCATGTTATAGCCGTTTTCCGATTTGATGTGATCATGTTTTGTATATAGTTGCTTTGTAATGATAATGTTTCTCACTATTCGTGGGACTTACGCTTTGTTAAAATAAACTTGAAGATTGACGACGCACTATTATTCTATGTGTGTATTAAGTACAGTACTTTAACAAAAACAAAACTTGTTGAAATCTAAGTTTGACGGACATGCGTCAAATATTGAACACTAGTCTCTAAATCATTCGTACATTAATTTATAGTTAGTAACACAATACTACTTTTTTTCTGACGTTTAATAATTTATGTAAAGAGAGTCCAAAATAGCAAGGCACAATCCATTTATTAAATGAAGCTGTTTCACATAGAAGGTTACTTTGTAAATAATACGATGCACTACTCAATAAAGTAATCTCGATCGGTCTAGTAGGCTGGCTGCTCCACTGCCTCTATCTCTGTCGGTCAATTAGGCCGCCAGTCTATCTGTACTTCTGCTCCCGTTCTGGTAAATTAGACTGCCCATGTGTCTGTATGTATCTCTCAGCCTCCATCCTGGTAAATATGGGTACCCGTCCGTCGTTCTGCCTCGCCAACATTCCCGGTCTATCAGGTCGTTCTCTGTCTATCAGCATCTCCCTCCCTCTCAATCTTCTTGTTGCCTTAGCATATGTATGTCTTTTTTCCTAGTTTATATGCCTGTCAATCTCTCTAATTATAACGGTCTCTCCCACCTATGTTATAAGGCCACCCCTCTGTTCGATTGTCTGTCTGTCTGTATATTTCACTTTCTTCCCTGTCCTCACGTTGTTTTAGCTGTTTATCTGTCCGTCTGTCATGTACGTTTGATTGATTGGAAACTGTGAGCATCAATTAGCATAAACGAGGAGTAGGTTTACGTAGCTAAGTACGCGTGTATGGTTATTAACATTTGCGAAACAACACATCGGATGGAAGATGGCTTTTAGAAAGAAAGTTACTTGAAATTTGATTAGTTGATTTATCAGGTAAATCGCATGCCTTCTCAGGCAATTTGAATTAGAATCAATATAACATATATCCCAATAATATGAATTTCATAACGAATTTAGAAATGAATGTTTAGCTGATGTTCATGACTCTGTTTGCATAAACCATGTGACGACCTTAAGTTCAAGTGACGACATGAAAAGCCAGTGTATGTCGAGAATATGATTAATACTTCTAAAAGTCGTAAGAGTCAACCAATCATATATGTAGCTCGCTTACTGTGGTTATATGTTTAATATTTGCCTCGGATATATATATCAACAAGTAGGGAAAATATATCAGATATCAGAGAAAGCTTGGAACTAACAGTTCAACAACTAAGTCGACATTGCAGCGAGTACAAACAACCCTGACCACTTCAAGTTCCCGAACGTTCTTCCGGAATATTTACAAATTATGATAATACTCAGGTGAAAATTCCCAGCGAGAGCCGCAACATGGTTACTTTAAAATTAATTCGTACCAGAAACCTAAAATAGAGTTCCATAAATATGATTTGCCTATCTAATAAGACATATTTTGTGCCTTAAACATCTTTTATACCCTTATAAGCTCGTCCGCTTTTCGGTGAAAAAAAGACAGGGTATTGTGATACCCTTAGCCTCGTCGTCGTTGTCGTCGTCTACGTCGTCACAAAACTTTAACATTAACTCATAACTAAAAAACCGTTCAACATTTTTAAATGAAACATAATACACATGTTTCTGAGAACAATACGTATGTCTATACCAAGTCGCATAACTATTAATTAAATAGTTAATCAGCAATGCCCCTTTTTCGACTTAGAAAAAAGCAGACGAGCGTTGGCGTTAGCTTGCTGCGCTCTTGTATTATTATTTTTTATCAATAATACCGTTGTATTATTATTTTTTATCAATAATACCGTTTTTAAAAAACCAAAAATGTCAATTTAAAAAGAAACCACAATGTGATACTGTATATTATGACGTCAAGTTGGGCCAAATACGGGAGATTTACTAACTCGGCACAACATCGGTCTTTTAACAACTATGCACTTTTCAGAAAGTTCGTTTAAAGCATAAAATAAACTGTATAATTATTTGTTCCATTGTATAATCGAAAAGTTCTGCATTTTCTGAAAAGCATTGGGTTATATTTTTACTCAAGGCCTCGCCACTCCTGAAAAAAAATGACCCTTCGCTTGTTTCTCGATAACAGAAATGTCGATAATACACTGAACAATTATCCTCTGTTTTTCTGTGTTTATTTTACATTGCTATGTACTCAATACATGTTATTTTCTTCCTTCAGATACAGCAGGACAAAATGACCACATTCAGTCCAAATAAAACTGTCGATTCATTGATGTCTGTTTCACCAGAGAACTTTACAAACGTAACTAAAGATACAAGTTCCCAAAAGAGTGACTCTGTCGACCTGGACATGTATATAATTCTTAACGTAATAGTGAATCTTATTTCGATGGTCATTTTGACTCTTCATCTAATGCTGCTAGCGGTATTGTCCAAATGTAAGAGGTTGCCCGTACACCTCAAAATGTTGTCAATAAACTTCGTCGTCACTGATATGTCATGGATTGCCAATTCAATAATCATGAGCACTGGGCTTCTTATAGCAGACACAAGATATTTTGGGCTGATTGATAACATCCGTACTCTAGTGACAAGCAATTTATATGGAGTTAGCTGGTCAACGACGGTCGGGTTTGCCATGGAAAGGTTGATAACACTAACAAAACCATATCGATTTCAACGATGGCTTCGACGACGAAACTGTGCAATTTTCATCGCCCTGATTTGGTTCGTTAATTTTGCGATACCAACTTCTGTATTCATCGTACAAGTTGCCGATCAATGCAATCAGTACTTTGAGTTGTGTAACATAAAGAAATTTTTTGACGTCGTCAGAATAATATATGCTTGCTCATTTTCTTTCAATTTTATTGTAATTATTTACTCGTCCATAAAGATATCACAAATTGCAAGAAGACATATCAATGCAATTAAAAAAGTAACGTTTCAATCAATACCTTCAAAAACGTCTATGTTGCCGCTTACTAAGGCTTTTCTCGGTCTGATAACGGCGTACTCAATTTTACATTTACCTGTGTTGGTTTTTGATGTAATAATTTTTATAAATCCTAACCTTTATTCTCCCAGAGTGATACAACTTTTTCAAGTACTTTGTTACTTCAGTGCGATTTTAAATTCATGTATTTCGCTGTATTTTTATATTTTTAAAATTTCTGAATGCCGATTGCACTTCTTGCAATTGTTTTGTTCATGGAGCGCAAAATACAGAACACAAGCGCATACTTTGAAATTATATGTATATAACATTTAAAGAATTAATAATTGAATAATAATGAAATTTCGAATAGTAAATAACTCGCTTTTGAAATAAGATAGGAAAAGTATATATATTGGTATTTTTTTAACTGTTTTGTTTCAATTTAACCAAATTGTCCAGTGGTACGAAATCAAAACTTTGTATGTATGAACGAACGAAAGTGATTTTATATGTTCACTGCCGAATCAATGCGGTGAATGTTGGAAATGAACAATTAAGTATAATGTTTATAATATGAACTCTGTATATCCATTTAATAACCAAGTGAACAAAAGACATACAATCAATAACAACAGTGTGACATAAAACTGGTGTTTTTAAATACTTATGCTTACGAGCAAAATGTATTCTTACCTTTTATCTGTGCCTTTTATTTTATCTTAATAAAGTAAATAATAACAACTGCAAAAACAAACAACATATCTCTTCATGTGATCCAAAGTTTACTTTGTTTGTCGGTATTTTTCAAAACAATTTTATGACCGGTATACGAACAAAGAGCCAGATCGAACTTCGTGAATGCGCAGGTCATCAGAAAAGGTTACCATTTGGGGTTTTAAAATGGCGATGGCAAACCGATTTCGTACTTAAACATGACTAAATTGGGACTTCTGGCAGACTGATCATTACCGTTCCTGGTAACACACATTATCAAGGCCTCTGCAGAACATGTGATTCATTTAATTACAATTGTTATGTATTTACAAACCTCTGCAGAACACGTGTATTATATATAATTACAATTGCTATCTACTTCAAAACCTCTGAAGAATAAGTGTATTATTTACTCTCAATTGCTATGTATTTCAAAACGTCTACAAAAACATGTGTATTATTTACATACAATTGTTATGTATCTCAAAACCTCTGCAGAACAAGTGTATTATTCCATTACAATTGTTATGTATTTTAAAACCTCTGCAGAACAAGTGTATAATTTCATTATAATGGTTATGTATTTCAAAACCTCTGCAGCATATGTGCCTTTAATTACATGGGTTATTTATTCAAAATATTTGCAGACCGCGGGTCTAATCTAATTACAGTTGTTATGTAATTCAAAAGATCTGCGGAACAAGTGTATTATTTCATTACAATTGTTATGTATTTCAAAACTTCTGCAGAATACTTTTTTTTTTAATAACAATTGTTATGCAATTCAAAACCTCTGCAGAACACGTGTTTTATTTGATTACAATTGTTATGAATTCAAAACCTCTGCATAAAATATGTTTTATTTAATCAAAAATTGTTTTGTATTTTAAAACCTCTGCAAAATAACCGTATTATCTAATTACAATTGTTATGTAATGCAAAACCTCTGCAAAACAAGTGTATTATTTAATCATAATTTTAATATAATTCATAACCTCTGCAAAATAAGCGTGTTATTGAATTACAATTGTAATGTAATTTAAAACATCTGCAAAACAAGTATATTTTATAATTACAATTGGTAGGTATTTAAAAACCTCTTGCAGAACACTTGTTTTATTATATTACAATGTTAATGTGATTCAAAACCTATGCAAACCAAGTGTCTTATTTCATTACAATTGTTATATATTTCAAAACCTCTGCAAAACAAGTATATTTTATCACTTCAATTGGTAGGTATTTAAAAACTTCCTGTAGAACACTTGTTTTAATTTATTACGATGTTATTGTTATTCTAAACCTCTGCAGAACAAGTGTTTATTTAAAAAAGAATTGTTAAGTATTTCAAAAACTACTGCAGAACATGTGTATTATTTTATAACAACTGTTATGTAATTCAAAACCACTGCAGAAGAAGTGGTTTATTGAATTGCAATTGTTATTTATTTCAAAACCTCTGTCGCCTGGACGCCCAGTTCCAAATCCGCGACGCTAACCACTTAGTCACTACGAATTCCTTTATTGGTAAGCATTTTGTAACCTTTAAACAACGTGGCTCACTTTCGTCAATCGTTTAACACTGTGGCTCACTTTCGTCAATCGTTTAACAGTGTGGCTCACTTTCGACAATCGTTTAACCTGTGGCTCACTTTCGACAATTGTTTACCACTGTGGATCACTTTCGTCAATCGTTTAACATTGTGGCTCACTTTCGTCAATCGTTTAACAATGCGGCTCACTTATGACAATCCTTTAACATTGTGGCTCACTTTCGAAAATCGTTTAACACTGTGGCTCACTTTCGAAAATCGTTTAACACTGTGGCTCACTTTCGACAATCGTTTAACCTGTGGCTCACTTTCGTCAATCGTTTAACACTGTGGCCCACTTTCGTCAAATCGTTTAACACTGTGGCTCACTTTCGTCAATCGTTAAACACTGTGGCTCACTTTCGTCAATCGTTTAACACTGTGACTCACTTTAATCAATCGTTTAACACTGTGGCTCACTTTCGTCAATCGTTAAACACTGTGGCTCACTTTCGTCAATCGTTAAACACTGTGACTCACTTTCGTCAATCGTTAAACACTGTGTCTCACTTTCGTCAATCGTTTAACACTGTGGCTCACTTTCGTCAATCGTTTATCACTGTGGCTCACTTTCGTCAATCGTTAAACACTGTGACTCACTTTCGTCAATCGTTTAACACTGTGGCTCACTTTCGTCAATCGTTTAACACTGTGGCTCACTTTCGTCAATCGTTTAACACTGTGGCTCGCTTTCGTCAATCGTTTAACAGAACAGAACAGAACAGTGTTTAATTTCTTTTGACTTATACATAGTACATCGTCATACAATCACATACAAAGTACAAAATATACATTACCTCACATGAAAACATGAACACGAACGGAATAGAAATACAAAAAGAAAAAAAGAAAAAGAAAAGGGAAAAAAAAAAGAAAAAACGAAAGGAGAAAAAAAGAAAAAAAGCGAGTTTACTACAAGATTTAGAGGACAAACAATTCACATTACTTTTAAAGAGAAGAAAATAAAATAATGGCAAATATTGTTCGGTGTGAAATCAAATTATGGCAATGTTAATGATCTTTGTTTTAAGGCTTCGTTTATAAATTTAGCTACGTTACATAATCTTACTTTGTTTTTACATTTGAGCAAATCAAGAAATTTGAACGTTGACGGCTTTTTATAATAGTGTTTAGGGATATATTGTCTACGTAAATCGTTAAAAGTTGAGCATACACATATACAATGAAAGCAGTCCTCAATGTCATTAGAATTACAACACAGACAATAACGTAAATGTCTATCTATCCTATCCCTCCCATACCTTCCCGTTGAAATATGCAAAGGTAAAATGTTTAATCTAAGTTTTGTGATATATGGGCGTAAATTATGAGAGACAAGATCAAGATATTCTTCGTATTCAAACTTCAATTTAAAAATGTTATACACATCTAAAGAAGGACTTTGTAGTACACTACCAGACCATTCCTGGATGAAAACGTCAATGACACGTACTTTGAATATGTAAGGGAAATATTTTAAGTTAAATGAATATGGATATGCGCTGTCAAATACATCCGCAAAACCATTTGAACATAACAACTTTTTCACATTATATACCCAGTTGATTTGACCCTTATTACATTCTGCAACTCCATTTTCGTAAACTTTTCTTAGTAAGATATTTTTAGTAGATAATAATTTACACCAATACGTAATTATTTTGACATAACGCATTATATACAGTGGGTAACGACCAAGTTCGCCATATATTCCATTAGTACTTGTATTTGGTTTAACATTTAAAATACGTTTGCAAAACTTGAGATGTATTCGTTCTATTGTTTTAGATTTACAGTTTCCCCATACCTCACTGGCGTATCCAAGTATAGATCCGACAAATGAATCAAACAGCTGACATAGTAACTTAGGTTTTAATGGGATTTTTTTACAATTTGATAATAGAACATTAAGGGCTTTTATCGCTTTGCCTGCAAGATATTCTTGATTTAAAGAAACAATGCCAGTATAATTAAAAACAGTTCCGAGATAGTTAAAATAATTAGTACCTTCAGTAGGATTGTCATCATACACCCAAGATTCACCCGCCAAAAGTCCGCCTCGTTTTCTAAAAACCATGATTTTAGTTTTTTCCGCATTAACCTTTAATCCCCATTTATCACAATAAGTTTTTAAATGATTTAAGGTATTTTGTAGCTCTTGGGGAGATTTGGCAAAAATAGCCATGTCATCTGCAAACAGTAATAAAGTCATAACAACATCGTCAATTAAAATTCCTGATTCAACATATGTTTGTCGATATAACTCCAAATCTTCAACAAATAAAGAAAATAAGATCGGTGACATTACCTCCCCTTGTCTTAAACCGACAGAATACTCGAAAAACTCGGAGTAATTATTACACGATTTAACGCATGATTTGACCTTACTGTACATGTCTCAATACGCAACAATTTACCCTTAATGCCAGACTTGAATAACTTTAAATATAACGCGTTTCGGTATATACTATCAAAACACTTAAGCATGTCAATAAAAGCTACATAGAGCCGCTTGTTTTTATTTAAGAATTTCTGGATTATTGATGTTAAAATAAATATAGCGTCAACAGTAGAATGGCATTTTTTAAACCCATACTGTGCATCGGAGATTGTATTTTCGTTTTCACAGAATTTTTCTAATCTTTTATTAAGAACAGTGGTAAAGAGTTTCGATATACAACTAGCGAGTGTTATACCGCGATAGTTATTTGCAGTACCTATATCACCTTTCTTATGAACGGGAGTAATAATACCCTCTGTCCATTTTTCTGGGTAATAACCAGAGTTAAGTATTTTATTAAAAATATCGCAAATATGTGAACCTAGGATATCAAAACTTTCTATGAAATACTCGTTGAGTAGATGATGATGAAAATCGGTCAAGTTTACTTCATTTGCACTATTACGCCGTTTCTTTTTTCAAATATTTCCAAAAATGTTTAGGTGAAGAGTTTTTCAACTTTTCTATCTCGGTCAATTTTTGTCGATCACGTGCATTATTATATCGCCTTTTACTGTTATCGTAATCAGAGTCAAACCATTCAGCATTTTTTACACTTGACTTGAATGGGATTTATATATGTTGTTTTTAGCTCGCCAGTACGAAGTACAGGAGAGCTTATGTGTTACCCCCGGCGTCGGCGGTGGCGTAGACACCTAGGTTTAAGGTTTGTGTTTAAGGTTTTCATTTGGGTTTTAAGGGTTTATACCTTTAGGAACCATTTCTCATCCATCTACGCACACCACTACACCCGTCCTGACCCTGGGTGAAGGTCAAGGTCATTTATACTTGGTTCTACTTGGTTCAGTTACAAGGTTTAAGGTTTGCGTTTAACGTTTAACATATCACTCTGCATTCACTATTATGACATTGATTGCTTTCATATTTAGTTTATACATTTAGGAACTATTGGTCATCCATCTACGCACACCACTACACCCGTTCTGACCCTGGGTCAAGGTCAAGGTCATTTCTACTTGGTTCAGTTACAAGGTTTAAGGTTTGCGTTTAACGTTTAACATATCACTCTGCAGTCACTATTATGACATTGATTGCTTTCATATTTAGTTTATACATTTAGGAACTATTGGTCATCCATCTGCGCACACCACTACACCCCTCCTGCACCTGGGTCAAGGTCAAGGTCATTTCTAATTGGTTCAGTTACAAGGTTTAAGGTTTGCGTTTAACGTTTAACATATCACTCTGCATTCACTATTATGACATTGATTGCTTTCATATTTAGTTTATACATTTAGGAACTATTGGTCCATCTACGCACCCCACTACACCCGTTCTGACCCTAGGTCAAGGTCAAGTTATATCAGAGTTATTGCCCCTTTTCTGTCAAAAAATCTAACTTTTTCGTCACGTTTTCAAATAACTTTTTTTCTACTCAAAGGATTAGATTGAAACTTCTGACAAATGTTTATATCAATGTGTGTGATTGGTTCACAAAAGGGGGATAATCCAAATAATTTTATATCAGAGTTATTGCCCCTTTTCTGTCAAAAAATTAAATTTTCAAATAACTTTTTTTCTACCCGAAGGATTGGATTGAAATGTCTGACAAATGTTACTTTTTTTTTTATTCGACGTCTGTCTGTCTATTTTTTTTTTATCCGGCGTCTGTCTGTCTGTCTGTCCGTCACACTTTTTTCGTCACGTTTTCAAATAACTTTTGTTCTACTCAAAGGATTAGATTGAAACTTCTGACAAATGTTTATATCAATTTTTGTGATGGGTTCACAAAAGGGGGATAATCCAAATCTTTTTTATATCAGAGTTATTGCCCCTTTTCTATCTAAAATTAAAATTTTCAGCAGGTGACACACGTGCTCCGGGGAGCACTCCATTCTAGTTGAACTTAGAATTTTTGTCAAAAGTATTGAAAAGGTGTATTATCTTGCAATAGGTGATACTGTGCGACTTTACCTAATACTTTAACTGTTCTGAAGTAGGCCCTGATATACGATGGCCCTGATAGGCGAGCTATATTGTCCTCCGACAACTCTTGTTGTAAAAGGTGGGTCCGCTACACTGCGTAAAATTGAAGTGAATTTATTTAAGGTATTATTGACGGATGTTCTATCAATATTACTTGTACCAACATTTAATAAGTTGTTAAAATCTGGTAATTTTGTTATCAAACCGGCACGAAATTTATCCCTTTGAGAAGTGTTCCAGATAGTCCTCGTGACTTTTCTATTTACCTGTATAGGTTTATTACAACAACAAGACACAGAAAAACGTAGTGGACAGTGGTCACTAAATACAGTTAACGGGTCAATGCAAAAACCGTTGATTTTGGGGAAATGATGCTCTTGCGTGAGTAGGTATTCAATTACTGACGCACCTGTATGGGAAATATCCGGGGAGGCCCGGTAAAGGGGTATGTCAGGTGAATAATCAACATCATCAATGTTTACTGAAAAAACGTCATGGGTTATAAAATCATGTTTTGAACCGACCCGACTATTCCGATCTCCAACAACATATACAGAACCAAGCTCATTGTAACGTGTTGTATCAGCTTCAAGTATATTTAACGTTGTGGCTCACTTTCGTCAATCGTTTAACATTGTGACTCTCTTTCGACAATCGTTTAACAATGCGGCTCACTTTCGACAATCGTTTAAGCCTTTTCCACAAACAGACGCTTTTGAACGCCTCTGCAGAAACGACTTTTGAAAAAATGTGGCAACAGGAAAAATTGAGCCCCGGTAGCTCAGTCGGTAACGACGCGTTTATGTGTGTTTTGTAATCAAAATGAAATAGAGGACGAATTTTAGTTTCTTCTAGTATGCCCATTATACTCAGATATTAGAGCAGTATATTTTTATTGATATTTCTTCATTCGTCCGAACATTTAAAAATTTATTCCTTTACTAAACAATAATAATAAGCAAAAACTATTACATCTTGCAAAATATATCAAGGAAGCCTTCATCCTGAGAAATGGTTTAATAAACAATATGTTGTTACAATTTCTACTGTAACACAAGATTATTTATTATACTATTTCACCAAGGAGGTCCAGTGAAATTATTTGTAATATTGATGAAGCATTTTTGTTGATTATTTTTTTTAGACTCACTGAGCCGAAGGCTCAAGGTGATCTATTCTGATCACTCTCTGTCCGTCGTCCGTCCGTCGTTAACATTAAGCTTTAAACAACATCTCCTCCCAAACCACAGCACTAATTTCAACCAAACTTCACAGGAATGTTTCTTGGTGGTCTTCTTTCAAAATTGTTAAAATATTTAAATTCCATTGAGAACTTTGGTTGCTGCGGCATCAGAAAGGGTGCAAAATGTCCAAACTTTAAAAGTCTTCTCCTCTGAATCTGCTTTTCAGATTCCACTATAATTTAGTAGAAATGTTCCTTAGGTAACCATCTACAAAAACTGTTCAAGCCACACCGATTGGTTGAAAAACATGGCATCAGGAAAGGGGCAAAATGACAAAATTTGAAAATTCCATTTTAATGAAAGTGCTTGTCTGATTTTAAGAAAATTGAATCAGCATCTTACTTCAGTGATCCTCTTAATTTGTTCAAGCCGTATTGATTAGTTACAAAATCATAGCAAATAAGGCGTCATCACAAAAGGGGTAACTTGAACTTTTAGCTACAAATGACAACTCCTTCCATTCCACTAGACCAAGTTTAACTTAACTTCACAGGAATGTTCCTTTGATGGTCCCCTTTCAAAATTGTTCAAAGATTTAAATTCCATTGAGAACTTTG
Organism: Serripes groenlandicus; assembly: GCA_031761405.1. Classification (NCBI taxonomy): domain Eukaryota; kingdom Metazoa; phylum Mollusca; class Bivalvia; order Cardiida; family Cardiidae; genus Serripes; species Serripes groenlandicus. The sequence continues at coordinate 122,904,698 of JASEVX010000003.1, read as the reverse complement.
GTTGCTGCGGCATCAGAAAGGGTGCGAAATGTCTAAACTTGAAACATCTATAATTTGGTATAAATGTTCCTTGGGTGACCCTCTACAAAAGGTGTTCAAGTCGTACTGATTGGTTGAAAAACATGGCAGTCAGGCGGCACCAGGAAAGGCGCAAATTGACAAAACTTTATAATTTCATTCTTATTCAAGTTCTTGTTAGATTTCAAGATACAAATGGCCTTTACTGATAAGCTATTTCTTTAACAGTGTCCACTTCTTGTAGTTTCATTTGCACTCCTGATCAAATTTTCCCAGATATTTGCTGCTAATTTACTATCACTCAAGTGATCGATTTAGGGCCATCTTGGCCCTCTTGTTTTTGGAAGTATAAACATTCGATTTTGTGTATATTTCATGTTTTATGTAATTGGCTGTATGTTTTTTGTATTGTATATATTACTATGATTTATTGTTCGACAAGAAACTATGTAGTTTTCGACAATAAAATATTGTCTATTGCCGTCAATCAAGGGGTTGTGAGTTCAATGTCAATCAAGGGGTTGTGAGTTCAAATCCCAGCTCGGCCATCATTCTTTCCGACGTTTGAAAAAAGTCACTGTGACATGAGTCATTCGTCTTACACCAATGGGCTAACAGTCTATGTGGAAAAGCAGCCAGTTGCTTGGAAGGTATGTTGTGTTGAGTACTGTTGTGAGAAAGCCAAGAGAAGCATGAGTACGTGAACTGGCCGCCGTGATATGACTGAAAAATTGTTGAAAACGGCGCTAAACCCCAATCAATTAATCAGTCCATTTGCCACAATGTTTTACAACTATATTCGATAAGAAAACTCCCGGTTATAGAGATTTTCCATATGTTTGCCGAGATCGTCGTCTGCTTCCGAAATTGTTAATTAAACCTAGTCGGTATCCTCCATAGGGTTACAGGGGCGTAGCTTTGCAATAATCATTGTGTAGGCCGTCTCGTGAGAAAATCAACATTGTGGACTCTGCGTAAAGTATCGACCCGGATCAGCGTAAGCATGCCACACAGGCCTACCCGGATATACACTTTTCGCCTCCTGTGGATTTTCTGTTTCAGGAATCACTACTCTATCTATGCTCCTTAGACGGAACGTGTCGGCTGGATCAGTCTGCGCGGACAGCGCAGGCTGATCTGGTCGATACATTACGCAGATTTGTATCGCCGCAGCTGCATTTTGGGACATTTATAGAAATAAATGTGTAGGCACGTGCCTACAGTGCCTAAAGGGAGCTTCGACCCTGGGTAATAAGTAACATCAACTTTACTGGATGTAAATTTACCTTTAAATCAATTTTGCTACGTACAGTTACTCTTTACGTAATATTTACGAAATATGAAGTTGTTCAGTTATTTGTTGTATCATCATTTAAGAAAAATGTTTAAAGACAACCTTTATACCATCTTTATGAAATGTAAATGTATAATGTTAATGTTTGTATAAACGTAACGGACGGTCAGGTTCAAGTTTGCATTTACACCATCTTAATATTTCCAACTTTTCCGTGTACCAACGGCGTTATGAAAGAAGCTTTTCATTACAGACATACGGATGAAACGTAGACCTGTAATCTGTTTCGGCCTTAATCATTTACCAGATATAAGTGGTCTCACTGGTGTACCGGAAGAGCGTTCGTCTCGGTCGCGGGAGGTCGTGGGTTCCATACCCGGCCGGGAAATACCAGATTTATCCGATTTTATATTTATAGAGCGTCTGTTTTGAAATATCAGAAATGAAAACTTAAGATCTACGAAAATAATTCTAGAAACAAATTTTAAAACAGATTTCGTTATATTTTAGCTTTTCTTTACAATAATAATGTTGGTTGCTCCCATTTCGATTTCGTCACCCCATGGTACAACATTGAAACGTATCCCATACTGACTCCGCGCTTCCGCGCGGCGTCAATAAATAGGACAATCATTTTGGATTATATATCATGGTCGGTTATACGTGGTCGGGGCTCTTTAGAAAGTGTGTTGTCTTTGTTTTGGTTTTTGGTTTTTATAAACTTGCTAAACAAATTGTAGTTTTTATGCAATAAATTATATTGTATAATATATATACATGTACGATGCTTTAGAAACTTTTTTTTTGTCAAGAAGTAAGTCATTTTGCAAGCTTGTTCTTTTTTGGGTTTTGATATTCTCAGTTTTGAAGATAGTAAGTTTTGACTATTCCTTAACGACTATTGAGGTATGGTCACAGGTAATCCAGACATCAACACTCTTTTGACGAAAATAAACAGATATTAGCCTCTGCTTTATTGCTTTCTCGCTATGACAAAAACACCTCTATTATGTTTTTGCAATGCTATATATATAACCTATTTACTGTAATGGCATCACGACTAGTGAAATAGAGTAATGATTTGAAATGGTTTTTTTAGAATGGAAATCAATATAAGAAAAAGATAGGAGAAAATGTGGATTAGCTAAATGTTGATGTTTGTGTAAACTGGGGAAAAGATGAAGTGTTCACCATAAATGATTTTTTGTAATAATCATATCCTTAACGATTTTATGTTGAATGGTTATACATTGTTCATATGATAAAGGATTTAAATAGCGTATTGTTCATACCAGGCGAGTAATTATGACATATGATATCATACAGATAATCTGAATACAGAACGGGGTAAAAGGAATTTAACAAAATACTTCATATCTGACGGATGATGCTTGTTGTTGCATTCATTTGCTCGTGAGAATAAGCGGACATCTGATTAATATCTGCGTGTCTTTGACATTATTGGGTTGGTCTTAAATATTATAAACGCGTCAAAATGGATGTCACTTAGTACGAGTGTACAGTGACACTTACGTGCAGTCAACAATCAATTTGGACAAACTAAATACATAAATACGGTAAGTATAAGCTTCATGATGCCAATCTAACGGAGAAATATTAACGCATTTTTGAATTTACCACTGGCGCAGATAACAAAAAGTGTATCGTTGGCTCAGCGCAAAAACAGTTGTAACTGCTTCTTAAATTACACACAGTTACAACAGTTGTACGTTAAGCCATCTATTTGTTAAAAGGTAGCCCAATTAAGATATTCTCTTTTCATAATTTAATGCTTCGATAAAGCATCTTTGTGTTATTCTGAAGAATGATAAGAGCCAGATAGCAAATCTGCATAACAAGCTGAATGGCCGTTATAAAGAATCAAATTCGAATTCGGCTGCCGACAAGAAATGTATAGGATGCTCTGGATCTGTTTGATTTGATCCGTCTTGATTGATACTGATAATAGAGTAATTGAAAAAAACAATTTTGGCCCTGCTCGATTGCGTGCAAAATGACGGAAACCATCTTCGCGGTGTGATTTCTTTTAAAAATAATACATGGCTGCCAATTTTTCGGATTATGTTCAAGCTACGAGGTAAGCCTTTGCAATAATAGAGATTCATTTTCTAGTAAAAATTGAAGAAAGTGTGACAATGGAAAGTTGAAATTTGTTGATTTACATTTTGTGTTGCTTATCTTTGGCGTTCACACATATATTTTTGTCTTTGATAATATTTCTATTTCAGTGTGCAAAATTGCTTACGTTTTTATTTTTACAAATTTATCGACAATTAAAAGGTTAACATTCCCTTTGGTATACAGTATAAGATTCACAATGTAATTATTGACATACGTAATATAACAGTTATAGGATATAAGACATGCGCTTTAGCAAACCTTATATACAAATCAGACATTCTCATTTTAAGAGAGATATGTACGCGCTTAACTATTTTAAAAACGGACAATGTTGCTTTAACATATTTACGTTTCACCGCATCCATTATTTTCAAAATCACCGCCTCAGTGGTGTAGTGGTAGAACGTCTGCCTCGGATGCGGAGGTAGTGGGTTCGATCCCCGACTTGGTCATACCAAATAATTTAAAAATGCTAGTCATTGCTGCCTTCCTTGGCGGTCAGGGTTGCGAGGTTAGCATCACGACTGACTGGCGGGTGTCAGGATAATTGGACCAGTAGTACTGGAAAGTAGTTTCAGGAATCGCCATGATCTAACTGAAACATTGTTGAAATCGACGTAAAGCACAAAACAATATTTTCAAAACCAGGAGCAGTTTAATGACCGATTTCAACAATGTACAAGACATAATCATCGGAACAAATCACATAATGTTTGGTACACATAACGCAATGGAGAATGCACAATACAATTATCGAAATGGTTAATGCACAAGATATAATGCTCGCTATACATCACATACTCAATTATACACATAACAATTGGATAATTGGAGAGTGCACAGGGTAGAATGACTGGAAAGCATCACATATGTATGCACATAACCAAATCGAGAATGAATAATGATCGATTTACATTGCATAAAGATCGGTACACATAATACATCGAAAATGCACACGAGATGATGTTCGGTACACATCACATAATCAATTATGCATATAACGAAATGGAAAATACACAAGACATAGTGACCGGTACACATCACATAATGACGTGTGTACATATCAGAACATATATTGCATATAACACAACGACGTGTACAAATTACAATAAGATAATTGTATTTAATATAATGAAGTGTGCACATAACGAAATGGGGAAGGCACAAGACTCAACGATCGGTACAGATCATATATTGAGGTATACTGTACTCATAACGAAATGGAGTATTCACATGAAACAACGATCAGTATACATAATATAATGAAGTGTGCACATAAGGAAATGGATTATGCACCTAACACATTAATCAATTTACATAGCATAAAGGAGTATTGTATGATAGTGTAAAGACTACACAGGATACAAACACATATTGTATGATGAGGCAGCAAAGGCGTTCGATAAACTACGATACGCGGATATGCAATTGTTATCATCAGTTTTGGAAACCGCCTCCGTGGTGAAGTGATAGAGCGTCCGCCTCAATCGAGTGCGGGAGATTGCATTCGATCCGCGGCCGTGTCATACCAAATTCTTTAAATGATAGAAATGGTATTCCCCAATTTGGCGCTCAGGATTGTGGGGTTAGCACTGTCACTCCAAATGCGACCGTATTGTAGAAGATCATTAACATACATGTCAAATGTCTAGCAGGTTCCAACAGGGATGATGGATCAAAATGACAAACTTATATTAAACCAACCTGTGCAAAGCCGAATTGATATTAATACATTTTTGACGCCGTGATTTTCTTGATGTATTGTAGCTTTCAAGATTTCAAGATTTTCCTCACAAATACAAAATGTCCATCTTGTATATACAACTTTACAAACACACACATATATATGTTCATATACACGTTTTGTTATTTGCATCTGAATCCTGGTTGAAGGCAGATATTAAACGAAATGACCACATAACAAAATGGAAAAGTAGTGAAGAAAAGCGACGATCGAAACAGTTAATTAGACGTATATGCATGTCCATTGGGAGAAAGGGACAATACCTCTACGAGTGACCTTAACATTTGAGGTACAGGCCTGCATTTTGTGCACGACACACCGCCTCATCATGGTGCACTTTTGTGCCAATTTTCTTAGAGTGCTCCAGTTAGAGATCAGACACATACTATCAAACTATTTTTCACTTAAGGGGATATAGCTCTGGCATAACTGGAGAAAGTTGACTTGAAAGTGAGTCTGTCCCTGAAATTATTCTCATATACAGTCAAACCTGTGCTAAAGACAGGCTTTGTTTAGCAATATCCTGTCTATAGCAACCATTTTTCTATTTCCCAATTACTCATTTTCTGCACAAATGACCCTTTCCCACATACATATTCTTTATGACGCCTCTGCAGCAGACAACTTTTGAAAACGAGCAATTTCTTCTATTGCCACAATGTTTTTAATTCTTTTTTGTAATAACCTACATTTATAGAGCTTTTCCGTGTTTTTGCCGGAATATTCCCAAAGTCATCTGCTGCAGATGTGTTGTATGTGGGAAAGGGTTAAAGGTCACCTGATTGTTCTGTTCCCATGGATGGTCTTTAAAATCAGGTTTGCTCAAGTAAGAAAGGAACATGTTCATTCCCATTCTTAATCCTTCCCCACATACAGACGCTATCCTGTTTATTACTTTTGTTAGAAGTTTTATTGTATGAGAATTCCGGCACAAGCAGGTGATGCCTGCTGTTTCTTCTCAAACGTATGGGCCAAGCATCTATTGTCATGATCTTACAATAATTATTTTAAGAAAACATCTTAGTAACTATATATTACTTCCGATTAAATCAAAATATTTTCGAGTTATCTCCAATTCGGTTATAAAATATAACTTAATAGTAGGATTTTGCTTCGAACAGTTTTAAATGAATGTATTTGTACTATACTCCACATAGAATCTAAGAATAATGTAATGATTTCTGAAATACCTCTCTTTATATCAAAATATTCACAATGGAGGTTGTGTCGGGTGACCTAACGGGCACCTGCTTACTATATTACTCCTCAATGGGCGGTATGTCTCGCGCAATAATATTCTCTGTCTCAAGACACGAAGAAGGCTTATGTTTACATTTTTTAACTCAATTACATCTTAGTTCGATAGTTCTAAAATATTAGTATCAACTTTGGAACAAAATAGCATTGACATTGGTATTGTTAACCATGTATCTGCATAAATGATGGAACTATTTGGCGGTAAACGTTTTCGATTAAGGATTTCTGACGTACTGCCGAAATCTCCCTATATATTGTTCTTCTCGTGTCATATTACAGTGGCTATTGTTACCACAATCGCCACAAAAATGGGATACCGTACTACGACCGTATTACTACTGTACTACTACCGTACTAATACCGTAGTACTACCGTTGTGCATTTTGTATATCAATAGGGGCACAGACTACCAGTCCGTCATTCCTTCATTTATAACCGAGGATGGCGGACCTAAGGCTACACGAGTATCAAATAGCCGTCCTCCAACACCAGAACCAGATGACTCAGTTGGTACTTCACCAGATCCAGGCAGGAAGGAGGAGGAGAAGGAGAAGAATACCTCAAGTACCTCGAGCGATCTGGCTGAGACAATGGATCAGCAGGCGTCGTCAGTTTAGTATCTATGACCAGCTGGTGGTGGAGCACCGCAGAGAGGACCAGTATGTCCTTCAAGAACTTCATCAGAATGCCCGCAGAGATGTACGATGAGCTGGTACAGCGAGTTAGTCCCAGGATCACCAAACAAAGAACCTGATACAGGGAGTTCCTGGATCCTGGTCTGAAGATTGCCATCACACTGCGCCACATCGCCTCTGGGACCAAGTACACGGCCATGAATTTTGGTTGGAGGGTATCCCACAACACCCAGTCACTGGCCATGAGAGAAGTCTACACAACCATCATTGACGAGTACCTGGACGAGCGATGACCGCACAACCCCTGAAGGCTGGCGTGAGATCTCAGACCAGTTCATGGAGAAGTGGAACTTCCCACATACCTGTGGTGCCCTTGATGTCAAGCACGTTGCATGCAATGCTCCTCTAAAGAGTGGTTCCGTGTACTATAATTACAAGCTGTTCTACTCCATCATGCTCATGGCACTGGTAGATGCGGACTACAAGTTTTTTTGAGCAGATATGGGTAGTCCCGGAGCCTTGTCTGACGCCGTGGCTTTTTTGTATCAAAAGATCAGAAGGACATTGTGTGGATGCAAAGACTACATACGCGGATGCTTTAAGGCTCCAAACCGCTAGCTGTAGATGTAATGTTGGCATACACATCGGATCCCGGTCCATATTGTCTTATCATATGATATATGAGCCAGCGCATGAGAAAAAAGATGTAAGTTTGCATTTCTGAACATAAAAAGCCCACATATTATTGTCCACCTGCTCAGTGTAATCATAATATTCACAGATGCACAGGCTGTTCTGGATAAATATTGTTCACAAAAGCCAACTTGGCCCTTTTTTCATGCACTGGCCCATTGCATAGTCTTTTCCTAACACTAAACACATTCAATTACAAAGTTATATTCAATTACAATACTCACTCAGCTCATCATGTATCAAACATTTGTCTTCATTGGGTGCATTGATATAAATTGGACAATTCTTTTGGTTATATATGGTCGGTTATACGTGATCCATTTTCTTTGGTATGATTTTTTTTTTTTTATCATGAAGTAAGTATTCCTGATATCAGAAAATGAATATTTGATATCAGAAAATGTATTTCTTGATATCAGAAAATCGTCAGTATCTTTTTATATCAAAAATTCGATTCTTGATATCAGAAAATCATTTATATTTCTTGATATCAGAAATTCCATTTATTGATATCAGAAAATCATTTTTTGATGTCAAGAAATCCATTTTCTGATATCAAATAATCTATTTTCTGATATCAAAAAAATACTGACGATTTTCTGATATCAAGAAATACATTTTCTGATATCAAATATTCATTTTCTGATATCAGGAATTCGAATTCTTGATATCAGAAAATCATCTGATAAGGAAAAATAGAGCATATTTCTTGATATTTTTTGATATCAGGAATTCGATTTTTTGATATTAGAAAATCATTTTTTGATATCAGAAAATACTCTTTATTTCTTGATATCAAGAAATCCATTTTCTGATATAAAAAAAAAAAGGAATAAATAGTAAAACGGCGCCTCATACTATTTCCTTACAGTAACGTTTCAGAACATCCAAACTATGATGAGTTTAGAGAACAGCTAATCCCTTGTACATGACATGAAAAATCGGTAGACGTACTCAAACCCAATCCAATCTATTTATAGCATTATCCACGTGTGTAAACTTTGTATACATATGCAGTTTCTGACGTAAAATATGACGTGTTTCAATGACATCGGTATTTGTAGACTGTACACATTTTGCCATATATTCGCTATATTTATAGTTGTTTTTGATAGTCATTGACGATCTATATAAGATCTCAATAAAATATATCGAACAATATCAAGTGGGATTTAATAACTGCTAGGATGAATGTGCAACCAATTGTTTTAAAGGTAGGTGTTCTGGTTATTTTTGTCATTCTCCGATGTGAAGTATATCAACGCAGACTAGAAGATGTGTGTTCGCTTTACTGAACATACTGTGATGTCAAAAGGGGCATCTAAATTGTAATAAAGAACACAAACATACATAAGTTAATACCAGAATAAGATAATACACGAGTTCTTAATGAAATACACTGTTAGAAAAAGCATTACACATTATTGTGTTGAAGATTCAGTTTCGAGTCGAGAACAACAATGGCGGTTCGTAGATTATATTTTTCACGACCCTAGCAAAACGAGTGTTAATTTTCTAAATAGTGAACTGTTTCAAACAAACAAAACGACACATTTTAAATAGCAAATATCAAATTATACAATAAAAAGGTTATTGCACAATTATGGGAAACTATTGTGTTGGGACTCGTTCCTTCGGCGGAGTTTTGCCCTCGCAACCTCGGGCAACTCAGCCGAAGGAACTCGTCCAACACAATATTTTCCTACATAGATGCAATAATCTATAATATCAACATGAGCGGAATATTTTTATTTACTAGAAACAAAATAATTGTGCATTTGTTACCGTAGAATCTTTACGTATGAAAATAATGTCAACGAATTGTGCTTAAATTCATGCTAACGTGCTTCATACTGGAAATGTATAATTGACGTGAAACACTTGCCATTGAACACGTTCCAATATTTGTCAGCAAAACTCTTGCCTCTCGGTGGTAAATGCTTTCGAACGTCCGGCACGAAATCGGAAGAGCTTGGTTGTGTTCCGACTAACTTAACGAAGTTGGTAGCGGACTCCACCAATCAATTTAGAGGTTTTAATTTCTCTCTATGCCACCATGTTTTAAAAAGTCCTCTGCTGCAGAGGCGTCAGAAAATGTCTGCTTTTTTTGGGAAAGGGGTAAAAGTGTATACATAATAATGTGTAATAATGTGTATACTGATATATTGAGCCTCGCACATATATCAGCTTCAGACCTTTTTCGTCCATGTTACACAGTTATTATTTGACTACGATAAGCGGATATACAACCCTAACATCACTTTGCTTATCATGTGTATGTACGTTTTTGCAAAAGAAGAGTTATGAGATTTAAATAATGCTAGTGTCAGGGTTCAAAATTAGGTCATTGGTTTACAAGCTTTATACTTTGTACAGAGTCACTTTGATACAAATGTTTTGTTGACGTTATTCCTTACTGGGGTCGATTCTAGGTCTTTAGTCCATATCCAGAGAGAACATAATATATCTGGTGTATTGTCGATTTGAACTGCACTGCTGGCCCTTTCACCATATTGAAACCTGCCAGAGATATCGCATATGAAATCAAAGCGCCAATGGCACTGTAGTGGCGATCGTATAAAAAATCCTGAAAAGTAACAAGCAGTATCTCGGGTTAGGGTTAGGCCTTGCGATTATCAATAATAGTGCACTCTGGTGCGGGTAAATTCTAGAAAAGCTGCATCTTTTGACAGTAGAATAATGTTAGTTTGCTAGAATGTTGTCTTGGTGATTTTTAAGTTACGGTCTAAAAAATGGTCATGATGTGTTCATAACCAGGTCGCTAGGCCATATTCAGATAAAATATTGTGTACACTTTAGAAACAACTAAATTGTCATAGAAAGGAGAAAAAACAGTATTCATTAGTTTGGTGTTTGTTTACAATGATGTCCAATATTGAACAGGTCTGTTCAATTTAGTTCCTTCACATTGAGGGTTTTTCTCCCTAGAAAAGTTAAACTGCTTTAACAAATTTGAGAGCAAAATCAAACACAAAAAATGCTCATAAAGCACAATTTCTCTATTTGCCAAACTGTTAAGTTGATAATATGATAATGCTCGATCTCCAACTAAATTAGGCTACAATTTCAGCATTGATTGCTTATTGACTCTAGAACGTGCAGAGAGGGATGCACTCGAACGTGTATAACTTGTGTACAAACTGACATCGTGTCATTTGTCTTATCATCTAGACGCTTTCGTATAGTTGCAATAAATACAAAATAAAGCGTTTATAATGTTGAGATTTAAGAACAATCGATTACAAGACTCGAGCTATTTATAGAACCTTTTTGGAAATTCAAGAAGCCTTCTACTGGGTCATTGAGTTGAGATTTCTTTGCAAGTCAGATAGAACGCGCAATGATATTTATTATCTGCCCAAACATGAAGATAATTTAATTCTATGTAGATATTATCTCAATAAATCTCAAATCTTAGTATCAATCCGGTACCAAAGTAGCACTGACATGATTAGTATTAGAACTATATATTTGGCCGTTTAACGGATGTAGGTAAATTGGTTTGCAGTAAGGAATGAAAAGTCAACAGGCTGTTCGAAACTGACTATGTATTTTTTTTCGTTGTTGTTGTTTCTGTAAGCAAAATTTATACGTATCTGTCATTTTATCGCTTTCGATTTAATAGGATATAAATGGTATAGCTTCAAAAACGATTTTGCATCTAAGATAAGTAATTTTGTATGATACAAACTATATAGTTGAATAACAAAGGACATATTTGAAATGTTTTGTGGTACTATATTTATGCATTATAGAAAAGAATAATGTTTCCTGGTAAAAACTGATATCATTTTCATTTTCTCTGCCTAATATTATACCATACAATATAATGAAATAGAAAAACAACCACTGATCATATGTAACTGAATTGTTTTCTTTGTATTTTTGTAACATAACACCATTTTCCGAGGAATGTTTTCTGTTTAAATATTGGCATACTCGTGTCTAAGATAATACAAGACGAATTTTGATGCAAAGCATCAAAGACGCCGCGCATGATTTTGGAGCATGACTTAACGGAAGCATATGCAATTCAGTACATTTAAACAACCTGTGCAAACATACAAGATCTAAATATTTTGAACAAGAAGGCCAAATGTTCCTTGATTTTAAACAGGAAGACCAGAATGTGCCTATATTGCTCACCTTGTTACCATAGTCTATAATAAATGATTATCAAGAGCAGAAAGAGGAACGTTTTAAGTTAAGGGATACAATTGAATTTTATAAATAGGCAAACACTTTTTTTTCTGATTTTTGATGAATCGGGTCCAAACTATTATAAAAGCGTAACCTAGGAAGTTTGAGGAAAAATATATATTTTTTCTGAGCTTTGATGTATCGGGTCGTCAGGGCTGTAAACCATACTAGTAAAAAGTTGGGGAAAAGTTGTTAAATACCCATCATTACATGTGTTTAAACTTTGTAATAACGGTAGAAGACATACGTATTTTCTTAAATCAGTTAATACAATTTATTGATTCATAAAGGTTGTTTCTTTTAAACATTTTACAGAGTTTTCCTTTACAATAATAATTTTGATTGCTCCCTATTCGATTATACTATCCCATGATACAACATTTAAACCTATTCAATATTGACACCGCGTTTCCACGGCGTCAATAATAAATGAATAATATTTAAATAAAAAAAAAAGTTGATGAAAGTCCGCTTAAAACAATATACATGTACCTAAAACAAGTGTCTCTTAAAACAGTTTTTGCATTGCCGCAACATAAATCGGCAACTAATTTTGACTTATCCAATGTCTTAGGAGGCACTATAATTAATTTGATTATTTTATTGACGAAGCGTCAGTATGGGATAGGTTTTGATTTTGTACCATGGGGTGACGTAATCGAAAAGGGAGCAAGAAGCATTATTATTGGTAAGAAAAACTCTGTTATATGTTTGAAAAAAAAAAAAACCTTTATGAATAAATAAATTGTATGAAATGATTTAAGAAACAGCAAGATACAAAATACGTATGTCTTCTACCGTTATTACAATACTTTAGACACATGTAATAGGTATTTAATAACTTTCCCCTAACTTCCTAGGCTACGCTTTTTTTATAGTTTGATTTACGACACGATTCATCAAAGCTCAGAAAAAAAATTCTGGCGATGTTTTTGCCTATTTACGATATTGAGATTTTTTTTAAATAAATGGGTAATCTTTAACAAATCAATGATGATTCATTTTAATTACAGTATAATTCTTGAAACTGTAAAAACAACGTTAACCCAACTATGCAATACGCATGGCCGTAATGTGACCCGTTCTATTATTTGTAAATGCAGCATGTCATCGCTTGGCGATTTTGGTCATTCTTATTTAATAGACGACAAGGTTTCATCGGTTCCCATAGAGTAATTAATTTGTCTCTGCTTCCTTCCGCTATGAATATATAACAGGGCTCCTTCTGGCCAGGTAGCCTCTGTTGTGGGTTCTTTATTCGAGGGTCAGGTAAATCTCAATAACGAACGGAATCATCATTATACATTTTATTATGTATGTACAGAAACGTCATCCTAAAAATATACATATAACAATAATAAGTAAAACAATACAAGAAAAGGTACAATTGACAATTAGAAACACGGATTACGGACTAATGGCTGCATATTACCGGTATAAAGGGTCATTATGTCATTTGCTGACATGATGATCTTTTATTTACAAACAAAGAATTACATGTAACGTGTAGCAGACTATCAAACAACATAATCTGAACAATACAATGTATACAATACAATGTAGCATACAATACAAATACAATACAAATACAATACAAAGCTACACTTAATTTACACTTACCAATTTAGGGAATTAGATGATCATACACACATCTGTCTCATTCTATTCGTGTCAATTATTGCTGTTATAAATTCAATCCAAATCAATCTAATATAGTGTTAACCAAACAAGGGAAAATGACTGACTGACCAAACCAAAATTGGCGGGAGCAATTAGCATGAATTTAGACAGGTGAACTCAACTCAACAAGTTATATAAACTTGACATGTCACATCAAAAGTGACCCTATTACATACTTCCCCAGCCTATAAAATGACGTCTCGTCATTGTCATGTCAAAATCGTCTAACATGTCATGTAATAAATAAAATAAGTATACAATATATGCATATACAAAATAGACATTCTCAGCGAAACAAACTTGTTACTTTGAACTTCAGCAGCATTACCTGTCACAGAAATATAAAAAAATGTATGTCAGTTGATATATTCCAGTTAAACATGAAGAAAAATATATTAATTTCAAAACTCAGTTAATCTATTAATTTCAAAACTCAGTTAATCTAAATTTACAAAACACTCCTCTCTTCCATGATAAATTGCATCCACGCATTGACCTTCTGTAAAACTAAATTATTTATAAAAACTAAATCTCTTTTCTGAAAGGAAAACATAATTACTTAATTATTGAATCTAAAATACTGTATACAACAGTTCTATCTATCTGCTCCAAAATTCCTGATGACATTAAAACATTCAGTGCCTCTAACTTTGAATCATGAGGTTTTACTACTACCTGATTCATCTGATACGAATCGAACCATGCTGGTCTTCGTTTCTCTCTTTGAGATCTTCTTGGGGCAGGTATTGGGGGATATATTGCGTCTGGATTCTCTACTCTAAACACTTGTCTTTCTGTAACTGTTTCTCCAGACTCTCCTCCTTCTGTGCCATTTTTGCTTTCTAGACCTTGCTTTTCGCTCACTGTCTTTTCATCTGTTCTTTTCTGTATGTCTGTTATGTGTCCAGCTGCTGCTGTTCCATCATCTTCTGTATAATTTTCATTCTCGATATCTCTTTTATTGCTGTCGAGAGCATTAGATATATCATTTGTCCTTACTGTATTCTCTGAGGCATTCCAACTGTCTCTGAAGCTTCTTTCTTCACCATCACGGGCATTTGAATACTCTGTTCCTGTTCTGTCCTCCTTACTTAAGTCGTTTGTTGACTCTCTCCTAGCTATAACTTCTATATTCGAAGTTTTCCTTCCATATCTTTCAGGAGCATGAGCGTCCCCATGTATAACTGTAGTGTCTACAATTCTAGTTCCTGATCCTCCTATCATTTCTTCATCTGAGTCTTCACTCGACTCACTCACATCTATTTTCTCCTGTAGCATGTTTCTTTTCTCAATGTCTTGTGTGGCCACAACTTTCTTCTTCTCCGGAGATATCCTCTTCTTTGGAAGTGGTTCTGTTCTTTCTGCTATCCTATCTCCAATTGGAAACAAATGGTTCCTATGCAATGTTCTTATTGCACCCGATGTCTCTGCTTTAACCTTATAAACAGGAATATGCTCGTTTGGCTGTTCTATAACAGTATACATGTCATTTTCGAATCTATCTTGGATCTTGTGTTTGCCTTCAAATGCAAGAACTTTAACCAACACTCTGTCTCCTATTGATAAAGTGACTGCTTTTGCCTTCAAATCATAATGGCGTTTTTGTCTCTCTTTTGACTTCTTCAGATGTTTCAGAACTATTTCCTTTGTTACTTCTATTCTGTTCTGAAGATCATCTATATAGTCTTTGGTTGTTCTATTCTGGTTTTCTGTCACTTGTTCGAACATTGAATCAACTGGTAGTTTTGGCTTTCTGCCGAACATAATCTCAAATGGTGAATATTTTGTCGAACTTTGAGGTGTGCAGTTGTATGCATATACCAAAGAATTGATATATCTTTTCCAGTCTGCTTTTTGGTCATTCTCTAGAGTCCCTAGCATTCCAAGTAAAGTTCTATTAAACCTTTCTGGGCCAGCATTTCCTTGTGGATGGTAAATAGATGTTCTAGTCTTTTCCATATTGGTCAATTGGCATAATTCTTTAATTATGTTAGATTCAAAGTTTGCACCTTGATCAGAATGTATTCTGGTAGGAATGCCATAATGAATGATAAAGTTGTTGTAAAAGGTTTCAGCTGTTGTTTTTGCTGTTTGATTCTTTGTAGGAATTGCTATTGCAAACTTTGTGAAGTGATCTGTAACAACCAATATATTTCCAATCCCTCCTTTGGATGGTTCTAATGTAAGATAGTCTATACAGACAAGTTCTAAAGGGTAGCTGGTATTTATACTGACTAACGGTGCTCTGATATCTGATCCACACTTTCGTCTCATACATCTATTACATCTTTCAGTCCAGTTTTCTGCATCCCTTGTCATACCGGGCCAGAAAAATCTTTCCCTTTAAAGCCTTATTGTTCTGTCTCTACCGGGATGTCCTACATCATCATGGAGTCCTTTCAAGACATCCTCTCTATAGCACTCTGGTAACACAAGTTGTTCTATAGTTTCTTCTTCTTCCTGAATCTTTCTGAAAAGTACTCCTCTTTTCAAAATCAGGTGTTTGAATTGCTTCCTCATAATGAAGTCTTCTTTGGTTAAGTTTTTGGTTGGCACATGTTTGTCCATTACAGCTATTCTCCATCTGTCAATAACTTTATCTTGTCTCTGCTTACTTCTTAATTCTCTAAATTCTACTTGTGCCATTGGATATCCTTGGTCTTCTGTTGCCTCTATAATGTTGATATTGGTACAGATTGTCTCAATAAGTGGTTCTGTATCGGTATTACTGCAGATGGATTTGACTACCTCGTTCTTTATTCTAACACTTTCTTGCTGTTCTTCTTTTCTTCTTTCATCTGGGTATCTTGACAATGCATCTGCATCTCCATTGTTAAGTCCAGATCGGTAATGTATGTCAAAATTGTACTCTCCTAATGCTGATGCCCATCTTTGTCCTGTCGCATCTAGTTTAGCACTGGTCAATACATATGTTAGTGGATTATTGTCGGTAAGTACTGAGAAATGGTTGATAGCGAGATAATCTGAAAACTTTTCTGTCACAGCCCATTTCAGAGCGAGAAATTCCAACTTGTACGCACTGTAATTCTTCTCTGACAATGTTAATGCTCTACTTGCATAGGCAACAACTCTTTTCAATTTTCCATCAGATTGGTTAAGTACAGCTCCTAATCCTGTTCCAGATGCGTCAGTGTGAAGCTCAAATGGTTTTGAAAAATCTGGATATGCTAAAATTGGTGGTCTGGTTAGAATTTCCTTTAGGTTTTCAAATATTGTCTGTTGATTTTCTGTCCGTATCCACTGTTTTATTGGTGTTTTCTTCATCTTCTTTGAGCAAGTTGGTGGTAGGAGATCAGCTAAGGGTCTTGTTATCTTACTGAAATCTTTAATAAAACGCCGATAGTATCCACAAAATGCCAAAAAGGATCTCAATTCGTCGAATTTTGATGGAGTTGGCCAATTTTTAATCTGTTCTATTTTAGCTGGATCTGTCTCTACTCCATTTTCACTTACAATGTGTCCAAGAAATTGCACTTTTTCTTGAATGAAAACACATTTTTCTGGTGACAACTTTAAATTGCAATCTTTGAGTCTGGTCAAAACTAGATCAAGTCTGTGGAGATGTTCTTCAAAACTGTCGGCGAATACTATCAAGTCATCTAGGTATATAACGCATATTGACATGTTGTAGTCGTCAAGGCATTCCTCCATTAGTCTTTGGTAGGTTGCAGGTGCGTTACCTAATCCAAAAGGCATTTTGACATATCCATAGAAACCTACATTCGATACACTGAAGGCTGTTCTCTCTTTGTGACATTCTTCAACTTGATGATAGCCTGATTTCATATCGATGGTTGAGAAAACTTTGCTTCCTTGCAACACATCAAATATCTCCTCTATTTTGGGTAATGCATACGCATCTTTGACACTTCTTTTGTTGAGCATTCGATAATCCAAACACATAAGGAGCTTTCCGTTTTCTTTCTAACAAGAACAACATTAGATGACCAGGGAGACTTTGATTTTCTTATAATTCCTGTTGATAATAAGTTTTCCAGATGTGCCCTTACTTAAAAAATCATGGCAGGGGGGATTCGTCTGGTTGACTGCTTAAATGGTGTTTCATCTAATAGGTCAATTCTATGTCTAATTTTGTCACAAAATCCAATATCCTCTTCTCCTGTAGAAAAAATGTCTATGTGCTTTTGCAATAGCTGTGTTATATCTTTGAGTTGGTCTTCATTTAGTTTCTTGTTTGTGTCAATATTAACTTGGTCTAAAACACTATCATGTTTGGTATCTCCCTCGGCTTCATTTGAAACATCTTCAGTGATATCTACAGCTTTGGTTCTTCCAAATTCATAATCAATAATTGCTGGAGTGATATCAATGAAGTTCGGTAATGAGGAGTCTGGTGATTCATGTATAATAGCACATGTTTTGTGAAAGCCTAATTCTCTGTCTGTGCGTCCTTTGATTGTCTTGGTTTCATTTGGTCCTATAATTATCTTTCCTGGTTCAGCAGACCTAATTACGGCTATTTGGTTTCCATTCTTTCTTAATTCTCTATCTCTGATGACCATGCATCTAAAGGCCAAATACCAAGGTGTATGTAGGGAGGCACGTTGAAGGAACTGAATTCCAAAGTTCTGTTGACACTCTTTTAACAAAACATCAAGGATATTTGTTCCGAGTATTACTGGTGTTAAAATGGAATATGCAGTATCAGGAGTAATCAGAAACAAACATGGAGTTTGTGAAGCTTTTGGAATACCATTTCCTGTTGTTAAATCAACTTCGATGTAACCATGATATGGAAGTGGTTGACCATCAGCATCAACTTTTATGATGATCTCTAACTGTTGTATAACAATGTCCGAAAGGTTCCTATCATAAAAAGATTGTGATATTGTACTTATACAACTTCCTGTATCAACTAAGGCTTTTGACTTGACATTATTTATCTCTATCTCAACTTCATTGGTTTCTCCAACTAATTTAGGGCCTTGATAATTAGTGCCTTGGTTTGACCCAACAACTGAGGCACTTATGCTTTTGGGCAATCCTTTGCAATGTGTCCAAATTTCTTGCAGTTAAAGCACTGTCTTTGTTTTGGATTAGGGCAATCCTTAATCATATGTCCCTTTCCAGCACAACCAAAGCAAGTTGGTTGGACATTATGTGATCCTAGAGGTCTCCTATGACCTTGGTTAGTATCATTGTGTTCTTGTTTATGTTGATATTTGTCACTATTGTTGCTCCTATATCTATTTCCACTTAAATTTCCTCGATATGATTCTTGGCCTTGCTTAATGTCTTCTTGTTGTTTTTCTAACTTGTCTATCCTCTCATTAATCTTTAGTAGAAGACCTTTCACTTCATCTAGCTCTGATGGCTTCTTTTCCACATTTACATTAGCATGACAATGTCTTGGTTCTGAGTTCTTCATGTCTGCTTCTATCTTCCTTAGTTCAATCTTGAATTTATCATAGTCAGATATTATATCATATTTATATGAAGCCATATGTTTTATTTCAGACAATAGTCCTTGGTATAAAACTCCTTTTAAAACCATGTCATTCTTTGGTAAGGCGTGCAAGGATACAGCTTGTGAATATAATTCCTCTAAACGAGAAGCATAACTTGCAATTGTCTCTTTTGGTGACTAATGGCAAGAGTAAAACTTTCTAAGTACACTCTCTTCAGTTTCTACACTCCCATATGTACTGTTAAGTTTAACAAGTACTTCATCCAAACTAATGCCAGGTCCTAGTCTCCTAATAATATCTGCAGCATTCCCTTTTACAGCTCTCCTGACTCCCAATAAAATCTGTTCTTTGGAAAATGCTTTGTCAGCTAACAGGGACTGTATCTCAAATTTGAATGTTTCCCATGATGTTTCGCCTTTATTATCTTCTCCATAAAAAATAGATAATTTTGGAAAATGATAGCTTCCTGATGTATGTGAGCTACTATTGTCTTTATTAGAAATAGCTTTTCCAAATTTTCCAAATTTGGCTAAGAAATCCACTAAGTCTCCTGGTGACTCTACATGAGGTGAGAGATGTAACATGTGAAAAGCATCTATCAGCTTTTTATCATCCTCTGTGAATCCACCAGCATAATCCAATTTCTCCTCTTCTATCTCCTATTTCTCCATGCTTATATTATTAAGCTAAGATAACTCTCAAATAATTGAGTAATTATTGCACTATTTCACTAAATAACACTTGTTATTCCTCACTGATATTTGCAAAATAGTTCACACCACACTAAGTTCATTTCAATACTATTTCATTATAAACCTATGACAAATATAAATATGTTTAGTATTTCAAACTATAAGTATATATTAAAGTCATAATCTAATCAAAATAGATTAATATGTTTCAAATTAATTGGTAAGTATTGCTAAATTATTATTATAACATAATATTATGGTATATCAAATTACATTAGTCTAATAATCAATTAATTCATTACTAGAAAATGAACTGTTCACTGTTAAAGATCTGTAAAAAAGAAATATCAAATTCAACTAAGTATTATCTCCCTTGGTCAGCCAAATTTCTATCTTAATGCAAAGGTCAAAATTCAATATAAGTAAATTAACTATTTTACATTAAAGACCTGTAAATGAAAATACAAATTTATTAATTCAACAAAATAGTTTCTCCATTTGGTCAGCTTAATCTATATCTGTAATCAAAAGAACAATATAATTTATAAATAAAGGTAAATATTGAGAAAATGTAAACAATAGTTCAGTCAAAATAACAATGCATTCAAAATATAAGGGTAAATACTGTGCAAGGGTAAATAATAGTAAGTAATAGTAAAGTCAAGTCTGTCAATGTCTAAACCAATCAAATTCAAGGGTCAAAATCTATCTACCAAGGAATAAACAACTCCAAACCTGTTAAACCAATCAGTATTCAACCTATAAATGATGTTTATAAAGGTTAAAGGTTATAAGGACGGGAACCAGCTTACCAAAATCCAGTATGAAGACTGAGGCAGCAATGTGTTCTGTATATCAGCTGGGAACCAGTACACTGAAAAATGGGTGGTGCATGGGTCAAACAGGAAATGCTAAACTAACCAATGGAAAGTCGGGAAATAAACAGGAAGTGTTTTTCAACCAATCAAAAATCAAAGGAGAAAGGTCAAGGTCAAATAAACACAACATGTACAAAATATCACTCCATCAATAAAAAAGTCTGATCTTGATTCACTAAGTAATAACATGTGAATCTTTCTCTCACAATGGCATACAGTTTACATGTATAATATAATGGTACTAAATATCAGTAAAATGGCATTTGTACACCTTAAGATAACAGAATCTGCTGATTCCATGCCAGTATGTATCTGACTGCAAATATATGTTTCAAACAGACAATTATTTTGTAATAATTTCTCTGTTTCAAACAAACACAGACATCACTACTAAATCAATTACATGTAGATATAAAAATCCTTTTCCTTATTAATGGCTGACAGCTGAAACAACAAATTGTATGTGTCAGATCCAGTAAAGAACTAGGTCACTTAGCCAAACACTGTAGAAAAATCTTGTTAACACTATAGACACTGCATTTTTGTATTGAGCATTTTGAAACTTTGTAAGAAAGTTTGTCTTGATGATAGGCCAATTTCAAATATTGGTTATTTTGGATAAAACATTAGGGCACTAAGCCAAGTTGGAGGAAAATCTTGTAAACTCTTTCCCTCATATAGACGCGTTCTGACGCCTCTGCAGCAGATGGTTTTTTGAAAACATAGAGACAAAAGAAGAAATTGCTCAAAACGAGCAATTACTCCTTTTGCCACAATGTTTTCCACTTTTAGTCATAGGTTATCCATTCAATTATAGAGGTTTTGTATCATTTGACAAAATATGTTCAAAGTCGTCTGCTGCTGAATTGTCGTATGAGGGAAAGAGTTAAGACTCTGGAAGCGGCACTTTTAGCTTGAGCATGCTGAAACTTTGTCAGAATGATTGTTTTTATTATATTTATTTTGAATATGGGTAATGTCTGTTAACAAATTAGGTCACTATGCCAAGTTGTAGGACAATCTTGATTTAACACTTAAGAGACAATCATTTTGACTTTAGCGGCTTGAAACTTTGTCAGACAGTTTTTCTTGATGATATACAGGCCAATTTAGACATTGGTCATGTTGAGTCAAAAATTAGGTCCCTTGATCAAATTTAAGAAAAATCTTGTTAATGCTCTGAAAGCCATGTTTTTAACTCTAGCATGATGAAACTTTACCAGAATGTTTATCTTGATGATATTTAGGCTTCGAATATGGTCTGGCTAAAAACTAGGTCACTAGGCCAATATTGAGAAATATTTTGTAAACACTCTAGTCACCACATTTCTCTCAAATGTTCCTTGCGTGACTCTTTACTAAGATTGTTAAAATTAAGTTGATTCTTTAGATACTATAGATAATAAATAGCTTTGCTACAGGTACTATTTTACCCTTTCTACACTACAGACACATGTTGTCTAATCTTCAACAGATGGATGGTATGAGAAATGTCGACAGTTTTCTCAATGTTTTATTGACTTTTAGTTTCATCAATACAGATTTACCAATATCTTTGATTAAACATTTTCAAATCATCTGCTGTAGAGTTTATCCATGTGATAAATTACCTATCACAAATGTGTTTGTTTATCTAACTGTATCTACTGTCTACAGTTCAAAAGTTTAATTATAGATCTCTGGAAATAAGGTTAACCCTGTCTTAAATAAATGTTTGAACTGTATGCATTTCTGCTTTTTTGTTTACATTTTTTGAAATTATGTGACTTGTGTTGTAAC
The DNA here is from genome assembly GCA_031761405.1 of Serripes groenlandicus. Classification (NCBI taxonomy): domain Eukaryota; kingdom Metazoa; phylum Mollusca; class Bivalvia; order Cardiida; family Cardiidae; genus Serripes; species Serripes groenlandicus. The sequence continues at coordinate 122,882,215 of JASEVX010000003.1, read as the reverse complement.
TTTCCAAATAAATGGAATAGTTGACCATCTTTTTCCCCCGTCATACAATGGCTACCGTCCCACAGCACTTTCAGTGCTTTGATAATATAGGCTATGGTGGCAATATAGGCACATCTTGGCCTTCTTGTTTGAAATAAAGGGACATTTGGTCTTCTTGTTCGAAATATGTACATCCTGTCTGCTTGCACAGGTACTGAACTGCATCTGCTTCCTTTAAGTCATGCTTCAAAAGCATGCGCGGCGTCTTTGATGCTTTGCATTAAAATCCTTCCTGTTATCATTATACATATTTTATAGCTTTTAAACAACGTTTCTGCATATTTTCTGACGTTTAATAGTATACAGCTATTTACTCCCCTTGAGGTCAATGGTGAAAAACTATTCTTCCAAGTCAATGACTATTGACCCGAAATAGAGAAATATTGACCGAGACGAAGTCGAGGTCAATAGTTCTCTATTTCGGGTCAATAGTCATTTGCGAGGAAGAATAGTTTTTCACCATTGAACTCAAAAGGAGTAAATAGCTGTTTTATTATATATCTTCATGAAAAACGCATATTTTAACTAGTTTATTTATTACATTCTGTCATCAGTTTAGATTGGGTAAATTTATGTAACATAAATGTAGATTCTAACATAAACACAGGATTATTATTGTAAATGCAGGAAGAATGCAGTATACTATTAAATGTTACTGTTAAAATGTTGGTTATGCACGTGCATGACGTCATTTCAAACAATAACGTCACCTTTTAGACGCGCGTGCCATGTAACAGATGAACTATTGACTCGAAAATGGACTATTGGACCTGAATTTTAGAATAAAAGCGAAAAGGAGTCAAATAGTCATTTTTTATTGAATCACACGTGACTGTTTCTCGTCCAATCAAATACTTTGCTTCATAGTAGGTATATAATAATTTATGTTAAGAGAGACCAAAATAGCAAGGCACAATCCATTTATGAAACGAAGCTGTTTAACATAGAACGTTTCTTTAAAATGCAGTTTTAATTATAGCAAGAACGTACATGCTTACGACATTTTTTGAGATGATTAGTGCCTGAGACATATCGCTCTATTAGTAATTCATGAATAATACGATGCACTACAGAATAAAGTAATCTCGATCGGTCTAGTAGGCTGGCTGCTCCACTGCCTACACCCCTGTCGGTATATTAGGCCGCCAGTCTATCTGTACTTCTGCTTACGTTCTGGTAAATTAGACTGCCCATGTGTCTGTATGTCTCTCTCAGACTCCATCCCTCCTGGTAAATATGGGTATCCGTCCGTCATTCCGTCTCACCAACACCCCGGTCTATCAGGCTGTTCTCTATATATCTCCCTCCCTCTCAGTCTTCGTGTTGCCTTAACATCTGCATGTTTTTCTTCATAGTTTATATGACTGTCAATCTCTGTAATTCTAACGGTCTCTCTCACCTATGTTATTAGGCCACCCCTCTGTCCGACTGCCTGTCTGTCTGTATATTTCACTTTCTTCCCTTCCCCTCACGGTGTTTTAGCTGTTTATCTGTCCGTCTGTCATGTACGTTTACTTTATTGGAAACTTTGAGCATCAATTAGCATAAATGAGGAGTAGGTTTACGTAGCCAGTACACGTTTATGGTTATTCACATTTGCGAAACAACACATCGGATTGAAGATGGCTTTTAGAAAGAAAGTTACTTGAAAGTTAATGAGTTAATGAATTCAATTCAATATAAAATATATCCCAATAATATGAATTTCATAACGAATTTAGAAATAAATGTTTAGCTGTTGTTCAGGACTTTGTTTTCATAAACCATGTGACGACCTTAAGTTCAAGTGATGACATGAAAAGCCAGTGCATGTCGAGAATATGATAAATGCATCTAAAGGTCGTTAGGGTCAACCGATCATATATGTAGCTCGCTTACTGTGGTTATATGTTTAATATTTGCATCGGATATACATGTGTATCAACAAGTAGGGAAAATATACCAACAGTTCAAAGACTAAGTCCACATTGTAGCGAGTACAAACAATCCTGACCACTTAAAGTCCCCGAACGTTCTTCCGGAATATTTACAAATTATGATAATATTCAGGTAAAAAATTCCCAGCGAGAGCTTTGAAATTCATTCATGCCAGAAACTCAAAATAATTCCATAAATATGGTTTGCCTATATAATAAGACATATTTTGTGCTTTAAAAATATTTTATATGCTTATTTGCTCGTCCGTTTTTTTGAAGAAAAAAGACGGGGTATTGTGATACCCTTGGCGTCGTTGTCGGAACAAGATCGCTCTTTTTTACAACTATACACTTTTCAGAAAGTTTGTTTAAAGTATAAACAAAAAGTATATTATTTGTTCCATTGTATAATCGAAATTGTCTGCATCTCCTGAAAAGCATTGGGTTATATTTCCACTCATGGCCTCGCAACTCCTAGAAAGAAAAAGACCCTTCGCTTGTCACTCGATAATAGAAATGTCGATAATACACTGAACAATTATCCTCTATTTGTTTGTGTTTATTTTACATTGCTATGTACTAAATACATGCTATTTCCCTCCTTCAGATACAACAGGACAAAATGACCACATTCAGTGCAAATAAAACTGTCGATTCATTGATGTCACTTTCACCAGAGAACTTTACCAACGTAACTAGAGATACAAGTTCCCAACAGAGTGACGCTGTCGACCTGGATATGTATATCATTGTTAACGTAATAGTGATTCTTATTTCGATGGTCACCTTGACTCTTCATCTAATGCTGCTAGCGGTATTGTCCAAATGTAAGAGGTTGCCTGTACACCTCAAAATGTTGTCAATAAACTACGTCGTCACTGATATTTCATGGATTGCTTATTCAATAATCATGAGCACTGGGCTCCTTACAGCAGACACAAGATATTTTGGGCTGATTTATAACACCCGTACTCTAGTGACAAGCAATTTATATGGAGTTAGCTGGTCAACGACGGTCGGGTTTGCCATGGAAAGGTTGATAACACTAACAAAACCATATCGATTTCAACGATGGCTTCGACGACGAAACTGTGCAATGTTCATCGCCCTGATTTGGTTCGTTAATTTTGCGATACCAACTTCTGTATTCATCGTACAAGTTGCCGATCAATGCAATCAGTACTTTGAGTTGTGTAACATGAAGAACATTTTTGACGGCGTCAAAATAATATATGCTTGCTCATTTTATTTCAATACTATTGTAATTATTTACTCGTCCATAAAGATAACACAAATTGCAAGAAGACATATCAATGAAATTAAAAAAGTAACGTTTCTATCAATACCTCCAAAAACGCCTAGGTGGCAGCTTACTGAGGCTTTTCTCGGTCTGATAACGGCGTACTCAATTTTACATTTACCTGTGTTGGTTTATGCTGTAATATTTTTTATAAATCCTAACCTTTACACTCCCGGAGTGAGACAATTCTTTCAAGTACTTTGTTACTTCAGTGCAATTTTGAATTCATGTATTTCGCTGTACTTTTATATTTTTAAAATTTCTGAATGCCGATTGCACTTCTTGCAATTGTTTTGTTCATGGAGCGCAACATACAGAACACAAACGCATAATTTGAAATTAATTGTGTATAGCATTGGGTTTATCAAAGAATTAAAAGTTGAAAAATAATGAAATTTCGGACAGTAAATAAGATAGGAAAAGTATATAAATTGGTATTTTTTTAACTGTTTTGTTTTCAATTTAACCAAATTGTCGAGTTGTACGAAATCATAATGTTGTATGTATGAACGAACGAGAGTGTCAGATCCAAGGTATATAATATTCATATATTTTATTACATTAAAACATACCTGTTTTTATAGCAAATACAAACAGGTTGTCATAATTAGGAGATTATGGATTAACAGAAGAGAATTACATAAACATTAAACACACCAAATTGTCCCTTTTAACCCCCTCGTCGCGCGTAGATGAGTTGCATGTCACACGCGAAAAGTGCAGGCCAAGATCAGCCCGTATATATATATATACACACACACACACACACACACACACACACACACACACACACACACACACACACACACACACACACACACACACACACACACAGACAGATCTTCTTCTGCACTTCGCTCTTTATTCTTCACAATCTTTCCAAAAATGTACAAGCAATGTAAAGAGAAACAAATAATTATAAGATGGAAGAGTCTGATTTAGAAATACGGCGACGAAAGATTTAATTACTTTATCATCTATGCTCACAATGTTCTGAAAAGTGTGTAAGGTTTAAGATCTGCAGGGCATTGATATATATATACCCATATACCGTAATGAATGAATGTATATTGTTTTACGGCGCATCGACAGCTAAGGTCATTTAGCGCGCATTTAAATTTAATTATTCATGATCCCTGGGTAAACAAACCAGTACTAGGCTAGAAAATGTGCCTTGCCCAAGGGCACTCCACCATGACCGTAGTGCCGCGTAGGGACACCCGGTTTCGGAATCCCCGACGCTAACCACTCGACCACAGCGGATTCCCCCATCCCAAGATTAACCTTCATATATATACAGTCTGATCCTGTTCTGCACTTTGCACTTGCTGTTTCATACATGTGCGAAGACCATGCAACTGCATTAGAATGTCCACCGAAAGAAGTTCGCACGTACATGCGTTCTGATTCCAGTACAAACCGTGTTGTAACTGAATTCAAAAATCATTTTAGTCGAATGTGACGGTAAAGAAAAGCAGTATAGTTAATGTCGCTTGTACGCGAAAGACCGCATTATCATCTTGTAACAAGTCGAATCTACGACCTTCCGCATACACGCTCCAAATATTGCATTTAGTATTTATTATACACACGTTCTTATCTTATTAACATAAAATGTATACTTTGCTAGATTATTTATCACAAATCTTAATTTTGATGTCATCAGATTTATGAATATTGGTTGAGATGGCCACGTATAATAATATATTTTGGTGTATTTAGATCAGAATATTAAGAACAAATGAATAAAAAATGATATTCATTTTCAATTAATTTAGATCAGAATATTAAGAACAAATGAATAAAAAATGATATTCATTTTCAATTAATTTAGAGGTACAATTTAGATTGCATTTCTTGAAATATTGTTATAACGACCACTTTCGATGTTTAATTCATGGGACGAAGTGCGAAATTTTGAAAAAGCAGTTCTAAATTTGTGTTCTTTAATGAGTTCAAGATAGTTTTCCTGGTCGAAAGAATGTTTAAATAAACAATATGTTTCTAGTCGTGTAGTGTTGTTAATTTCAGTATACTAGTGTTGTTGGTAAATATCTGTTATCCTTTGCTTAATATAATTGTAATTTATGTGCATGTTATATTGGTCTTTACATACGTTTGAAAGTCCTATTTGTTTTAGATTTGTTTTAATAGGATATGCCCATTTTTTTTTGTTATACGTATTGCTGCTGTCGGCGTATCTTTTTAGCTTATTGTAAACTTTAAAAAGAATACTATGTTCACTCATAGTTAATATTTTAACCAGTTTTTAATAACATAACGACCTAATTCTCCGTATAGTGCATTTAGATTGGTTGACTGTTTGACACACAATATTCGACGGCAAAATTAAGAAAAAATCATTTCAACATCAGGACTAGAGTGATATCCCCAAACATCGGCTGTGTAGGTAAACATTGGTAACACAAGAGAATCAAATAAGTTCATGCTCTGACTTACGGGTAGGTTTAATTGGTTGTATATTATACACAGATTATGAAAGTAGTGTCCAGTGTGTTGTGCTATTGTCTTTTTGCGTTCGACTCCAGTTTCCTTTTTAAAAAAAAGGATATTCCAAGGTATTTAAATAAATGTGCAATATCTATTTTAATGTCATATAAAAAGAAGTCATAAAAGGTTGGTCTGCTATTTTCCAAGATCATTACCTTTGTCTTGTTGATATTTAATTTACATGTGATGTAATACTGTTCTAGGTTGTTTATCACCGTCATTGAAGTGATTCCGTATTATTTCCAAATATGATTGCATCTTCAGTAAATAACACGAGGAATAAATTTAGATCATCAATACTTATAACACCATCTATATTATCATTAATACTAATAATACAATATCGTTTAAGTAAGATAGGCATGAATTACTACTTTTTATATAATATAAACTCTGTATATCCATCTAATTACCAAATGAACAAAAGACATACAATCAATAACAACAGTGTCACACAACATTTTTGTTTTTAAATGCTGATGCTTACGAACACAATGTATGCCTACCTTTTATCTGGGGCTTTTATTTTATCTTAATAAAGTAAATAACATTTGCAAAAACAAACAACATATCTCTAAATGTGATCCAAAGTTTACGTTGTTTGTCGCTAGTTTCAAAAACACTTTTATGACTGGTGTACGAACAAAGAGCCTGACCAAACCGCGTGAATGCGCAGGTCGTTATTGGCCATTTGAGGTTTTAAAATGGCGATGGCAAACCGATTGCGTACTTTAACATGACTAGATTGGTACTCCTGGCAGATATATCAGTAACGTTCCTGTTCACCATCGAACGCTCATCCTCAACGCCTCTGCAGAACATGTGTATCATTTAATTACAATGTTTATGTATTTCCAAACTTCTGCAGAACACGTGAATGGGTTTTTTCGCTTATAGTTAACAGGTGTGAGATTTTTTTTTTTTTTTTTTTTTTTCAATAACCCATGAAGCTTTCTGAAATGAAACTGGAAAAATCCATGGGGGCCGCCATTTTGGATATGTAAAAAAGGCAGACGTAAAACACAGATTGAAAATTATTGTCGTCTTTTTAATCATTTTTTTTAAAATCGGTATTTTGGGTATGTATAAAATGAGCGGAAAAACACGGATTGTCGTCTTTTTAATCATTTTTTTAAATCGGTATTTTGGGTATGAATAAAATGAGCAGAAAAACACGGATTGAAAATTATGGTCGTCTTTTTAATCATTTTTTTTAAAATCGGTATTTTGGGTATGTATAAAATGAGCGGAAAAACACGGATTGAAAATTATTGTCGTCTTTTTAATCATTTTTTTTTTAAATAGATATTTAAGATCATTAAAATGCTGTGTTATGTGGGAATAAACATTTGTACGAAAAGTTAAAACATAATAACATAAATATGTTTTCCCGTTCGTCAAAAAACCGACAGCTTTAGCCTTCTACGCCCGAACCTAAATTTTGACTGTATCGTTGCCAAAGAAGGACGTGACGACATTTCCGTTACACTTCATCTTGGCGTAACGTCAATGGAGCGACGTCGTTTCCCGCAAAAAAAGTGGTATCAACATGAAAGACCCCAAATTCCTATACATGAGCTATTGCCACACTCATTCAAAGTATAATTATTTATCAAACATTGTGGCAAAAGGATAACTTTCTCATAAGGAGCAATTGTTCTTTTGGTGACAATCTTTTCCTAAATCGTCTGTTGCATAGGCCTCAGAAACTGTTTCTAATAGGGAAAGGGTTTAGCAGAAATGTGACCCCTTACATAATTTGTTCCAGTCATATTGACTGGTTGAAAAAGGTAGTCGCCAGATGGCATCAGAAAAGGGCTGATCTATTTGCTTCTTTACCATAATGCAGGTGATCGATTAAGGATCATCTTGGCCCTCATGTTTTAACCTCGTTCATTATAAATGTATTCCTTGATTTTCTGAAAGTTTTTACTTTATTATTTTCTGTTCGTAATAATAGACGACAGCAATACGAATTCCAAATATGTTTTGATAATGCAAGAAACATGACATTAACATTATTATTGTCTAGTTAATTACTTATAAATCCTTTTTGTATGGCCAAAGTATGTTCTTTAATTTTTGTTTATAATTATCTTGCGTTTTTTCGTAAATAGGTAGCACCTATAGATATATTATAATTACAATTGGAATGTATTTCAAAACTTTGCAGAACAATTGTATTCTTTAATTGCAATTGCTTCTTACTTCAAAACCTCTGAAGAACAAGTGTATTATTTACTTTCAATTGCTATGTATTTCAAAACGTCTGCAAAAACATGTGTGTTATTTACATACAATTCTTATGTATCTCAAAACTTCTCCAAAAACATGTTTTACATACAATTGTTATGTATCTCAAAACGTCTATAAAGACATGTGAGTTATTTACATACGTCCTTTCCTCCGTCACACTTGTTTTCGCTCAATAACCGAAGAACGCTTGAGCGTAGGAACTTCATACTTGGTATGCAGGTTGGTCATGACCAGTAGCTGACCCCTATTGATTTTGATGTCAGAAGGTCAAAGGTCAATGTCATGGTGACCTTGTAAGGTAAAAAATAGTTTCTGCTCAATAACTGAAGAACGCTTTGGCCGAGGAACTCCATACTTGGTATGCAGGTTGGCCATGCCCAGTAAAAGACCCCTATTGATTTTGAGGTCAGTACGTCTAAAGTCAAGGTCACAGTGATCTTGACCTGAACTGTCACAGTGACAATGAGCTAAAAAATCATTTTTACTTGTTCCCAGGAACTTCATACTTGGTGTGCAGGTTGGTCACGACCAGCAAATGATCCCTACTAATTTTGAGGTCACTAGGTCAAAGGTCAAGGTCACAGTGGTCAAGGTCATGTCCGTCACAGTTGTTTCCGCTAAATAACTGAAGAACGCTTGGGCGTAGGAACTTCATACAATGACAAGTAGATGACCCCTATTGATTTTGATGTCAGAAGGTCAACAGTCAAGGTCATGGTGACATTGTGAGGTAAAAATTAGTTTCCACTCAATTACAGAAGAACGCTTGGGCCGAAGAACTCATACTTAGTATGCACGTTGGCCATGCCCAGTAGAAGAACCCTATTGATTTTGTTTGATTTTGAGGTCAAAGTCAGTCACAGTGACCTTGAGCTGAAAGGTCACAGTGACAATGAGCAGAACAATGGAAGTTAATACCTGGTGTGCATGTTGGTCACCACCAGCAGATGACCCCTATTGATTTTAAGGTCACTAGGTCAAAGGTCAAGGTCATTGTAACCTTCAGCTGAAAAATAATTTCCGCACAATAACTAAAGAATGCTTATGTCGAGGAACTTTATACCTGGTGTGCAGGTTGGTCCTAACCAGTATATTACACTTATTGATTTTGTTTAATTTAGAGGTTACAAGGTCAAAGGTTCAAGGTTACGGTACAATGAGCTGAAATTGCTTTGCTTAATAACGTTAGAATGCTTTGGCCATGGAAGTTAATACTTGGTGTACAGGTTGGTCACCACCAGCAGATAACCCTTACTGATTTGAGGTTACTAGGTCAAAGGTCAAGGTCATGGTAACCTTCAGCTGAAAAATGGTTTCCGCTCAATAACGAAAGAATGCTTATGTCGAGGAACTTCATACCTGGTGTGCAGGTTGGTCCTAACCAGTAGATGACCCTTATTAATTGTGTTTGAGGTCACAAGGTCAAAGGTCAAGGTTATGGTAACAATGAGCTGATTTTTTTGTTTTTGCTTAATAACTGTAGAATGCTTTGGCCATGGAAGTTAAGACGTGGTGTGCAGGTTGGTCGGCACCAGCAGATGACCCCTACTGATTTTGAGGTCACTAGGTCAAAGGTCAAGGTCATGGTAACCTTCAGCTGAAAAATGGTTTCCGCTCAACAACTAAAGAATGCTTATGTCGAGGAACTTCATACCTGGTGTGCAGGTTTGTCCTAACCAGTAGATGGACCTTATTGATATTGTTTGATTTTGAGGTCACAAGGTCAAAGGTAAAGGTCACGGTAACCTTTTAGATGAAAACAGGTTTTTAACTCAATAACTCAGGAACGCTTGGGCCCAGCAACTTCATAATTGGTGTGCAGGTTGGTCACCACCAGCAAATAACCTTCAGCTGAAAAAATGGTTTCCGTTCAATAACTGAGGATTGTCACTGTTGCTTCATCTCCAGTCCAAAACTACAACATTCATCTCCATCATTTCTTTCCCCTCCCCCCCCCCCCCCCCCCCCCCCCCCCCCCCCCCCCCCCCCCCCCACACACACACACTTACAAATGTGACCTCTGCAGAACAAGTGTATTATTAAATTAGTATTGCTATGTTATTCAAAATATCATGTGTTTTGTTTTTAATTACATGTGTTATATTATTCGAAAACCCTTTTCAGAACGTGTGTCTTATTTAATTACAATTGTTATGTAATTCAAAAGATCTGTACTTACAATTGTTATGTATTTTAAAACCTCTGCAGAACAAGTGTATTATTTCATTATAATTATGATATAATTCGAATCCTCTGCAGAACAAGTGTATTATTTCATTACAATTATAATGTAGAACACGTGTATTATTTCATTACAATTGTTATGTATTGCAAAATCTCTGCAAAACAACTGTATTATCTAATAACAAACCGAAACCTCTGAAAAACAAGTGTATTATTTAATTACAATTATAATGTAATTCGAATCTTCTGCAAAAGAAGTGTATTATTTCATTACATTTATTATGTAATTCAAAACCTCTGCAAAACGACTGTATTTTTGTTTTAATACAGTTGTTATGTAAATCCTCTGCAGAACAAGTGTATTATTTCATTACAATTATAATGTAATTTAAATCTTCTGCAGAACACGTGTATTATTTTAGTACAATTGTTATGTATTTCAAAACCTCTGCAGAACACGTGTATTATTTCATTACAATTGTTATGTATTGCAAAATCTCTGCAAAACAACTGTATTATCTAATAACAAACCGAAACCTCTGAAAAACAAGTGTATTATTTAATTAAAATTATAATGTAATTCGAATCCTCTGCAAAAGAAGTGTATTATTTCATTACATTTATTATATAATTCAAAACCTCTGCAAAACGACTGTATTATTTAATTACAATTATAATGTAATTCAAATTCTCTGCAAAACAAGTGTATTATTTAATTACAATGTTTATGTATTTCAAAACCTCTGCAAAGTAAGTGTATTATTTAATTACAATTATAATGTAATAAAAGCCTCTGCAGAACAGGTGTATTAATTAATTACAATTTTAAGGTATTTCAAAACCTACTGCAGTATTTTTTAATACAGTTGTTATGTATTTCAAAACCTCTGCAGAACAAGCGTATTGTTTCATTACAGTTCTTAGATTTTCAAAACTGCAGAACACGTGTATTATTTTAGTACAATTGTTATTATTTCAAAACCTCTGCAGAACAAGTGTATTGTTTCATTACAATTGTTAGATATTTCAAAATCTCTGCAGAACACATGTATTATTTAATTAAAATTGTTATGCAATTCAAAACCTCTGCAGAAAATATGTTTTATTTAATTAAAATTGTAATGTATTTCAAAACCTCTGCAAAACAACTGTATTATCTAATAACAAACCGAAACCTCTGAAGAACAAGTGTATTATTTAATTACAATTATAATGTAATTCGAATCCTCTGCAGAACAAGTGAATTATTTAATTACAATGTTTATGTATTTGAAAACCTCTGCAAAATATGTGTATTATTTCATTACATTCGTAATGTAATTAAAACCTCTGCAGAACAGGTGTATTATTTAATTACAATTATAAGGTATTTCAAAATCCCCTGCAGAACACGCGTATTTTTTAATACAGTTGTTATGTAAATCATCTTCAAAACAACTGTTTTATTTGATTACAATTGTTAAGTATTTCTAAACCTACTGCAGAACATGTGTATTATTTTATAACAAGTGTTATGTATTTCAAAACCTCCTGCAGAACACGTGTATTTTTTTTAATACAGTTGTTATGTAAATCCTCTGTAAAACAACTGTTTTATTTGATTAAAATTGTTAAGTATTTCTAAACCTACTGCAGAACACGTGTTTTATTTTATAACAATTGTTATGTAATTCAAAACCTCTGCAGAAAAAGTGTATTATTTTGGTTTGTTCCCACTTTCCCAAATTTTTATTTTCACACATACCAATTATCCCCAATTACCTCTTCGCACCTCAGACTTGCCTGTATTTTCTATACTGTTCAAAACATTAACGAAAGACACACATAAACTTGTACTTGCAGTGTATTATTTCAATGTTATTTATCTTGTTCCATCTGTTGAAAATACATACTTATTCCAGAATAAAAAGAAAAAAATGAAGTTAGTAATTTACTTATAACTAACTGTTGAAAACTAAGAAAAGCAGGTCACTAACTGTAAGTCATTCTTTAACATAGTATAAAATGAAGGTCAGTTTCATGAAGGTTAACTTGGAAGGGAAGTGGACAGAGTCGCTTGCAGCCATTCCTAATCGCCAATGACGGTGATGTGGAGCGAATGCTCATTCGCCACCGTTGACAACCTGGCCCAGCTGTCTATAGCCGTGACATGGTATATGGATGGTACCTTTTACGCTTCGCCGTCATATTTCTACCAGCTATACACCATCCACGCCATGATCGACGGGTATATGTGTCCCCTAGTGTATGGACTACTTCCAAATAAACAGCAGACAATGTACACCAGATTCTTCACACTCATCCAGAATTTCGCCCATGAACATAACATTCCTCTGTCCCCAGAAACGATAATGATGGACTTCGAAACAGCAGCGTGGCGTGCTGTCAGTATCGTGTTTGTTGGTGTTCAAGTCCGTGGATGTTTCTGTCACTTCACACAGTGTATGTGTAGAAAAGTACAATATTGTGGTCTTGTAGCTGACTTCAAGGACAATGAAGAAGTGAAGAATGTGACAATGACTCTATTCCGGTGTCTAAGTTTAAGGACTATGTGACTGAGCAGTGGGTAGAGGGAGACCGCCGCTCCTGGAATCATTACAAGAATGATTGTCCACGCACTACCAATCATTTTGAGGGTTGGCACCATAAAATAAACAACCAACTACGACACTGCCATCCTAATATTTACACGTTGATAGACCTGGTCCAGAAGGAGCAGGCTGCTAACGAGGCGAAGCTGTTCCAGCACGCCAACGGTGGAAAGCAGCGATCAAGGAAGCGGGTATACCGTGAGCTTGAGAAAATGCTCATCAGACTGAAGCACCAACTGCGAACTGGCGAAATGGACATCATGACGTATGTTGATGCTGATTTTCACTTAGTCAAATTAAAGTGAATATGTACAATACAAATATTTCAAGATTATATCTATTTTGTGCTATGCATGTTGATATTTGTGTTTTCTTATACCTGTAAATATCTATGTTTTCGAATTAATGCTTATAACTCAAAATAAAGAATATCTATCTTATATTTATGAACAAATTTAGAAACAAAACTTTTCAGTACAGTATAGTAATTTTCGCCAATTATCACCTTTCAACTCTATTGTTACACCAAGTATCAACTTCCATTCTATTGTTACACCAAACAATACATTCCCCCAACCCCTACCTCAATTTCTATAGGACTAATTAAAGGTTGGGAAAGTGGGAACACACCATTATTTTATTGCAATTGTTATTTATTGCAAACTTCTGACACCCGGGACGCCCAGTTCTAAATCCTCGACGTTAACCAATTGGCCACGGCGGATTCCTTCATTGGTTAGCATTTTATAACCTGTGAAATTTGGTGCAGTACCAACAACTTAGAGTTTGAGCGTTTACACTTGAAATACTGTAAAAGACTACTACGTGTGAAACCTCGAACAAGCAATGCTAGTATATATGGAGAAACTGGACGATATCCTCTATACATCAACCAGTTAATACGTGTTATTAAATATTGGTTTAAAGTTGTCAATTCTAATAATTGTATAATTCAAGAATCATATAAGTGCTCTTTGATAGACTGTATTAATGGAAAACAAAACTGGGCCAATAGAGTTAGAAATATTTTATGCAAAAATGGCTATGGTTATATATGGCAAAATCCACATTATGCAGACAAATCATGCGTTCTAAATGGTTTGAAACAAAGATTAAATGACTGTTTTGTACAAAGTTGGAGAGGCGATATGTTAAGTAATGGTAGCCTCCTTATGTATAAGCATGTAAAAACTGACTTTAAATATGAAGCATACTTAGATATGATAAGCAATAGCCAGTATAGACATTTGCTGACCCAGATGCGTGTCTCAGCACATAGACTAAGGATTGAAACTGGCAGATACGGAAGAAACAGAATTGAGCAATCAAACAGAATTTGTGTGTATTGTAATGCCAATGTAATCGATGATGAATTTCACTTTGTTTTAATATGTGATATGCACCTTCATAACAGGAAAAAATATATCAACAAGAAATATTGGAAAAACCCAAGTGTATATAAATTGTTAAGCTTATTAAATTCTGCAAGGAAAACTGAAATAATAAATGTATGTATGTATATTCATAAATGTTATGAAGAAAGAAATGAACAACTTTATAATAATGCTTGACCGAATCAAACATTTCTCTACATAATTTGATTTGATTTTGTATTGTTTATTGTTCTTTTTTGTTCTGTTTTTATTTTTGTTTTTGTTTTTTTGTTTTTTTCTTGTATTTTCATCTGTAAATTTATTGTATTTGGTTTGAAACATTGTATGTATGTTTATAATCAATAAAATATATTCTATTCTATTCTTAAAACAAACCAGTTCACGTGACTCACTTACGACAATCTTATAAACATTTCCCGAAAACATACGCTTTCTAACGCCTATGCAGGAAACGACTTTTGAAAAAAAATGTAGCAATAGGAAAAAATGTTCATAGTTAGTAATCTTTCTATTTGCCACAATCATTTTCAATTCTATTCGATGAGTAAACTCCCGGTTATAGATATTTACCATATTTTTGCCTAGATATTTCCAAAGACGTCTGCTTCCGAATATTGTATGTGAGAAATTGTTTATAAAACCTAGTCGGTATATAGGGTTAAAATTAACATTATGGGTCCCCACTGTAAATGCCTTGTACTATTAATCCGATGTGTGCTATATGAGGTTATATTATGGTTGTCTAGAATCAAATTAAACTCACCTAAATTGGACAATTTAGGCTAGACGTCAAGTTACCATAACCATTTACAACCATACGACACATATGCAGCAGACGACGTTGAAGATATATAGATAGCAATATGGAAAAGCTCTATAAATAAATAAATAAATAACTATTGAATGGAGTTTAAAACATTATCACACAATGGTTATTAAAGGCTGTCTGCTGCAGAGGCGTCAGCAAATGTATGTATGGGGGAGGGGAAGTGTTAAGGAGACATCGTCTGTTTAAAAGTCAAGAGGCTCGTTCTTAGAAGAAGAGCTCTTGGATATCTTTGGAGAGTATCGTAGCCAAAGGCATTTTAAACTTTTAATCAGGAAATAAACAACGCGAGCTAAAACCTTTGTTTATTTGTGTGTAGACAAAACATAATATTATTACAGGACAGTCTGGTTAATGTTTGCATTTACACCATCTTAATAAATCCAAGGTGTCCGTGTACCAACGGCGTTATGAAAGAAGCGTTTCATTACAGACATACGGATGAAACGTAAACCTGTAGTCTGTTTCGGCCTTAATCATTTACCAGATGGTGTACCGGAAGAGCGTTCGTCTCGGGTTCGGGAGGTCGTGGGTTCGATTATCGGCCGGGAAATACCAAATGTATCGATTTTATATTTATAGAGCGTTTGTTTTGAAATATCAGAAAGGAAGATTTAAGATCTTAAGATCTACGAAAAAAATACTTGAAACAAATCTGAAATATATCGTTATGGACAAAACATTGTTCAATTTCTTCGCTATGCATTTGATAAATTGTTTGTTACAGAGGCCTCAACAGTGAATGAATAACCTATGACTAAAAGTAGAAAAACATTACGGAAATTGCTCGTTTTGAGCATTTTCTTCTTTTGTCACTATGTTTTCAAAAAGCCGTCTGCTGAAGAGGCGTCAGAAAGCGTCTATATTAGGTAAAGGGTTAAAAGTTTATAAGAGTGAGGTGATGAAAGTCTTTGGAAGTATTAAAGCCGCCGAAATACCTTTTATCCAGGGATTGGCTAGCGTCAATGTAACTTTGGACATTCTACTGTTGGCAGCCAAGCCCCGATGGCTGTCAATCCAGGGGTTGTAAGTTCGAACCACAGCTCTACCAACATTCTTCTCGACGTTAGACAAAAGTCATTTCGACAAGCGTCAATCGTCTTCCATCAATGGTCTTACAGTCTATGTGAAAAAACAGCCATTTGATTGGAAAGTTTGTTGTGTGGATAACTAGTGTGAGAAAGCCAGGAAACAAAAGAGTAGGTAAACTGGCCGCCATGACATATACTGAACAATTGTTGAAAATGGCGTTAAACCCCTAATCAATCAATCAGTTGGCAGCCAGTTGCTAGAGGAATCTTGTGTTGGGTACTAGTCATATATAGCCTGGATATCTGTCAACAGTACCCGACACACGTGAGTGATTGGAGTTTAACACCGTTTTCAACAATTGTTCAGTCATATCACGACGGCAAGTTCCCCTACGCATGTGTTTCCTGGCGTTCTCGCACCAGTACTCCACACAAAACACACTCTTTCCAAGCAACTGGTTGCTTGCCCACATAGACTGTTAGCCCATTGGTTGAAGACAAATGAGGCTTGTCACAGTGACTTTTGTGGAACGTCGAAAATAATGTAGGCCGAGTTGGGGTTCGAACTCACAACTCCTGGATTGACAGCCCGCGTCGCTACCGACTGAGCTACCGGAGCTCGGCTCACACCGGGTAAACGGGCAGCAATAACATAACCGAAACACTATTGAAACGGCATTAAACTCAAATATGTCAATTTGTGTTGTAAGTGACCCTACAGTTACACGTAAACTTATATAGGGATGTTTGTTTGTTTTTTTAACTTTTTTACTGCCATTTTTCAAAAAGTCGACTCTTCTATGTTGAAAATTAGACAACTTCATTTTTCGTCCAACAGGATATTTGGTAAAATGTTATGTCTAAAACTTTATTACTGCCAAATATCATACAGTCGACTCTTCCATGTAGGAAATTCGACCACTTCATTTTTCGTCCAACAGGAAATTTGGTAAAATATAATGTCTAAGTGGCAAACAAAACACATTTCAGGAGATACACCTCGTTATGAGCTGTCTCTCTTGAAATCTGCATTGTTGAAAAAGCCTTCAATTGCTTATGGCAGTTAACGGACATATCAACCATAATACAAGACACAAGCCGATCCCCCCGAGATGCCAGTACTCAATTTAGTTTTTATTGCACCATGAAACATAGTTCTATAATTCCACGTAATGGGACTATAAAGAGCACTCAAAGAATAGTTATTCGAATATTGAGTATAAAAAGGTTTTCAAGTCGTTCGTCTGGAATGCTGAATGACCGTGCCTGGTATCGGGCTCGCTACCTCTGATTCGCTGTAACTGAAGTATCGTGATTCGACTGCAAGTGTCAATTATGTGCCTGTGTAGATGTCATTGTAGGTTTGGTATTGAGCATGTACATGTACATGTAATACCCGGCAAACGTTCAAAAAGACCTTCAAAGGAAAGCATTAGTAAAACTATTTGACTTTTTTTCAAATATGCAATGCAGTATTTGAAATCCTCATAATTGAGCCGTCCCGCGAGAAAACCAACATTGTGAACTCTGAGTAAAGTATCGACCCGGATCAGCCGCGCAGGCTTACCCGGATAGATACGTTTCGCCTTATGCGGATTTTCTGTTTCATGAATCATTATTACTCTATACCTCTATCCCCCTGAGAAGGTATGTGTCGGCCTGGATCCGTCTGCGCGGACTGCGCAGGTTGATCTTGGTCGATACATTACGCAGAGGCCATAATGTTGGTTTTCTCGCGGGACGGCTCATATTATCTTTTTTTTTTTTTTTGCGACAATAGTTTTGTGAAATGTTTGTAATAATCAGTTCACTCAAGTAGTCTGGTAATCGGAGAATTTTTCTGTTGATGTTTCGACGACTTCGGTGGTGTAGTGGTAATGCGTCCGCCTCGGTGGTGTAGTGGTAATGCGTCCACCTTGGCGGTGTAGTGGTAAGGCGTCCGCCTCGGTGGTGTAGTGGTAAAGCGTCCACCTCGGTGGTGTAGTGGTAATGCGTCCACCTCGGTGGTGTAGTGGTAAAGCGTCCACCTCGGTGGTGTAGTGGTAAAGCGTCCACCTCGGTGGTGTAGTGGTAAGGTGTCCGCCTCGGTGGTGTAGTGGTAATGCGTCCGCCTCGGTGGTGTAGTGGTAATGCGTCCACCTCGGTGGTGTAGTGGTAAAGCGTCCACCTCGGTGGTGTAGTGGTAAGGTGTCCGCCTCGGTGGTGTAGTGGTAATGCGTCCACCTCGGTGGTGTAGTGGTAAAGCGTCCGCCTCGGTGGTGTAGTGGTAAGGCGTCCGCCTCGGTGGTGTCGTGGTAAGGCGTCCGCCTCGGTGGTGTAGTGGTAATGCGTCCGCCTCGGTGGTGTAGTGGTAATGCGTCCACCTCGGTGGTGTAGTGGTAAAGCGTCCGTCTCGGTGGTGTAGTGGTAAAGCGTCCGCCTCGGTGGTGTAGTGGTAATGCGTCCGCCTCGGTGGTGTAGTGGTAAAGCGTCCGCCTCGGTGGTGTAGTGGTAAAGCGTCCGCCTCGGTGGTGTAGTGGTAATGCGTCCGCCTCGGTGGTGTAGTGGTAAAGCGTCCGCCTCGGTGGTGTAGTGGTAAAGCGTCCGCCTCGGTGGTGTAGTGGTTATGCGTCCGCCTCGGTGGTGTAGTGGTAATGCGTCCACCTCGGTGGTGTAGTGGTAAAGCGTCCGTCTCGGTGGTGTAGTGGTAAAGCGTCCGCCTCGGTGGTGTAGTGGTAAAGCGTCCGCCTCGGTGGTGTAGTGGTAAAGCGTCCGCCTCGGTGGTGTAGTGGTAAAGCGTCCGCCTCGGTGGTGTAGTGGTAAGGCGTCCACCTCGGTGGTGTAGTGGTAAAGTGTCCACCTCGGTGGTGTAGTGGTAATGCGTCCACCTCGGTGGTGTAGTGGTAAAGCGTCCGCCTCGGTGGTGTAGTGGTAAAGCGTCCACCTCGGTGGTGTAGTGGTAATGCGTCCGCCTCGGTGGTGTAGTGGTAATGCGTCCGCCTCGGTGGTGTAGTGGTAAGGCGTCCACCTCGGTGGTGTAGTGGTAAGGCGTCCGCCTCGGTGGTGTAGTGGTAATGCGTCCGCCTCGGTGGTGTAGTGGTAAGGCGTCCACCTCGGTGGTGTAGTGGTAAGGCGTCCGCCTCGGTGGTGTAGTGGTAAGGCGTCCACCTCGGTGGTGTAGTGGTAAAGCGTCCGCCTCGGTGGTGTAGTGGTAAAGTGTCCGCCTCGGTGGTGTAGTGGTAATGCGTCCGCCTCGGTGGTGTAGTGGTAAGGCGTCCACCTCGGTGGTGTAGTGGTAAAGCGTCCGCCTCGGTGGTGTAGTGGTAATGCGTCCACCTCGGTGGTGTAGTGGTAATGCGTCCACCTCGGTGGTGTAGTGGTAAAGCGTCCGCCTCGGTGGTGTAGTGGTAAAGCGTCCGCCTCGGTGGTGTAGTGGTAGAGCGTCCACCTCGGGTGCGGTAGGTCGCTGGTTAGATCCCCGGTCGGGTCATATCAACGACTTTACAAATGGTAGTAATGGCTACAGGGTTGCGTGTATATCATTGGGAGTGACCGGCTTGATTCAGGATAAATTTTGGTAACATACCAAGGAAACGCTGTGATATAACTTAAACATTGTTGAAAGCAGCATAAAACACCAAATAATCAACCAATCAATTTGTTGTTGCTTCATGCCAAGGTTTTGGTATTGCGAATTTCCGTCTAGCGTACTAGTACATACAGTTAAGGATGTACTGAACTGAAAAGTGGATTTTTCATAATATTTAACTTTTGTTGTAACATTGTTTTTTTGAAAGTTGGATGTATGTTTAATAATAATAATAAAAAAGGTATGTTAGTGGACTTTATTTTTTGCTAGATCCATTTATGAAAGCCTTATGATATGTATTTGGATGTTATTTCAGCCATGAAAAAAAGTTTTCACGCAAATTGCCAATATTTGAAAGATGATATGCTAATTGTTTGTCTTCTGGTGGTTTAAATCTCATTCTGAAGTTATTTGATCAATTATCTATGGAAGTTCATGTGATACGTTGTAATTGAACCTAAAAATAGACGCTATTTTTACCTAATGAGAATCCATATTTGTAAGGTGTAAGATTAGAGAAGTTCAAAACTTTGAAATAAGGAAAAAACATATTTATAATATTCAACTTTTTCTGAAACCTCTTTAGGTTATTGCAATTACTATCATTTATCAAAATTTAAGAAGAAAAGTATGTGTCATTTTTCTTTTGAAACATATCTTCAATTGTCATAAACGTTTTACGATATATTAGATACTCATTTTCTAAACAATATGATACTGTACAAGTTCTAGATTGGTTTAAGTTTATATACATGGACTTTAATATATTCTTTTTACCCAGTTATATTACATAATCAAACATGGCGACTGGACAGCGCTTGGAAGGTTCACGAAAAAATTCAGTCCTTTATCTAAAACAAATTTAATCCTCTTTTTATATTTGAAGCATTATAAAAAGGTATAATGACTAAACATGTTTTAATTGACAACATAATCAAAAGATTTAATAACAATGTAACCTTTTTTTTTTTTTTTTTAAATTTCCACTTCTCAGTTCAGTACATCCTTAAGGTTCAAGTGTTGTATATTTCAGCGTTACTATTACAGAGTCGTGAGTGTTCGAACCCCGACGCGTTCATCGGTCTTCCTTGCAAGAGCGACAGTTGATGTATAATACCGCCTCAGTGGTGTCGTAGTAGAGCGCCCGTCAGTGTGCCGGAGGTCGCGGGTTCGTTGTCCGACTGGGTCATACCACAATACTATGAATGGTAGTAATTGCCTTCCCCCATTGACGCTCAGGCTTGTTGGGTTAGCATTGCAACTGATTCGTTGTCAGAGTAAATGGACCAGTATTATCGGTAACTTACCCAGATAACACCGTGATATAACTGAACAGTTGTTGATAACGGCGTTAAACACCATTTAAACAAACAAGTCGTCAGCATCCCGTACGGTCTGTAAGAACGAAAGCACCGGGGAATAACACTGTTAGATGAATTGGCAGATGTCATTCATATACCTGACAAACAGTTTTACCCTTTCCCACATACAGACGCTTTCTGACGCATATGCATCAGACGACTTGTGAAAACATGGTGGCAAAGGGAGAAATTGTCTTTCATTTCATAATGAACAATTTCATCCTTTGTCACAATATTTTCAACTTAATTTGAGAATTATACTTTCTTTTCTAGATGGTTTCCATATTTTCACCTAGTTAATCTGAAAGGGCTGAACAAAATAGCAATGCAGTTAGTGAAGACATATACTTGCATGTGGTATGCGCAGTCTTACCCCTTTCACAGATACAGATGTTTTCTGACGTCCCTGCTGCAGACGGCTTATGATAACACTGTGGCAAAGGGAGAAATTGTCCCAAATGTTTTCAAATTTATTAAAAAAATATCCTTTCATTTAAATATTTTTTCCTTTTGTTTTTTTAGATATTTTTTGAAGTTGTCTGCTAAAGATTTTTTGTATGAGGGAAATGGTTATCAAGCTGTACTATATCAAACAAGCCCAGTAATCCGTTGAAGACATATTCAGAGAATGTCAGACTAATAAAGTACATTTGGACATACCGACCAGGTGGTAAAGCGGTAGAGCGTCCGCTTCGGTTGTGAATTCAATGCCCGGCGATGTCATACCAAATACTTCAATATGGTAATAATGACTGTCCCCTTTTCTCGCTCAGATTTGTGTGGTAAGTATAACGACTGCCTAGCCGGTGTTAGGATAAATGGACAAATAGTTTTGGTATAGCCGTGATATAACGGAACAACTCGTGATATAACGGAACAAGTCATGATATAACAGAACAACTCGTGATATAACGGAACAAGTCGTGATATAACAGAACAAGCCGTGATTTAACGGAATAAGCCGTGATATAACGGAACAACTCGTGATATAATGGAACAAGTCGTGATATAACGGAACAACTCGTGATATAACAGAACAAGCCGTGATATTACGGAACAAGCCGTGATATAACAGAACAAGCCGTGATATAACGGAACAAGCCGTGATATAACGGAACATTGTTGATCACGGCGTTAAACACCATACACACGAACAAACAAACATTTGGATAACATAGCCTTGATGCAGGCAAGGGTTTATTTACATTTGTCACATGTATCCAAAGGTTTGGTTTTACTGGATAATTTCTGTTTGAATGTTCTGAAAGGTACGTTTGTCCTTGCCCTAATAGTATAATACATGAGCCCAACTTCAGACAAAACCACCTTATCCCATTTATTACACTGTAGATTAAGATCTTACTTCATGTCCATTCAATCTATCTAATTAAGATGGACACTTTTTGTCAGAAATGTCTTTTAATACTTCAGTGGTTGATTGACAAAAGGTGTTTTTAAAAAACTCCAGATCAAACTGCACGGCTGCGCATATTGATCTGAGTCTACAGCGGTCGCCACTGCCTGGTGGTCTGTTTTAATAGAGCTATGGTTTACAATTATAGATGTTGCATAATACACGTCGGGTCTTCGTTCAATTAACCACCCCAGGAATGAAACCGCCGGCTGCCTCGTTGGTTGGTTGTCGTATGGTGTCCAAGACTATGAGCTGCTTCTAATAGACTTTGCAATATATCGTTTCGTTTGTGTTCCGCCCTCTTGTTATATACAGGTCTAAGTATCACTGGTACAGTATCAGCAAACATTCCATTGTCCAGATCAGAACTCCTGTCTCGATATTCTACTTCATCGGGAGGAAAGAGTTCGTCTAATTTAGTTCCAGAACCTCGTTTCGCCCAATCCAATTTCTGTCCAAGTTTTCCAAGTCTTTGAATAACATCCATCAGCTCTAGAATGTTAATTTCATTTCCCCTGGATACCGATTGGTCAATATCGTCCAATGAAATATCTTCATACGTGCAGATCACGTAGGATGCGCAGTATATCGCTAAAACTACAAGGGTATACGATGCTTTTGTGAGTTGATATTTCAGATTCATTCCGTTGTGTTCGATTTGTATAGGTATTGTTGGTGATGGAAATTGCCTGCAAGTACAAATAATAGGGTATTTTCTATATCCATTGTAGACAGAGAGCGGTTATAGAAACAGTAATGTATAGATGATTAAATTCACCCAGGGTTATCTAAACATTATTTGATTTCCTTTCAATTGAAGATTAAACTGTAACAAAGCGTGTTCACGATGCCATTACCGAGTAATAACAATGGACAGTTCAAATTCTCCCTTTTATATCCCTGTATTGCTATTGAGTGATTTGGCCGAGTCCCGGAAGATGCGGGCTGTCAATACATGGGGTCGAAAGTTCGAACACTAGATCGTCTAACATTATTCCCGACGTTTTACAAAAGTCAATACGTCATGCGTCATTCCATCAATGGATTAACAATATCTGTGGAAAAAACAGCTACATGTAGTTGCTTAGAAATAATGTTGTGTAGAGTATTGGTATGAGAAAGCGGGGAAACACATTGGTATGTGTATGACTGAAACATTGTTGATAACGTCGTTAAATCCCAATTAATCAATCAATCAATCAATCAATCAACCAATATATCAAACCAACATAGTGAAATGATCTGCAGACCCCCTACATGTCGGAAAACTAGCACATACAAGAGCAAACTAATGACAACATTATTTAGAGATATAATTTGCGGAAAGTACAATGAATTCGCTTTGAAAAATATCTTTGCTGCCTAGAATAGTTCAGACCGTCATCTGCTGCAAAAGTATGTCAAGAGATCTTAAGGCGGAAAACTCCGAAAGTTCATCTGTCAGGGGAAAACCGATCATCTGGTATTGTAAATATGGTTAATTATATATTAAAGAGACAAACACTGCTTGGGCTGACATTTGACTAAATTAAGTCTGTGCATGAACACAAGTACAAGTTGGCATTTCTATACTTGGTATACACAGGCTTATTCAGATCAACCTTGTCATCAGCTTAGACTTATTAAGATGTACACAAATGGGCAGGCGTTTCTAACACGCTTGTCTATTTCAATCATACCATTGTCAAATATTTTAGTATCTCCTATCACACCGTGTTATCGAATTCATGTCACAGAACAGTGCTATTTGTATTGATTAATTGACTTATTGAAGTTTAACGCCGCTTTCAAAAATTGTTCAGTTATATCACAGCGTTTCCTGGGTAGACTACCAGTAATGCTGGTCTATGAATCCTGACAACAGCAAGTCAGTCGTAATGCTAACCCCTCAAACATGAGCGCCCAGGAGGGCGGCCATTACTACCATTTTCCTTAGTATCTGGTATTACATGGCCGGGGATCGAACCCGCGACCTCCCGCACCAGAGACGGACGCTCTACCACTACACCACCGACGCGGACGACATTTGGAAGAGTTCGGCTTGCGACGACCCGCTTTAAACCACACCATCGTGCAATTTGATCAATGTAGTTTTTGCGTTCGCAATCTAGGCCTCCAAGCAACATGGAAAGGTATTGGTGAAAGTTATCATATTGATCTAACTGTACAAAGCAATCAATATTTTTTCCCCACATACACTTGCATCATGACGCCTCTGCATCAAACATATTTTGACAAAAAGGAAAAAGGGCTCAAGATGAACAATTTTCCCTTTTTGCCGAAATGTTTCAACTATTCAATAATTATTCTTTAGTTTTATAAGGACGTTTGATATCGTTAACTAGATGTTTTCAAAGTCGTCTGCTGCATATTTGTTGTATGTGGGAAAGGGTATAAATAAGTATATAAAAAAGGCCTGCTGGTTTAGTTGCAGACATATAAAGACATAACACAATTTAGTTATACCAAATAAATTATGTGTCTGAGGCATTGAGGTCAAACTTATTAAGTTGATCTACATGTATATAAATATATTTTATTTCTGACAGAAAAGAGGTATATATAAGTACTTAGTTTTAATCATTATAATCAGGGACATTATATTAAAGGGATATGAAACAAATCGATAATTTCCGTTATGTTCGCCTCGCTATAAGTAAAGCGGACATTAGACCGTCTAATTTTAAAAAAGATCACGGCCATTTTGTCAAAATGACGAATCGGGGCTTTGCAAAACATCATTTTCTGTTCAATGTTGGCTTTATTAATACATTTAAAGGTCAGATTGTAAATGTTAAATGATCAATCTTGGTTTAAATTATGTTCACAAACCTGTCGTCTGCAAGGAAGAATCTAATATTGATGGAGAAAAAATGACAAAAAATGCGATGAATTTTAACGAAGTTGTGGTCAATATAGTCAAAATTAAGAAACCAGGCTATACATAAGACCATGCTGTCTTTTATATTGCCTTTATTAAACACATTTAAATGTTATATTATGAATGTTGAATTATTAATCTTTGTTTTATTCATTTGAATATAGCTGATGGTTGCCGAGAATTATCTAGAATTGTTTGTGAAAACCTGTGGAAAATTGCGGTGAATTTTAAAAAGATCACGGCCATTTTGTCAAAATGACGAATCGGGGCTATTCAAAACATCATTTACTGTTCAATGTTGCCTTTATGAATACATTTAAAGGTCAGATTGTAATTGTTAAATGATCAATCTTGGTTTAAGTTATTTTTACAAACCTGTTGTATGCAATGAAGAATCTGATATTGTTGAAGAAAAACTGATAAAAAATGCGTTGAATTTTAACCAAATTGTGGTCAATAAGGTAAAAACTAAGTAAAAAGGTTATACGTAAGATCGTGCCGTGGGCTATATTGCCGTTATAAACTCATTCAAATGTTTTGTAATATGTAATATAATAAATCTTGAATGATCAATCGTGATTATTCTTATTTTAACAAACCTGTTGTTTGACATGGAATATCAAGTCTTATTCAATGTTCATTCAGAACGGCCAAAATATTATATAAAAGCAGAATGGGACGAATTGGCAGGATGCCTAAGGACAGATGAAGCCATGAGTACTGCTCGCTAAATAGTAACTTCTGCATGGCGAGTGTAGCTAACCCCGAAAAGCCCGCATTGAAGCCATAATTTAGCTTTATTCATAATGAATGAGAAGACTACACATCGTTGCAGAAGGCAAAACGGTATTCAAACCGAGTTAGTGAAATGTTTATATGTAAGTGCTTTAATTAATTAGAACAGTTTCACTTCAATTTTTAATCACTATTTTTCATTTATCTATTTACCGACAAGAATGTATGCTTTGTTTTGGAGAAGCTGGTTGTGAAATCGTCCTTTTCTACGTGAAGATTGAGATGAATGTACATGCTAACTCTATATCTTTTAATCAGAAAGAAATAACCGACATCAAACAAGAAAGTAAGAAAACTCAAGACCGCTGCCAGTCGCTTGAAAATTCACTCGAAACTGCAAGCAAGATTATCCGAGATCTTCAAAAACGACAGACAGAAATAGACCGATTAGCTATAAAAAATAACCTTAGGCTCGTAGGTTATCACGAAACTGACGCTGAAAGCAATAATACAGATACACTCAGAATTGTGCAAGATATTCTGCAGAAAAAATTCAACAAGCCCCAAATACAAGTCGAACGAGCTTATAGAATAGGCAAGAAAGAAATAAACAAAACGAGACATATTGTGTTTAGAGTAAGGTCAAATACAGATAAAATGGAAATATTCAACTCTAAAAGATCGGCGTTAGATAAGTGTAATTATTACATCACAGACGATCTGACCGAAGCTGATTTTAATCTCAAGAACAAGTTAAAACCGATAATTAAAACAGCTGTGGACGAAGGAAAAACGGTAAAATACAGAAATGGCTGTCTGTATATTGACGGTCAACTTTACAGGGGACCGATTCCAGTCGTACATCCTAAAACAGGGGGCTACAACTCCAACAGTCAGAATTAGGACGAAACCCAGTCATGCATCGATACTATTAATATCGTTACATGGAACGTAAACGGATGGACAAAAAACAACTATCTACCTCGAAAAGATATCTTATACAATCTTAATGCCGATATTATTTGTTTGACAGAGACAAAATTGCGGAAAAAGGAGTTCATTACATTGGAAGGTTTCACGTCATACTGCTTTAATAGACAAGCACTGAAAAACAAAGCAACATGCGGATCAGGTGGTGTTGCCATCTTACTTAAAAACAAGATAGTTAACAATTTCTATGTCACGTGTGTAGATAAAGACTTCGAAGGTATATTGAGTTTAAAACTTTTGCATAAAATATCGTCTGTTGAACTATTAATTACAGTTTGCTACCTCCCGCCGGAGGGCTCAGAGCGAGGACAATTTTTCGACGAGTATTTCAGTCATTTAACTAATATAGTATACAGACATGTTAACGCAGATTGCATTGTGTTTTGCGGTGATATTAATGCACGGATCTCATCATTATCTGACATTATTGAAAATATTGATATTATACCGACACGTAAACACATAGACACTGTAAAAAACAGACATGGTGATTCTTTCATCGAGTTTCTGCGTGAAGCGAAATTATGTATTTTAAATGGCAGATTAAACCAAGAAAACGATAATTTCACCTCCGTATCAATTAAAGGTAAGGCTGTCGTTGACTATGTGTTTACTTCGCACAATAATATTGACATGTTGAGGAGTTTTAGTGTGCATACGGTTAAAAACTTATGCGAAAGATTTAACATAAAGGCTTCTTGTTCCCTGCCTGATCACTCTGTGCTTCATTGTGAATTAGTTCTTTGTACAGTGGAACAACCTATACGTACGACAAACGATGTAAATACAAATATAGACAATAGTTGTAATCCACTACAAGGGAAACATTTCGACTTTACCTCAGTACCCCCGGATCTTATCAATGATATGTCGCTCTCAGATATAATTGAGAAAATACAAACAATAACGTCAAATCAAAGTGATATTGATTCTTTGTACACCGATATTTGTAACTTGTATTACAATGAATTAAAGAACAAAGTACAATTCAAATGTATTTCAAAGAAAACGGCTAAAAGATTCAGAAATAAAACTAAACCCTGGTGGAACGACACATTAGATGTCTTGTTTAAAGAACTGTGTATCAGCGAAAAACATTACTTAAAGTGTAAAGGGTCAAAACGAGAGAAAAACGAATATAGACGTGTATACCAATTTAAGCAGAACACATTTGATATGGAAGTTAAACGTCAGAAACGCCAATACTCACAAAATAAACAAATAGAACTAGCACAGATTTGTTCAGATAACCCACATACGTTTTGGAAACAGATAAAGGATCTTGGACCCAAACGAAAAATACACATTCCTTTTGAAGTCGTTGATGAAGAGGGTTGTATAACAAACGATAGACCTAGTGTTATTCGTAAATGAGAAAGTGATTTTAGAGATCTGTTCAACAGAGCAAAGGCTAGTGAAGGGGCCGATTTTGATGAAAATTTCTATGAGGACGTAAAACGGTTTAAGCATGAACTCGAAACACAAATAAACGAAAACCCATTACACGAAGACATTAGCGAAATAGACGCTCTTAACTCAGTGATTACGATAGACGAAATAACCAGCGCTTTATCAAAATGCAAAAACGGGAAATCGTGCGGTGAAGATTGCCTACCTTATGAGGTGTTTAAAAATAAAAACTCTCAACAAATGTTGCTACATTTATTTAATATGTGTTTGTCGAAAGGAGTAGCGCCATCAGTCTGGTCTAGATCGATTATTAAACCATTGCCCAAAAACAGTACAAACGATCCAAGAGTGCCATTGAATTATCGGGGAATAAGCCTCTTACCTACAACGAGCAAACTTTTTTCAAGTGTGTTAAATGAACGCCTTACTAAATATCTGGATGTAAATGAGTTCATAGTAGACGAGCAAAACGGATTTCGAAAATTGCGTTCATGTACTGACCATCTTTTCGTTTTATGCTCCATCATAAGGAACAGAAGAGCAAAAGGGTTACCAACGTATGCTTGCTTCGTAGACATGATGAAGGCTTTTGATCGTGTCGATAGAGGCTGCTTGTTAGCAAAATTACTTGCTGTAGGAGTAACAGGCAAATTTTACAATATACTTAAACTCTTATATAGCACTTCCCAGGCCAGAGTAAATATAAATGGAGCTTATACAAACTATTTTGATATAGAATGTTCTGTAGAACAAGGAAACATCATTTCACCTACCCTTTTCTCACTGTATATAAATGACTTAGCTATGGAAATAAAAAGTATGAACCTTGGAATACCAATTGGTGACGAAAAGATTTGCATTTTACTGTATGCAGACGACATAGTTATTTTAGGCGAAAGTGAACAAGATTTGCAAAACATGTTAGACACGGTAGATATATGATGTAAGTCATGGCGTATGAAAATTAACGTGACAAAAACTAGTGTTGTGCATTTTAGAAGACTTAGTCAAGATCGCACTGTGTTTAACTACAAAATAGGACAGGAAACTATAAATGTAGTTGAAAAATATAAGTACCTCGGTTGTATTCTTACTGAATCACTAGACTATACGTCGACAGCAAATACACTCGCCGAGTCGGCGGGCCGTGCTCTGGGTGGGATCCTTAACAAGGCAAGATCGATAGACGGACTTTCTTTTAATGTTTACACGAAACTATTCAACGCAAGTGTTGTGCCTATAATGGATTTTGGTGCCGCAGTGTGGGGTTATAACCTATATTCAAAGTGTGATACAATACAAAATAGAGCAATTCGAGCCTTTTTAGGAGTCCATAAACATGCCTCGAATGTCGCCATAAACGGCGATGTAGGATGGCAAACGACACAGTCGAGGAGACATTCCGCAATGATACGACTATGGCATAGACTTGTTACGATGCCTGGTGACAGGCTAACAAAGAAAGTGTTTCTCTGGGACTATTATCAACCACGCAGCTGGTGCTCAGATATTAAAAACATCTTTGAAAAACTAAACCTCCAGGACCTGTACCAAAGTCAATCTATGAACGGTAAATCGTTGGATACGATTTTACGGCATACATTTGAAACTTACGAACAAATGAACTATTTACAATGGACAGAAAAACTTCAAGCGCAACCGAAATTAAGGACATATAGAGACCTAAAAAATGAATATATATGTGAAAACTACGTTAAAATGTTCCTACCGAAACACCTTCGCTCTTTCATAGCACAAGTTAGGACTGGAACTTTACCTCTTCGTATTGAAACAGGACGCTTTAGGAATTTAAAAATTGAAGAAAGACTCTGTGAGATATGTAATTTACCAAAAGTGGTGGAAACAGAGTATCATTTCCTGTTTCAATGTATAAAATACTCTCACTTGAGACTTTTATTTTATAATTATGCAACTAGAATTTTACCAGACTTTTTAGATGTGTAATTTGCCCAACGACTGAAATACATGTTGACAGATAAAAGACTTATTAAGAAATCTGCTATATATATACAAAATTGTTATTTAAAAAGATCTGAAATAGTTTACTCCATTTAATCATGTTTAATAACTATTCATAATATCATATTATCATTTATTATCATTTATTATCATTTAATTATCATTATTATCATTTATTATCATTTATTAACATTTCTTATTAGTACTTATATTGATTGATGTCTAGTGACTCATAAGCCATTTGTATGGCTGGGTAATACGCCCAATATGTACAATTATTACTAACAAATGTGAATGTTATACTGTTGTATTATTATATTGTATGTATAACTTGTATTACGTGTCACTTAAATAAAATATAAAACTACTACTACATGTACGTCAATACAAATACGTACTTTTATATGTTTTGGTAAACACCCTCTCTACCCCCCCCCCCCCCCCCCCCCCCCCCCCCCTCCCCCCCCCCCCCCCCCCCCCCCCCAACTCGAAAACACTGTGACAGAGAGAGACGTTTCTCATAATGAGCATTTCCTATTTTTGCAAACACTGTTGTCTTAAATCGTAGTTCGCAATATATACCAAATGAATACTATGTGTGGGAGTGGATTAATGGTCATTGCTTTACTGATCGAAGTCTAACACATGTCATGGACTCCTCCTTCTTCTCTGAATTTCAAAAGAGGAATCTCTGTCAGATTCATTTTGCAACCATCACACATACATATATAGTCTTGAGAGACCCTGTCCTGCAATTTGCATATGTTATTTCATATTTTAATATAACTAGAGACTTATATACAGTGTAAAAATCAAATTGATAGTTAGGAGGATGTCAATAACATGATTGTATTATTCTTTTGTTATGAAAAACATTGACCTTCAGTGCAGGCCAAGATCAGCCAATGAATTCAATTCAAGTTCACCTGCATCAGATTTGCTTTATGTTGGATGGGTTTATTTACTATTAATCAAAATATGTAGCAACTGCATACTTTGAGCAGTATAATAATCCCTGATAAAAGTAAATATATAATGCCAGATGATGGTAACTTGGTCAAAATATGAGAAGCAGATAATCAAAAGTGTCATACAAACTGTTTGTATCTTTAAGTTTTTTTATTTTTGAAATAAAAACAATAACTGATAATTAAGAAATATTTTAATTGATAACGGAATATTTGGTTATTGAAAACATAGGATTATCTCTTGATTGAATTGGCCCAAAACAATAAAGTATATGCAATTCTAAAGAGGTCTACCATATCACACTGTGATCAGAAGTCAATAAGTTCATGTCTCGTCACATGTGTGATGGTTACACACTAATTAATTGGTTTTATTATATGCCTGTACATTTTCCGATGGAAATACATGCAGATTGACATGCGCAAATACACCACGACAGATTAAAATTCCGTATCTACATGCGGTGTAAATACAAGATTGTGACGTCAGACAGTGCGCGGAATACTTTCAGCGAGGTATCCCCAATAAACAATGTATTGAATCTGTATATTTAATAGTTTTTTCGCTCTTCATAGATCGTAGGTATATAATAAAAGGAATATTACGTTGCGGGAGCGATAAATGGGTACGTATTGCACGACTCGTAGCGTGGGAAATCCATATCTTACTCGACCTTCGGTCTCGTAAGATATCGATTTTTCCACGCTACTTGTCGTGCAATACAAACCCTTTTATCGCTCCCGCAACGTAATATTCCGTATGTATAACCCCTTTATGTTGCATACATGTAGGGACTTAGGCTAAGTGACAATTAAGTCTTCTAATATAACCCTTCTCAACATTCCCAAATTCTGCAGCAGACAAATTCGAAATCATCCTTGGCAATACATTTTGCAAATATATCTATTTATAAGATTGTAAATGGAATTATGACTAAAATAAAAGGCACAAATGTTTTTTAAAAGGAAAAAATGCTCATGAATCTTGACTATCAAGCAATTTCTTTTTTCTAATTGTTTTTTATCAAAAGAAGTTTATTATTATTTATATGTCACAGTTAAATTGGATGTAGATATTGACTTATAAGTAGTTAAACATAAATTTTAAAATAACATTGATTCCATGTTTAGATAGCGTGTGTCCTCTTGTGCTTGAAAAGATGCATTCGTGTATTCACCGAATATTTCATCAATATTCAAATCCAGAACCCAAGTAAGAAAATCCTCCTTTCCATATGCCATTCACGATCAAGAGCACGTATTTCAAAATGAAAA
Organism: Serripes groenlandicus; assembly: GCA_031761405.1. NCBI lineage: Eukaryota > Metazoa > Mollusca > Bivalvia > Cardiida > Cardiidae > Serripes > Serripes groenlandicus. The sequence goes on along the minus strand of JASEVX010000003.1, from coordinate 122,849,585 downwards.
ACGTGCATACAAAGGAACATTGAACAAGTATATATCACATTATATATACATATATAGAGGGAGACAATTGTAACTGTATGACTGATGAAACAAATGTGAAACAGAAAACACGGTCAACACCTTCACAAACACGTACAGAAGTAAATATAAATTGTAATTATAATTACCCTCAAGAGCTTTCATATATGTCTTTATTTGTATTTTATGCCAAAAGCATATTGTTTGTTTAACGCAATAAAATATTTGTATTGTAAAATATTTGTATTGTATATGTAACATACCGTGCTCAAACTTAATGTTTATCGGTTCTGCAATTATACCTGGGTAATTAGCAATTAGTATTTTTACTAGCACATAATCATACATTGTTTCTCGCATAATTAACTTGGGAACTGACGAAAGCAAAACACTTAATCTTTTCGGCGTTTTCTTTTATGACGCGCTCAATAAACTATATCTAATTATCACCATTTTGCATTGAAATGATTTAAGGAAAAAAAGTGAAGGAGAATACCATGGCAGACCTCTAAAATTTATCTTTAAATATGATAATTATAATTATAAGGTCATGTTTGGACGCTTTTTTTTTTATCAATTAGTAAAGATCTCTTTTTCGGTGTTCTCAAAGATCAGGGAGGTACACACAGTGTCATAAATCCCTAAAACGGCAAATGTTGTTTTACTTCGCTTGGTACTTTTTAAAGAATTTCGATGATTTATGTCGGAGAATCGTGGCTGATATAGCTGAAATAACAATGGAAGGAGTCTATATTGCGTGTCCCTGGTTACTGAAAGCGCTAGAGAATAAACGAAAACAGTCGTATTTACGCGCAAGTAACCGTAAGCTTACGCAAGTGAAGCCGTTATCTACAGGAATGAATAAAAGAAAATGACCGACACCCGTAAGATATTGTAACCGCACGCGTTTCATATCCCTGTTATAACTAATAAACAGGCAATGTTCCTTACATTGTTTTTTTAAGTACACAAATACAACACATTTCCATTGCATAGCCATACTAAAAACCCCATTAATATCTGCTCAATGACATCAATATAAATCGCGAGATAAATTTGATAGGACCAAACGATGTGTGACTAGCCTGTCAACGTTTCAGAAAACATAACAAAATTCTATATTCTGTGCTGTTATATTGATTCCAATTCTTTCGCCTGTTTTACGCGTATTTTCAAAAAGTAGTTAAAGCGGAATATCATAAACTTCTATACTAGTTTCAATCCAACTTACAGAAAAGTCTCATAGATTGCCCCCCCCCCCCCCCCCTTTTTGTTAAGAATCTATGAACAAATGTATCTCCACTGGCAACAACACAAATAACGGTTATATTTGTCAGCAGCCTTTGGTTACAGAAAGGTGTCTCGGATGTTCCACTATCATGTAGATGGCAGTATTTCAGAGATGGGGTACAGACCTTGAGATCCTATTTATCGAGTTTGCATATCGTAGGTATTGAGAGTGCATAACATGAGTTACAAGAACTTAATTATTAGTTGGTGTCAATAAACCCGTTTAACATTTAAACCTAAGCTAAGCCGAAACCAAGATTGCTAAAACAGTCGTAATTGGTCTATGCAATGGCAACGGGTTATTAATTCTTTATTTTCCAGATTTAGAATATATGAAGGATAGAATGCAAACTAATGCGACTGAAGATACAGCTTTTGATCAGAGAAAAAAGTTCGTGGAGACTGGACAAATTGCTATTTTTTAGTCCATGTTCACATATATGGTTTTCTAAAGAAAAACAAACATCGAGTGTTTGAGTTAGCTTTTATTTTACCGAGGATTGGGATGTAAGCATTACAACTGGCTAACAGTTGTCAAGATAAATGAACCAGTAGTACTGGTAACGTACACAGCCTAAGCCGTTATATAATTAACAATGTATTGAACATTACGTCTAACACTATCACAAACAAATGATCCTGTTATCAACGACTTTAAAACGCAATTGCAAACAAGACAGACAAAGAGTCTGCACATTTGTATAAATAGAAAATTAAGAATAGCATTATGCAAATTTCGAACATCATCTCATAATTTAGAAATAAAAAAAGGAAGGCATCGTAATATCCAAACATCAGACAGAACATGTACAGGGTGTAAGTTATGTAATCAAAATGTAGTTGAAAGCGAATACCACTTCCTTTTCGTATGCCCCTTTCTCTATATTTTGCGTTCAAAATTCTTAAAACCGTATTTCTGCAAGTGGCCAACGATATACAAATTTACAACTCTTATGTCTTCTTCAAATAAAAAAGAAATCTTTAATATTGCTAAATTCATCTATTATGCTAATACAAGAAGAAATGAAGCTATCACAAATAATTAAACAATACATTCTGTTATTATATATACTAACAATCTCTATACACAATTAATATAATTCAACATATTTTAATAGCTATCATAGCTAGCCTGTAGCATACACATTGTGCTATCCATATGGATTTTTAGATCATTTAATAACAAACCTTCTCAACACTATCTGACTTATTGAAACTACATCATCACATTACATTCTATTCTCTGTATTTTGTTATTTGTACTGCTTGTACATGATTGCAAATAAAATATTTTGTATTGTATTGTATTATATTGTATAACATAGCAATTATACATACTTTAGTAACGAGTTAATAATGTGATATGATTAACATTGAAACTTCTTAAGTGGAAATAAACACAATTTATTAGTTTAATCATATTGTTTATTAATTTATAGCACATGAGGTGATGTAATATACTTGACGTCAATTCATATCACCCGGGCGACTAATAACACCCGATATATACATCTTTATTGCCTCCATTTTCTGAAGAGTTACATATAATAAATTACATAATGGTTACAATTACAGTTACATGTATACAACTAATAGAAAGTAAACAATAGATAATAAAAAGAAATTATGAGAAAACGGCATGTATTGAGTCTTTTCACCCCAAAACAGACCCAATGAGATTTAACGATGAAATAATTCGCTAGGTGAATATCAGAGGAGATCTCAGTCAGTCTATATTAATATTAATATGCGGAGGTGTAGACAGTCTGTAATCTTCGCTGATCGGCAGTTTCTGAGGTCTGTTTTAGACAAAAAAAGTTATATGTTAACTGTTGCGGTAAGAAAAAAAAAAATCTTCGAAAGAAGGAAAAGTACTGTGAGTGATTGTCCGTCGTTCAGTTTCATATCTAGATTTATAAAAAGTGCCTTACCGTGATCTAAAATGTCCGCCACACGAAGATTAAAACCGCTTAAATATGTCACTACCCGATCAACATCGAATAAATCAAAATCCTCCACTATTTATCTATCACGATCGCATGCATTCACAGTGAATTTTCAGGGCAACCAATAGAAACGTCGGAACAACTTTGACAAAGAGAGTGACACATCATGACAATTTCAATTGTTCTTTTTTTTTCTCTCTCCTGGAAGCGCGACATGAAAAGAGACGAAGAAACAATCGGTGTTTGCGACCAGAGAAAACTAGCCAATACAGTCGTCTATCCCTATCCAACATACACTCATTGTACAGCAGACGACTTTGAAAACATCTAATATAATATAGAAAATCTTTTTAAATAAAAGATTTGAAAATATTGTGGGAAAGGGGTAAATTGTTAACAGTCTGCCAATGGGACTTGTGCAAGTTAGAAAGGGTTAGACTATCCGCCTACTCCAACTCTTTTGAGTTAAAATACTTTTATTTCCGATATTTGTCATAGTTTTACCTAGATGTTTTCAAAGTCGTCTGCTGAAAATATATTGTACGTGGGAAAGGGACACAATTTGGCGGAATCACATTCGACTGTCAATCTAACCAATACAAAATCATCGACAATTTCAAGTTTTATTTACTCTCTTCACATTTACATGTGTTTAGAATACATGAGTCTTACCAAAGGAACACCGACCACCCGCACTTTAAAGATTGGCTACTTCATTCAAAATGAACTAGCAAATAGTTGAAAGTACCATCAATGTACTGCTACTTTTAACTGATAATTTCAAGAACATCTGTTTATCATGGTCCATGATTAGAATGTGCCGAGGTACAAACCGATTTGATCCTATACTTTTTATCAAATTATTAATATTAATGCATTGCATTTTTAATGTTGATACTTGCAATTGTTTCCGAATGAGAATAATTATTACAATTATTCAGTTCAATTAGGGACTAATAGAAACAAGAGGACCATGGTGTTCAATTAGGGACTGATAGAAATACAAGGACCATGATGGGCGCCTGGGTTGTAACACTATACATATGAGCCATCCCGCGAGAAAACCAACACTTTGGATTCTGCGTAAAGCATCGACCCGGATCGGCCTTAGCATGCCGCGATGGGTTACCCGGATAGACGCTTTTCGCCTCCTGACGATTTTCAGTTTAAGGAATCATTAATCTATACCTCTATCCCCTTGTCGGCCCGGAGGCTGATCTGGGACGATACATCACGCAGAGGCCATAATGTTGGTTTTCTCGCGGGTCGATTCATATAAGGAAAATGATATCCGGCCCCTAGTAGTCGTCTTTGTCAAACACCTCAGAACACCTTTGATAGAGGACAACACGAGGAACATTCATGCGAAATATTTGATAAATTGAACGATCGGACGAACGGACAGACGTCGCCGGATGGTGCTTGACCACAATAGCTAACCCCGTATACCGTGCTCAGGTGAGCTAAACTCCGATAACCGGAGGCAGCACATTTGTTGTGGTTGCCGCAGCTCTGTTATATATCTCAATGAAACCGCTTAATTACCCATGGAAAACTAGAAATTGTTGAATTAATAGAAACACATTTTTAAACAATATAAATTCTTTTATTTTGCTTAATTAAAACGCCCCCAAATGACGTTGCACAATTGAATGTGATTCATGACATTTCTGAACTGGATTGGTGACGATATCAAACCCTTTATCCGATACATAAGACAGTTAACGCCTATGTAGCAGACGGCACTTCCGAACACTGTGAAAAAGGGCAATACTTATCAAAACAACCATTTTTTTCATTTCCTGCTATGTTTTAAAGTTAACTTTTCAAGATTTCCAGATAAAATACTTTTTCCCTCAGATATTTTGAAGGCAAACGACTGTTTCAACTTGTCGGGTAAACGTAAAATAGTGATTGTACGTTAGTAAAAGGTTATTTTTTTTATAAATACTGTAACCATTCACCGTTCACTAGGGAGACATGGACAATTCAACTATTTCCTACATACATCAGATATGCAGAAAACGACTTGAATAAAAACATCTCGGTAAAACTATATACAAATCGTAATTAATAGATTATTAAGAATTGAATACACTTTGACAAATGGAGCAAATTGCTGAGCTACAATTAAGTAAAACCTTTAGTGCTGCAGATGTGTTAAACTAAGTACAAGAAGCAAAGGTGTAAGAATAAATCCCTTTAATCACATAACAGCTTCTTTTTTTAACCTGTTCTACATTTCTGACGTTCCTTTATACATGTAGTGTACAGTTTCTGTTTTCTATAATTAGGATTAATATACCAGCCCCCCTGTCAGAGGATATTGAAATTTATAAGGTGGATAAAGGGCTTGGTGTGAAACGGTTGTAACTAAAAACCTATTTTAAAAACCCAGGTTTAGGGGCAATTTTGACCCCTTTGTAAACAATGCAAATTTAGATGCCATTGCTCAGAACGAGCAATGACACCTACATTTCCATTGTTTACCAAGTAAAATGATTTACCGCTTATAAAGATTTTAGTTACAACCGTTTCACGCCAAGCCCTCGATATGTTCATAAGTTTCTACTGGAGACAATGTAACATAAATGATAACACTACGTATCATATAAGATTGGCGTCCTACACACCATGGTAGATAACGAAATCTACAAATATATGGGACTGTTGTTTTTCTGATAAAACATGGCTATTGCCTTGTTAGCCCGGCGTCGGATGAATGGAGAAGTATAGCACTGTGTCCACTGTGTTCACTATGTTCACTGTGTTCACTGTGTTCACTGTTGGTCACTGTTGTTCACTGTTGGTCACTGTTGTTCACTGTTGTTCACTGTTGTTCACTGTTGTTCACTGTGTTCACTGTTGTTCACTGTTGTTCACTGTTGTTCACTGCCGGTCACTGTTGTTCACTGTTGTTCACTGTTGTTCACTGTTGTTCACTGTTGTTCACTGTTGTTCACTGTTGTTCACTGTTGTTCACTGTGTTCACTGTTGTTCACTGTTGGTCACTGTTGTTCACTGTTGTTCACTGTTGTTCACTGTTGTTCACTGTTGTTCACTGTGTGAACTTAATAGGGAATTCAAACCTGTATATACGTCCAAAATGTCTCCGTTCGTATCATGAAATGATAACACTTCAAATAAAGTGACAGGGTTGTCGTTTGCGTTACTTTCGGACCATACCAATGACTTTGTAGCTTTGACCTCATCTCTGTGTTGGCGCTAATGATGACGATTGCGAAGACCGCATTACGATCAATTAACGGACTTGTGGTAAGTAAGTAAGTAAGTAAGTAAATCTTTTACTACTGTGACATGTGTTACAAAGCTTTTATAATATACATTTATTCTTTAACCCTTTCCCTCATACGACAATTCTGCAGCAGACGACTTTGAACATATTTTGTCAAATAATGGAAAATCTCTATAATTGAATGGATAATCTATGACTAAAAGTGGAAAACATTGTGGCAAAAGGAGAAATTGCACGTTTTGTGCAATTTCTTCTTTTGTTACTATGTTTTCAAAAATCCGTCTGCTGCAGAGGCGTCAGAAAGCGTCTATATGAGGGAAAGGGTTAACAATTATTATTAAAACCCGGCCCCATGGGCCTATAAGTCACCAAAACAAATTTATTTCATAATATCATACACATATACAAGATATATATATATATACACAATATACAAAATAGTGTCATCGGATGTGCAATTAGTAATTTAATTCGGCCGTATAAACAAATGTGGAAATTATTAAATAATAAAAAATCAAATTATCTTATAATAAAATGAAGATTTTATCTTAGAACAGGGTAGAATTATAATTTAGTTTCATATGATCGAAACCTTAGAAATAATTGTAGGTAAAAGTGGATATTGATTGAGATATCAATTTTCGAGATGAAAACTAAGTATTGAGATGACATGTATTTCGGGAAGCAGTGACGACAGTTTCTATTGAATTTAATTGGATATAACCACACAATGCGGTGAAAGAAGAGAGAAAACGTTGTCAAAATTGAAGATATAAATATATAAATATGCTTTTAAGTCCTTGGTGTTACTACATGTAATACAAAAAAGGACGCACATATATGTAGAACATAAAACACCATGTATATTGATAAATAAAACAAGGGTGCCGCAAACGGTACATAATACGCTCGTCAGGAACTTCTTTGTAAGTTTCCTCTTTTTTTTTTATATATTGTTTGTTTGTAATAAGTTAATAAAGTCGTTCAGGAATAAGTTGTTAAAGAATAATGGGAAACTATGAAAAATGCATAACTCATGCAGAAATTGACAAATATTCTAAGTCCAAAAAGGGGCATAACTCATTCAAAAATTGACGAAATCCGAGAACTTGATCTGTGTTACATGATTACAAAGCCATATACAAAATTATACAACAATAGCTCAAAGTATGTAGGAAAAAAGTGCGGAAAACCAATATTCTAAGTCCAAAAAGGGGCATAACTCATTCAAAAATTTACGAAATTCGAGGAAATATGAATTTGATCCGTGACACTTGATTACAAAGCCATATACATAATTTCAGCTCAATACATCAAAGCATGTAGAAAAAAACCTGCGGAAAACAAATACTCTAAGTTCAAAAAGGGGCATAACTCATTCAAAAATTGACAAAATCCCAGGAAATATGAATTTGATCTGTGACACATCACTACAAAGCCTTATGCAAAATTTCAGATCAATAGCTCAAAGTATGTAAGAAAAAAGTGCGGAAAACCCGAATGGACGGGCGGACGGACGGAGGGACGGAGGGACATGACCATACCATAATACGTACCGTTTTTTAGAAACGGTCGTATAAAAATCAAATGATATTTTTCTAATTACTTATAAAGTACAGCGACCGTTATATTTAAACGGTAAAATGTACTTATGTTTAAAGGGCTTTAGTCTGCAAATGGTCGATATATTTTTATTCTCTATTATTTTACCTGACAAAAACACGCACGTGCTTACTTAAAACTGCTCTTGCTATTGTTAAGCACAATAGTTCAAATTGAATGAGCAGGCGTTATGACAAAAGACTTCGAAGTATGTGCAAATAGTAAAGGTAAGGCAGGAAAAGCTAAACATTTCAGGAAATTAGTTTTTAAAACTCATTACGTTTTATTGAGAAAACGGACTAATACAAAGCCATAATTCCACTGATGACGGTTTTACAGTTTCAACCCAACGACTTGTTTTGGTTTAAACTTGCACATGCGTATAGTTACTTCATGATTGTATACAATAGCTAACCCTACACCACCAACGGCAACGATAACAACAGTTATAGTGATTATATATGAGTCAGTGCATGGGAAAAGGTACACGTTAGCATACTTTAAGAGTTCAGGTCATCGTGTCCGCCTGCTCAGCCTTATCCTAATGTACAAATGTTTCAATACTCCTCTAACAAGCCCTTGCAGGCAATATGTGAACAGTGTAGTTATATATATGTATATATATGTGTGTAAACTGTTCAAAGGAACCATCTCGTACATGTTTGCATGCACTGGCTCTGTATAATAAAACTATGGTGAGTATATGTATATATCTACGTGTATACTGTTCACAGAAACCATCTCGTACATGTTTGTATGCACTGACTTTGTATAATAAAACTATGATGATGACGGTGAAGATGAGGTGGCGTGACTTACAAATAAATGATGACAAACTATTCTATTGAGTTAGACTAACGGGAGTAAGCTAGACCGCATTGCAAAAAGTTTGTAACATGCATAGGTAGGTAAATACTTAAGTGGCTTCTTTTCACTAAATCAAATTAAGATTGGTGTAAATAAATCGACACACGTGTGGCATCATGTTTTTGTTTCTTTCTTTAAGACAGAACAAAAACACTGTTTATTCTACCAGTAATTAAAACTATAATAAATCAATCCCAAAATGAAAATATATACATCCTCGTATTTAATGCTGAGCTAAGCATGGGTGGGTCTGTGAGTTCAAACCCCAGCTCGGCCAACATTCTTTCAGACGTTTGGCAAAAGTCAATGCAACAGACGTCAGTTGTCTACCATAACGGGCTAAAAGTATGGAAAAGATGTCAGTTGCTTGGAAAATACCGCTGTGTTGGGCACGAGTGTGCAAAAGGAAGGAAACACACGAGCTGGCCGCCGTGATATGGCTGAACAGCTGTTTTACCGATCTCTAAACCCGAATCAATAAACATTCAAATACACACACTTCTTCATGTCATCAAGATAACTGGCTCTAATTACTGGATTTTGTATGGAGCTTTTCCGAGAAAATTAAGAAATAAAACCCCCACACATATTCGTCCGTTATGCGATGTAGTGATGACCAAAGAATCAAGTATACCTACAGATATGTGTGTAGTGTCATCATATTACGAATGAATAATTGAAAACCGATCCAATTTTTCTTCAAGTTCCTGTTCGTACTGTCTGACTAAATTAATATATCGCGATGTGATATTAGTAATGCTTAAGTATATTGTTTGATTTGGCATTCAATGATTAACACTTCCATTTCAAAGAATGGCGAGTACTTTGAGGTATGATATTAAATAGGTAACATGATTCTCGCAGGATAATACTAGTCGCTACAGATTGTTAAAGTTAATTAATTTGATTTTTTGAAATGCTATAAATAGTACCTCCGACAAGTAAAGTAATTTCCTCTAGTCTTAGTTTGGCGTTAACTTAGCTAGTTTATATTGACGGCGAAACTACATTTAGTCTTAAAATAATCACATTCGAGTTCTGCTTCTTTGAGGGGATGCAATAAACGTGTTCGCGCCGTTTGTGTGGGAAGGTCAGAACCCACTTCTCACTTGATACGAACCGAACACAGGACATTTGGTATGAGAGCCCCGATTATCTACCACTGTCTCTATAGTTTTATTACACACAGATGTGGCGTCCGCTTCGTCCATATACCTTTTTTATATAGGTAGCACATGTAATCAGTACGTTTTGAAGTCTGTTGATAGTTAGTACAGACGATACATGAGCTGTTCTACGATAACACCAACATTATGGCCTCTGCGTTATGTATCGACCCACATCAGCCTGCGCAGTCCGCGCAGACTGATCCGGGCCGACACATTCCGTTTCAGGGGGATAGAGGTATAGAATATTGATTCCTGAAACAGAAAATCTACATGAGTCGAAAAGTTTCTATCCGGGTTAGTCAGCGCGGCATGCTTAGGCTGATCCGGGTCGATACTTTACGCAGAGTCCACAATGTTGTTTTTCTCGCGGGACGGCCCATATACTTAAAAGTAACTTAAATGAAATATGATTTAATCCGATGACTTAATAAGTGCTGTTAGTCTTGACCAATTAAAAGGAATAACAGAACCGAAGATGGTCAAATCTGGCTAAATGAATGTGAGAAAGAGAAGAAATTATTTTGGATTACTCATCATTGACGCGTTCTCCCTTTTGCCCATAGCATTACCAAATATTTACTGTAACACGTGTGGACCGCCTCAGCTGGGTTTGATCCCCGGTCGGGTCAAACCAACTACTTATTATTTTTATAATTCGTTTCTCTCCTTGGCTCTCAGAATTGAGAGTTATTATTACTGAATCTCTTTTGTAAGAATAAACGAACTAGTAGCACTAGAAACGAACCCAGAAAACGCCGTGATATAACTGAACCAGTATCACTGGAAACGAACCCAGGAAACGCTGTGATATAACTGAACCAGTAGCACTAGAAACGAACCCAGGAAACGCCGTGATATAACTAATCAGTAGCACTGGAAACGAACCCAGGAAACGCCATGATATAACTGAACCAGTAGCACTGGAAACGAACCCATGAAACGCCGTGATATAACTGAACCAATAGCACTGGAAACGAACCCATGAAACGCCGTGATATAACTGAACCAGTATCACTGGAAACGAACCCAGGTAACGCCGTGATATAACTGATCCAGAATCAATGGAAAAGAACCCAGGTAACGCCGTTACATAACTGAACCAGTATCACTGGAAACGAACCCAGGTAACGCCGCGATATAACTGAACCAGTATCACTGGAAACGAACCCAGGAAACGCCGCGATATAACTGAACCAGTATCACTGGAAACGAACCCAGGTAACGCCGCGATATAACTGAACCAGTATCACTGGAAACGAACCCAGGTAACGCCGCGATATAACTGAACCAGTATCACTGGAAACGAACCCAGGTAACGCCGCGATATAACTGAACCAGTATCACTGGAAACGAACCCAGGAAACGCCGCGATTAACTGAACCAGTATCACTGGAAACGAACCAAGATAACGCCGTGATATAACTGAACCAGTATCACTGGAAACGAACCCAGGTAACGCCGCGATATAACTGAACCAGTATCACTGGAAAAGACCCCAGGAAACGCCGCGATATAACTGAACCAGTATCACTGGAAACGAACCCAGGAAACGCCGTGATATAACTGAACCAGTGTCACCGGAAACGAACCCAGGAAACGCCGCGATATAACTGAACCAGTATCACTGGAAACGAACCCAGGAAACGCCGCGATATAACTGAACCAGTATCACTGGAAACGAACCCAGGAAACGCCGCGATATAACTGAACCAGTATCACTGGAAAAGACACCAGGAAGCGCCGCGATATAACTGAACCAGTATCACTGGAAACGAGCCCAGGAAACGCCGCGATATAACTGCACCAGTATCACTGGAAACGAACCCAGGAAACGCCGTGATATAACTGAACCAGTATCACTGAAAACGAACCCAAGAAACGCCGTGATATAACTGAACCAGTAGCACTGGAAACGAACCCAGGAAACGCCGCGATATAACTGAACCAGTATCACTGGAAACGAACCCATGAAACGCCGCGATATAACTGAACCAGTATCACTGGAAACGAACCCATGAAACGCCGCGATATAACTGAACCAGTATCACTGGAAACGAACCTATGAAACTCAGCGATATAACTGAACCAGTATCACTGGAGACGAACCCAGGAAACGCCGCGATATAACTGAACCAGTATCACTGGAAACGAACCCAGGTAACGCCGCGATATAACTGAACCAGTATCACTGGAAACGAACCCAGGTAACGCCGCGATATAACTGAACCAGTATCACTGGAAACGAACCCATGAAACGCCGCGATATAACTGAACCAGTATCACTGGAAACGAACCCATGAAACGCCGAGATATAACTGAACCAGTATCACTGGAAACGAACCCAGGTAACGCCGTGATATAACTGAACCAGTATCACTGGAAACGAACCCAGGTAACGTCGCGATATAACTGAACCAGTATCACTGGAAACGAACCCAGGAAACGCCGCGATATAACTGAACCAGTATCACTGGAAACGAACCCAGGAAACGCCGCGATATAACTGAACCAGTATCACTGTAAACGAACCCAGGAAACGCCGCGATATAACTGAACCAGTATCACTGGAAACGAACCCAGGAAACGCCGTGATATAACTGAACCAGTATCACTGGAAACTAACCCAGGAAACGCCGCGATATAACTGAACCAGTATCACTGGAAACGAACCCAGGAAACGCCGCGATATAACTGAACCAGTAGCACTGGAAACTAACCCAGGAAACGATGTGATATAACTGAACCAGTATCACTGGAAACTAACCCAGGAAACGCTGTGATATAACTGAACCAGTATCACTGAACTAACCCAGGAAACGCCGCGATATAACTGAACCAGTATCACTGGAAACGAACCCAGGAAACGCCGTGATATAACTGAACCAGTATCACTGGAAACGAACCCAGGTAACGCAGTGATATAACTGAACCAGTATCACTGGAAACGAACCCAGGAAACGCCGCGATATAACTGAACCAGTATCACTGGAAACGAACCCATGAAACGCCGCGATATAACTAAACCAGTATCACTGGAAACGAACCCATGAAACGCCGTGATATAACTGAACCAGTATCACTGGAAACGAACCCAGGAAACGCCGTGATATAACTGAACCAATATCACTGGAAACGAACCCAGGAAACGCCGCGATATAACTGAACCAGTATCACTGGAAACGAACCCAGGAAACGCCGTGATATAACTGAACCAGTATCACTGGAAACTAACCCAGGAAACGCTGTGATATAACTGAACCAGTATCACTGGAAACTAACCCAGGAAACGCTGTGATATAACTAACAAATATCACTGGAAACTAACCCAGGAAATGCTGTGATATAACTAACAAATATCACTGGAAACTAACCCAGGAAATGCTGTGATATAACTGAACAAATGTTGAAAGCTGCGTACAGTACCTTACAACAACATTTGGATAGCAGATTGCATGCGCATGCTGGCTTTTATTTATGTTTGTCACATGCATCCAAAGGTTGGGTTTCCTGGATAATTTATTCCAGAATGTTCCAGGAAACGCCGTGATACAATGTTTAAAGCGACGTAAAACACCAAACAAACGTGCAAACTGAAGCACGTGTGACTGAGTGCTTGTGTACCATGGAAAGGATTGTTTAACCACTTAACGCCTCTATCCGGAGTCGTGGGAGCTAATGTCCTCTTTTCTATTCAATTATATCAATATTTACGGTTTCATTTGCGTTAAACAATTTCAATCACATTGTTTGAATGCATTAAGCATTGGACAGACGTTTTAAATAATTCAGATGAAATGGCTTTATGATCAGAATTCGCGTCACCCATTGTCTCGATCTGATCTGTCAATCATATGAATGTTTACAGATAGACATTCGCCCTTATGCTTTTCATTTCGTTATTTTCGTTATTAACCCTTTCCCACGTACAACAAATCTGCAGCAGTTGACTTTAATAACATGTAGAAAAAAAACTATGGAAAACCTCTATAGATGAAAATATAAGTATCTAAAAGAGTTGAAAACATTGTGAAAAAAGGAGACACTGTTCATGATGAGAAATTTCTCCTTTTTGCCACAATGTCGTCTGCTGTAGATATGTCAACATGTGTTTGCTTGTCGGCAAGGGTTAATTCGTGTAAGTACGTATTGCTTTGCTTATTGTGTTACGCGTTTATGTTAAAATTAAGACCATATTTTAACCCATTGCTGCTATTGTATTTTTCCTGAACACGTCCAATAATACCGTATTCGAAGTAAAATCGTCTTGAAATATTCTTGTACATAATCCATATCACTTACAAACCCCCAAAATGCGGTTATATGGAGTAAATGTAAAGTGAATACACCAATTATCCTACTGATTGAAAATGCCTTTGCTTGTCAGCACTAATCTAGCGCCGAATTTCGTCAAGCATCGCACGACTCTATATTTCATGAAATATAGAGCTCTAGATAAGGGGCGTTTTGCATGTTCTAAAATCCTTATTTGATCCTCTAACCCTATGTTGTGGGTACTCAAAAGAATCGTCTCAGTGAGACGAGTCTTTTGAGTTGCCACAACATAGGATTCGCTTTAATATAAGAGAGAAATTGTGGGAAAAAGAGCTGGTCCTTATCTGGACCTCTGTAAATAAGAGTTTTTAATACTTTGTTATCTAAAAGGAAAACGATATTGCTATGAGTTGAGACAGTTCGTTACGAGACTGCATATTTGGCTTAAACCTCAATATTGTCATTGGCGCTGTGAGAGTCAGTGCGGCACCAAAGCGTCGTAAAATTACATCTGACGCAATGTCAACACGTTTTTAGAAGCAAGTACAGAAATTATATTAAACTTCATTGCAAGATAAGTTGTTGAGTTTTGTGAAACATAAGCGGAAACGAGTCAAATGTTTGTTGACGCAACCGCGTTGACGATAGGCAATCGCACAGAGCAATGATTCGCCATTCAGTTTGGCTCGATAGCTTGTATGACACAGACGTAATGCTAGGAAGTTTTAATTTTTTTCAAAAGGAAGGTAAATAATCAAGGACAATTGTATTTGATTGGCATTGACGTTTTCGGGAAGAACATGCGGAAATACACGTTTCTGCCAGATGCGGTAGATTACAGGAATGTGGTAGCGTTACTTTGGAATGTCGTTTCATCAGATCAATGAAATTCCGTTTTGGATATCGAAGACTTAAAATAACTGCCTTGTAGCCGACACTAAGGTGCGGATAAAACACACGCGCTGTGCTAGTAATAAACCATACAATGAGCGTACTACACAATAAACAAGTGTTCTGACAGTTTCAGTACAATGTTAACACTCGAGGTAAAAGGTAACTGACTAACTCCATAACAATAATTGTGTTTATTATAGGGGCTGCTCTCTTACAGCTCTCAATCAAAACTTGCTATGGGATTCGTCAATACTTTCAAGCAGGAGTATACTGAACATTCAAAATGACGACCATCCATTTAAATATGTGGTCCGATAAAGTTCATTCTAACCAAATTGCGCCAATGAGAATGAGATTACCAGGGATGCATATAAGCCGTCCCGCGAGAAAACCTACATTATGGCATCTGCGTAATGTATCTACCAGATCAGACTGCGCAGTCCGCGCAAACTGAACCGGGCCGACACATTCCGTCTCAGGTTGATAAAGGTATTGAGTAATGATTCCTGAAAATGAACATCCACCGGAGGCGAAAAGTATATATCCCGGTAAGCCTGCGCGGCATGCTTAGGCTGATCTCGGTCGATACTCTACGCCGAGTCACAATGTTGGTTTTCTTGTGGGACGGCTCAATTATGTGTTTAAAGATAAAGTAGAATAATTTGGGAGTAGGGCAAACTTGCTTTTTTCCCAGTAATGTATTTTTTCAAAAGAGTTTTGCTGTAAAGTTTGCAACAAACAAACGTCTCATGGAAAGGTAAACAATTCCCTTCCTTAGTCTTTATAATGAGCCGTCCCGCGAGCAAACCAACATTGTGGACTCTGCGTAAAATATCGACCCAGATCAGCCTAAGCATGCCGCACAGGCTTACCCGGATAGACACTTTTCGCCTCCTGTTTCAGGAATCATTACTCTATACCTCTATTCCCCTGAAGCGGAATGTGTCGGCCCGAATCAGTATGCGCGGACTGCGCAGGCCGATCTGGATCGATACATTACGCAGAGGTCATATTGTTGGTTTACGCTTGGGACGGCTCATATTTATTTCATTTTTAAAACGGATCATTTGCTTCATTTAATCTGCTGTCGATCAGAATAGAAATGTCCAAATGATATCAAATACTGGACTTGTTACGACATACAAATTATCGCATTGCATACAATACCGACGTTATGTGTGTATTTTGTTTTCAAATAAAGCAGATACTCGTTAAATGAAGCATCCCAGTTTGTGACAGCATTCAGAATTTGTAAGAATAGGTGGACTTCCTCAATATCATTGTATTTCTTTTCTGTAAGACTCAATGAATATCTTGTGCGATTTTTCAGTAATTCTCAGTGTATAACACATTACATTGTTCAATACACATCAATGTATAACACATTAGGTTTTTCAGTTAGCATCGATGTATATAACACATTACATTTTTCAGTAATCATCTATGTATTACTAACCCTTTATGTCGCCTTAATGTATAACACATTATATTTTCCAGTAAGCCTCAATGAATATCTCGTACGATGTATGTAAGCCTAAATGTATAACACATTAAATTGTTCAATAAGCAAAAATGTATAACACATTATATTTTCCAGTAAGCCTCTATGAATATCCCGTGCGATTTTTCAGTAATTCTCAGTGTATAACACATTAAATTGTTCAGTAAGACTCAATGTATAACACATTAGATTTTTCAGAAAGCATCGATATATTATTTACACATTAGAGTTTTCAGTTATCATCGATGTATTACACATTAGAGTTTTCAGTTTTCATCGTTGTATTACATATTAGAGTTTTCAGTAATCATTGATGTATAACATATTAGAGTTTTAAGTAATCATCGTTGTATTACACATTATAGTTTTCAGTAATCATCGATGTATAACACATTAGAGTTTTCAGTAATCATCGATGTATTACACATTATAGTTTTCAGTAATCATCGATGTATAACACATTATAGTTTTCAGTAATCATTGATGTATAACACATTAGAGTTTTCAGTAATCATCGATGTATTACAAATTATAGTTTTCAGTTATCATTGATGTATAACACACATTATAGTTTTCAGTAATCATCGATGTATCACACATTATAGTTTTCAGTTATCATCGTTGTATTACACATTATAGTTTTCAGTAATCATCGATGTATAACACATTATAGTTTTCAGTTATCATCGATGTATTACACATTATAGTTTTCAGTATTCATCGATGTATTACACATTATAGTTTTCAGTTATCATTGATGTATTACACATTATAGTTTTCAGTTATCATTGATGTATAACACATTATAGTTTTCAGTTATTATCGATGTATTACACATTATAGTTTTCAGTTATCATCGATGTATTACTAACTTTATATTTCAATAGGCATATAACAAGAGCTGTCGGAGGACAGCGTGATCGACTATTCCACACATTATTAGTTACTGAGCTATGGACTCTATAATGTAGTTGCATGAACAACCTTAACCAGAATTTCTTAAAGGGTGATACTTTGCATTATATGCAGGATAGAGTTGTCTAACTTGATTATGACATTGGTGTGATGGTTTGGAAGTTTCAATGCAATGCAGCAAGCAGTTACTAAGATATGGACTCTTAATGCTGTTGCACGCACAACTTTAACCATAAGTTCTAAGTAAAAAAAAAAGGGCAATAATTTCCATTATATGTAGGATAGAGCTATCTTCCTTATTTGTTTATATAGTTTTAAAATTGGAAAGGGTTGTTTAAAGTTGCAATACAATGCTTAAAGTAGTTACTGAGATATGGAGTCTTAATGTATTTGAATGCAAACCTTTAACCAGAATTTTTAAGTAAAATAAGTGACGTAATTTGCATTAAATACTGAATAGAGTTATCGCACTTGATTGCTTACATAGGTGTGATGGTTGGGAAGTGTTGTATAAAGTTTCATGGCAATGCATCAATCAGTTACTAAAATATGGTCTCTTAATGTAATTGCACGCACAACTTTATCCAGAATTTCTAAATCCAAAAAGGGCCATAACTTTCTTTAAATGCAGGAACAGGTTATCCAACTTAATAATCGACATAGCTAGGTGTGATAGTTGGGAAGGGTTGTATATGTGTCAATGCAATGCATCAAGTAGTTACTAAAATATGGTCTCTTTATGTAGTTAAACGCAAAACTTTAATCAGAGTTTCTAAGTAAAAAAAGGGCCATAACTTGCATTAAATGCAGAATATAGTTATCTAACTTAATAATCTACATAGGTGTGATAGTTGGGAAGGGTTGTATACAGTTTCAATGCAATGCATCAAGCAGTTACTAACATATGGTCTCTTAATGTAGTTGCACGCAAAACTTTAACCAGAATGTCTATGTTAAAAAAAGGCCATAACTTGAATTAAATGAAGGAAATAAGACGTTCCTCCGAATGAATAGACCGTCAGTACTTCCATCAAATAGCTGAAACAAAAAACGACTCAATGTTATTACAGACAGATAACACAGTATGGTATGACGTTCCTCCGAATGGATAGACCGTCAGTACTTCCATCAAACAGCTGAAACAAAACATGACTTAATGCCATAACAGACACATGACCCGGTATGGTAGGACGTTCCCCCGAATGGATAGACCGTCATATAACACGGTATGGTAGGACCTAGCTCCGAATGGTAAGACCGGCAGTACTTCCATACAATAGCTGAAACAAAAATGAATAAATGTCATTACAGACATATAATTCGGTATGGTAAGACGTCCCTCCGAATGAATAGACCGTCAGTACTTCCATCAAACAGCTGAAACCAAAAACGATTCAATGTTATTACAGACAGATAACTCGGTATGGTAGGACCTAGCTCCGAATGGTTAGACCGTCAGTACTTCCATCAAACAGCTGAAACCAAAACCGACTCAATGTCATTCCGTTAAGCAATTGATACTTACAGACGGATTTTGAAAACGTTGTGGGAAAAGGAGCTATTGCTCGGGATGAGCGATTTTCCTAAAGCCACACTATGTTAAACCCTATTCTATTTATACATACCTACAGCTCGTCTGCTCTGTGGGAAAGGGATATGTGCTAATTTGTGTCTTATTTGCTTTAACTCTTTCAGCGCCGAATTGTTTAAAGTAGACTCTTCCATGTTCAAAATCGGGCGTCTCCATTTCTCACATAATTCAATTTTGGACTATTTTGATAACTAAACGGCAAACAATGCTGATTTCAGGTGAGACAGCTCGTTACGAGCTGACTCGCCTGAATCAGTATTGTTTGCAAAAACGTGAATATTGCCTTTGGCGCTGAAAGAGTTAAACATATGTGATAGAAACTATAAACTATGCGGCAATGTTTGAATACGTACGGAGGTGGAAATATTGTGACAAACGCAGAAATTGCAATTTTCCTCCTTCTCGCAATGTTTCTAACATTTATCTAATCTAAAGACGTCAAATGTTGTCTGAGTCTATGGTAAAAGGCTAATATTTACGCTTTGAAACTCAAGGAGCATCGTGTTGGAAGAATAAGAATTCATTGAAATGAGTATTAACCCTTTACCTCATATAGAAGCATTTTGACGTATTTGTAGCAGACGGTTTTTGAAAACATTGTGAAAAAACAAGACATTTCTCAAAACGAGCAATTTTTCCTTTTGCCACAATGTTTTCAACTTTTTTCAGTAATTATACCTTAATTTCTAGAGATTTTCGGTATCTTGAGTAAATGTTTTCAACGTAGTCTGCTACAGAAGTGTGTATGTGGGAAAGGGTTAAAGATTATTGACATCGGCATGACAGAGTGGAACCCAAAGAATGCCTTCTCTAAGTACAAATGCTCATACTTTCCCAAATGTTAAGCCTTGCCCACATACAACAAATCTGCAGCAGACGACTTTCAAAACTTATTGACAAAAACATGAAAATCTCAATAATCAGAGTTTTACTATTAAATAGAGTTGAAAATATTGAGGCCAAAGGAGAAATTGCTCATCATAAGCAATTTCACCCTCGGCCACAATAGTTTAAAAAGTTGTCTGCTGTTATTGCGTCAACACGTGTCTACAGGTGGGAAAGAGTTAAGAAATGGTCATAATTATGCACTGGTTTATTATAAAGGACTGGATGTATCATATCATTTTGAAATATCCACAAGAAAAATCTGCAATGAATCAGAAAGAATACAGAGTGAACCGTGATATGTGCGAGTGTATACTTGTCTATATTAAGAGACCTTAGGCCTGCATTTTATAGATTTTTAAATACTGCATTACGACATAGACATATACATAGACATAGTTTTTAGCCTGGGGCTTTAGCCCCTGGTAATAGTAGTAATACCATTTGTTTTCGGAGTTGGCAGCCTGCAAATTGCTGTTAGCACCAAACAACGCACGAGAAACTGCGCGAGAAAAATAGTTCATCAAGGATTCAACAAAACTGCATTTAAAAGGTTAGGATCTCCCCCATAAATATCATTTTAATGTTGTTGGAACATCAGTGAAAAACATGAGGCGTGAGTACTCCAATATAAGTTTAAGAAATGCTTTAGAAATTAATGCGCCGAGAGATCAAATATGGACGCTTGTTATCATTATTAACATTCGCAAAGAGGAACGGAATAAAAGAGAAAGAAGACACGTGAAAAATACAGTGGCGGACTAACCGGGGGGGGGGGGGGGGGGGGGCGTAGGGCCCGTGTGTCAAAAATTCCAACCTTCCAGGCCGTCAGCACTGCAGTGCTTTTATTATTTGCGTAACTTATTATTTACGTATTTAAGGTGAAAGATTAATGGTAAACAAAGAAAAAGCGTGGCAAATGTAGTGGCGGATTGAGCGGGGGCACATAGGGCCCGTGTTCGACTCCCCCCACCCCACGAAAGAAGTCACGTGAAATATACAGTGGCGGATTAACCGGGGGCCGTAGGGCCCGTGTGTCAAAAATTCCAACCTTCCAGGCCGTCAGCACTGCAGTGCTTTTATTATTTGCGTATACATATACATGCATCTTATTATACAAACAAATAAAGAAGAACATAATTTCATTGTCTCATTATGTATTTATTCCTGTTAGAAGTCATTTTCTTTTAAATTTCACACTGGTGTGAGAAAACCAGGAAATGCATGAGTAGGTGAACTGGCCGCCGTGATATAATTGAGAAATTGTTGAAAACGGCGTTAAACCCAAATCAATTAATCAATCAATTTAAATTTTACAAAGACGGAATGTTGGCTTCAATCTTAGAAGCTCTTTTAAAAAGAAGATAAACACATCAAACAGAATAAAGGTCGAAAATTAAAGACGGAAGAATGAAATTACTTGGAAAATTGGTTCAAAAAAATTCCATATATTATTTCGTGGATCATTATAATGGATTCTATCTTACCTTATTATTTCCGTCCGCATCTTTGATGTCGTGGAACGTCAGACAATCCTGGCTGTGTGACAGATGGTACCCGGTTACGAACTGATGTGTAGTACCATCCTTCAGTCGGCCTTGTGTGTAAACACTGGTTATGATTTTATAAGTCGTGAAGTCTATCTAAAATAACGAAACACGTTCTCTTTTAACAGCAATAACCTGAAATCAGCCGTCCCGCGAAAAAACCAACATTGTGGCTTCTGCGTAGTGTATCGACCAAGATCAGCCTGCGTAGTCCACACAGACTGATCCGGGCCGACACATTCCGTATCAGGGGGAAATAGGGATAGAGTAATGATTGCTGAAACAAAAAATCAACAGGAGGCGAAAAATATCCTGAACTGTAATTCGTCATCCTAGATTTCCGTCCATGTATTGGATCCCTGGCTGACACGATGGGGTTTAATTGCATCTGCGCACAGTGAAACATCATGTGAGACTGTGCAATCGTCATATGAGCCGTCCGGCGAGAAAACCAACAGTATGGCCTCTGCGTAATGTATCGACCAAGATCAGCCTGCGCAGTCCGCGCAGACTGATCCGGGCCGACACAGTCCGTCTCAGGAGGATAGAAGTATAGAGTAATGGTTCCTGAAACAAAATATCCACAGGAGGCGAAAAGTTCATATCCGGGTAAGCCTGCGAAGCATGCTTAGGCCGATCAGGGACGATACTTTACGCAGAGTCCACAATGTTGGTTTTATAGCGGGACGGCTCAATAAAGAGAATACAAAATCACATATTTGATGATCTTTTGTGAGGAGCAATCCATATCAAAGCATAGTAACTGAAGAATATATCATTTTAATGAGAATTTTATGTGGATAAAAGAATATAAATAAGCCTTTTAATAATTTCCGATGCTTGAGGTGAGTGGGATTAATCTCTTCAAATAAAGTGACAGTTTTATATTGATAGAAATGTCAGCTACGTATTTGCAATTAGCATTGAGATATTTAATACACCAACAGTACACCCACGTCGCCGTCCTACTACCGTACACGGACTCATCTACACGAACACAAACATAAAGATACTAGACACAGACGGGATAAAGTACTGCACATTGTCTGATATGAAAGTACAGAGTCTGTCCGGTGCTTCTAGCAAGCTTCTGTTGGAAACAGTGCAGTTTCTCATCAACCTGTACAGATGCGCAGGATGGTCTTTATTAACAACATTACAAATGAGCCGTCCCGTGAGAAAACCAACAGTATGGCCTCTGCGTAATGTATCGATCCAGATCAGCCTGCGCAGACCGCGCAGACTGATCCGGGCCGACACATTCCGCCACAGGGGACAAGAGGTATAGAGTAATGATTCCTGAAACAGAAAATACACAGGAGACGAAAAGTGTCTATCCGGGTAAGCCTTCACGTTATGCTTATGCTGATCCGGGTCGATACTGACGCATGGTTTGTTTCCTGGAGTAGAGACAAAATATACATGTATATATGAACCCGCCCGTTGATCATCCTTGGGGCTCCAAGACAGGGAATCGTTGAGTCGGGCATTGTTAGGTGTATAATGATCCAGGTCGAAATACACAGAAGATGCACTCATCTCAGTGTCTTCAACTCCATTTGGACCGGATATCAGGTAACCGTTGCAGACATCTGAAAGATGAAAGTCAGTTTATAAACGTGTAAGCCAGTACTTGAATATATCGTCAGTTTCTGTTTTACATTGATAGATGAGTTGGCCGCCGTGATGAAATAAAATACTGTTGAACACTGTAAAGTCCTTTCATACAAGCTCTGTGTGATTATCATAATGGTAACCATGGTCTGTCGCAGCATTGTTTCAGCTGAACGTATAGTATGACATTCGTCGTCATTTAAAGGTAACAATGAGGGACATTAATGATAATTATATTATCTCCCTTGTCAGATAAAGACCAAGGAAGACCAAATAGTCGGTAGGTCCTTTCAGTTGAAATCCTTTGTCTTTATTGCTATTTCGCAATGAGATATTGCAATTACTCTGTACACATTAATCATAAATGTGTTAATTAAAGTGATGATTCAAAAGAGAAAATTTACAAAGCAGTGTTTAAAGAAAACAAATTTGGAATTACTAATCAATCTAATAACAGTTGGCCAAGAAAATGCAATTATAAGTGCACCATTCAGTGCAAAGAAACCAATGATAAAAACAGAAGAAACCAAATGATAGGACCTAGCTAGATGTAGAGAGTATTAAAGGGAGATAACTGACCAATGTCTCCAATTGACGCCGCGTTTTCGCCCTTTGCTCTTGGGGAACTGTCTTGACCATTCTCTTTTGTTTATTTTTCAGTTTTCTACTTGCATGTTCATAATGATTAACGTGACATTACAAACAAGCAAAACAGACTTAATCATTCTTGCTATATGTTGACTATACATGTGAACTTTCATAATGCTCAATCTTCGTAATATTTGTTTATATACCCCTGTTTTTGCTATCATACTTCTGATAAACTGGAAGGAGAATAGACTTCCCCCTCTCCTTCCAAAGCTTTTGCCACACTTAACTTATAACAAGAGGCAATAAACCTTAATATATGTTAATATTTAAGCACCTATGTGGTTTATTTTTTATCTAATTGATCTAGTTAGAGGATTTAAAACAGTTTATTGGTAAAAAAACCTTGAGAAAATTGAGCTTGTATGACACATAATAGTTGCAGTAAATGTTAAGCAAACTGTAAACCAAATGGTTTTAGGACTAAACTTGTCATTTCACGACTAAACTTCACATGCTGAATATCACATAAATCGTAGCATATAAAACGTGTAATCCCTACATCAATATTGACCCTTTCTGCTTGCTCTTGGTTACCCTTTATATAGGCTATGGTAGCCAGGTGAGCAATATACGCACATATTGGCCTTCTTGTTTAAAATAAAGGGACATTTGGCCTTCTTGTTCGAAATATTGACATCCTGTCTGTGTGCACAGGTTATTTAAATGTACTGAACTGCATCTGCTTCCTTTAAGTCATGCTTCAAAATCATGCGCGGCGTCTTTGATGCTTTGCATCTAAATTCTTCTTGTCATCAGTTAGATTGATACCGTTGTGACTAATCGTCCTTCCCTACCGAATACACCGTTACTAGAATATTTTGGATTGACGTCATTTCTTCTTTCTTGTTGAGGAGCATTATAATTAGATGTAACAATGTAGTTATTTTATTTCCATAAACAAATTAATAATGTAACTGTAGACAGAACAATCATAAGTATGTGTCTCGTTATACGAACACCGACTCTAGGAGGGTTTTAAATGAATCGTAATTTTGATCAAAATTTACTTTAAGTATAGATAATCTTTGGATGAATACAAGTACGGTTAATTGGTAATTATGGAATAACCTGGTTAGGCTGCGATGAGGTACAGTCTAATCTTAATCGCCGATGGTAGAACAGTCCTGAATGTCAATTTTCGTATTGATTTATAACAGGGATATATCAAGTACTATTCACGTAGATGTATACATGTACATTATAAAAGATTGTATTGCACTAGAAATCCAGTAAAGTCCTAACATAAAAATGCAAACAAATGGTAGACATTAAATACTCGTAAAACAAAAAGCTGCCATCGGGACTTTGCAACCACTTTGAAAACTAAGCGTCTGTTTAGATCGTCCAAGTGTGTCATCTAGTATTGCGTTCTAACAGCTGTACGGGCCAGAGTCCGTTTGGATCTTCACCTCATGCTGTTTATCATCACGATCAGAGCTTCCGGAGAACGATTAAGACGACGAATATATATTGAACAATGCAAATTGATCAAAATTGTAAAAATACTTGTATGATGTCCGAAGGTCAGAATTTGTATGGTATGACTTATACGTACCAGAAACCGCAACATTACTGAATACAACATGTCCTTGCTGACGGGTTTGTTCAGATAAGCTTAGATGAGATGCCCTGAAACAGTTACACGATCTCGTTAACGTATCGTGATGCGTCGCGTTTGATGTGGTATGTTGTCCGCACAGCAGGATCAGGGACGTAGCTTTGCAATAATCAATGTGTAGGCCGTCTCATGAGAATATCAATATGGTGGACTCTGCGTAAAGTATCGACCCGAATCAGCCTAAGCATGCCACACAGGCCTACCCGGATAGACACTTTTCGCCTCCTGTGTATTTAACTACTCTATACATCTATCCCACTATGACGGAATGTGTCGGCCGGATCAGTCTGCGCGGACAGCGCAGGCTGATCTGGTCGATACATTACGCAGATGTCTATCGCCGCAGCTGCGTTTTGGGGGCATTTTGAGATTTTGCTGACTCCCAGAAAAGTATGTCCATCAAATGTTTGTGTCACCAAAAAGGAATTATTCCGAACAGTCAGAAAACCTGGTGAAACATTGCCGAGACTGATGTGAAGGACACACGCGTAGAAAAGTAAACATGCACAACACAAACGTAGCATATTTGCCATAAACCTCCAGGTGCCAGCCAGTAGGAGAACTTAGAGAACTTATAAGTCAATTTGCCGTTAACTTTATCCCTATGATTAAACAATGATATAACGCACTAGTCTAGATACTGGTTTGTTAACGTTTTCAGAGACACAATCAATTGTCATTGGGGATGCTTTAATAATGTTCAATTGCTCGACTGATTTTCGTAACGAACAACGGAACCGCGTCAGAGTCGCATAGACATTTCCTTCATAGGTTGTAAGATTGACATTTTACCACGAACATACCCATTTTGACGCAGCAGACGAGATTCGAAAACATTGTGGTGAACAGAGAAATTATACAACATAAACAATGTCGTCTATTTTCACATTATTTTCCATTTTTGCTTGTAGGGATTTTCTATTATTTTGCCTAGATGTTTTAAATTCGTCTCCTGCAGGATGTGTTGAATGTGGGAACAGATTACTCGTGATTTATATCAGACTACAATCAGACTACATTCCAGAATGACATAGCATTGGTTATAATCATCCCCTCAAAGGTATTGATACTTCTGAAAGACTAGTTGACGAACTGGGACGTCTGGTTAACGTCTTTCTAATCTGGTACAAAGCGTCAGTTTTTGAACGACGTACCTTCATCATTAATTTACTACTTAAAATCAGCTTATGGATCGCTCTTCTTGACAAAAAAGGGCTCTGATGGCATTTGAATGGAGTATATCCAGAATCACACCGTTACTACAATGGAATATGTTGGAAGTTTTTTCTCAGATAGTAATGTCAGCAGTGTAAAGAAGTTAACCGGTGTACTCTTTTGAAAAGTGTTTCTAATGGTTTCGATATAATATTGAGCCGTCTCGCGACAAAACCAACATTATGGCATATATGTAATGTAACGACCCAGATCAGACTGTGCAGTCAGCGCAGACTGATCCGGGCCGACACATTCCGTATCAGGGGGATAGAGGTATAGAGAATCCACAGGAGGATAAGCCTGCAATTTAAATTGGCATATTTTTACCAAGGTTAATCACCTCGCCATAAAGTCTTAATAAGCGTTAAATCATTTTACTTGGTAAACAATGGAAATTTAGGTGCCATTCATTGCTCGTTCTGAGGAATGGCACATAAATTTGCATTGTTTACAAAAGGGGTCAAAATTGCCCCTAAACAAGGGTTTTCAAAATAGGTTTTTAGTTACAACCGTGTCGCATTAAGCCCTCGATCTGCTTTGGAAACATTCGGACATTCGTAAGAAAGCAATCAAGTTGAAACAGATTTGAATCTGTTGCAAGAATAGAAGAATTAATTCATTTTGAACAATTTCCTCCTGTTCTACGTGGCGCTTTTAATTGTATACAGCAAATATCGGCTTAAGCACACCAGGGATAAGTCTCAAAACACGCTAACATTCTTGGTTGATGTTCTGTAAGTTATGCCATAAGACCGTTTTTCTAGAACCAAAGGATTGGTGCAATGGTGGGCACGAGTGATTTTCTAATATCAAAGTCTCATAATACACCAGAGTGTATATATATTAGTCGTTGGAATCAGTGAAATGATTCGTTACTATCAATGTATCGTCGCCATAATTTCACATATCACTAATTATAAAAAATAAATTATTTATTAAATGTTATTTATGACTTTTCATTGTTATGTTAGATGCTGTTTAAGAAAACGTGTTCTTTTAGAAATTAGGTTTCTTTTTCCAATATAATCGTTAGTTAATGTATTCCACAGGGTTTAACGAAATTGTCAACAGTATTATGGTGTTGAGAGTAACTTTCCATACGTTTGCAAGTTTTATCGCACCAGTGCTCGACGCCAAACGTGACCGACTGTCATTTCAAACAGAATTAAAAATGCATAGTTAGGTCGATTGGTGGTTGTTCGTCTACCTACCCATGCGTTTTCAAGTTTTATCGCACCCATCTTCCTGGACGACTCTTTCCAAATAGATCTGAATTTGCCAGTAAAGCTTGTGACAAAGTCTTTTATCACTCGACAAAAGGAAAAACAACCGAAATAAGATTCAACCGACGTTGCCTTCTGAGGAATTGAACACCAAGCATGAACAACAGAATGTTTGTTATGCCGTTGCCGCTTGGCATAAACGAACACAGATTTCACCATATTATTCATGTCTGTTATATACAAGTATAGCAACAAACAAATGTTATGCGTACCATTGACAAGGTATTTCTTTTCTCAAACAGAAAATGCCAGACACCTTTGAGCCGCCAATCACCATTTACTTAAACGATTACAGTATGCGATATTATTAGGGCCGTCTTCTTTGCTAACAGTTTGCGAAAAAAGATGTCACTTCTAAAAAACAACAAGATGAGTACATTTTTTTTGAGCTACGTAAATCGAAAAGCGGCATTTGGATGTTTTAAAATTAATATATGTTCTTATTGTGAATCCAGGATGCCTTAACCCTTTCCCTCATACAAAAAATATGCAGCAGACGACTTTGAAAACATAGTGACAAAAACCTGGAAAATCTCCGTAAAAGATAGATAGCTTTATTGTAAAATAAAGTTGGTAAAAGTGTGGCCAAAGAAGAAATTGCTCATCTTCAATCACCACTTCTCTATCGCACTTATTTATTTGGGTTATCTCCCCTGTTGATACATGCGACTTTTTGATTCGCTTATGCAAAGGTCACTCTGAGACGACCTGTACTATGCAGTCACCGGACCAATACGAGCATTTGTTACTGCAGCAATGATTATGTCTGGTTTAATGAGATTGTCTAAATCCATCCCGAATGTTGGTCTTCGTGTGACCTGGTTTATATATTGTTGTTGTATGTATTGTGGAAAAGGGACTAATTACCTCTTATGAGCTAGAATATTTTCAGAAGACGTGCGTTGTAGAGGTGTCTGAGTTGTCTGCATCCAGTGGAGATTTTAACTTTTATAACAAGTTTTAAAAATATCAACGAAAATAAGTTGAAACTATGGTACTATTTTCTATAAAATGTTTATTTTCAAAATATATTAGAATTAAAAACAAGTTAACATGTATACGTTCAACATAGTTAAGTTATCGAAAACACAGCGACGAACAGTCAATCAAACAAAATGTTCTCTGGACATTTACATAATATTCGGGCAGATTAGTTAAATATATTCTCAATATGTTTATCTTATTTTGATTAGCTATTTTAATACTTTTCATATAATGTTGTTGGAGTTACACTTTTTGCAAATCTTCGAAATTTGTTGTGACTTTGATATGATACATTGCTGGTTCTCGTATTTTGAAAAAACATTTAGTTTTGTAGAACAGCTGCATATTTTAAGCAAACAAATATTCACAAAACAAACCACACACATGTGAGCTCACTACAATATGATATTAAGCGGAACAATATGCACTTTAACACACGGTTTCCTTATGTGATGTAGATTATCAGAAGGGACACAGAAATCAATCAGGTTTCGATCATAAGCAATTTCACCCTCGGCCACAATAGTTTAAAAAGTTGTCTGCTGTTATTGTGTCAACACGTGTCTACAGGTGGGACAGAGTTAAGAAACTGGTTTATTATAAAGGACTGGATGTATCATATCATTTTGAAATATCCACAGGAAAAATCTGCAATGAATCAGAAAGAATACAGAGTGAACCGTGATAAACTATCAATACAGTTTTATGTGCGAGTGTATACTTGTCTATATTAAGAGACTTTAGGCGTGCATTTTATAGATTTTTGAATACTGCATTACGACATAGACATATACATAGACATAGTTTTTAGCCTGGGGCTTTAGCCCCTGGTAATAGTAGTAATACCATTTGTTTTCGGAGTTGGCAGCCTGCAAATTGCTGTTAGCACCAAACAACGCACGAGAAACTGCGCGAGAAAAATAGTTCATCAAGGATTCAACAAAACTGCATTTAAAAGGTTAGGATCTCCCCCATAAATATCATTTTAATGTTGTTGGAACATCAGTAAAAAACTTAAGGCGTGAGTACTCCAATATAAGTTTAAGAAATGCTTTAGAAATTAATGCGCCGAGAGATCAAATATGGACGCTTGTTATCATTATTAACATTCGCAAAGAGGAACGGAAAAAAAAAGAAAGAAGACACGTGAAAAATACAGTGGCGGACTAACCGGGGGGCGTATTATTTGCGTAACTTATTATTTACGTATTTAAGGTGAAAGATTAATGGTAAACAAAGAAAAAGCGTGGCAAATGTAGTGGCGGATTGAGCGGGGCCACATAGGGCCCGTGTCCGACTCTCCCACCCCACGAAAGAAGTCACGTGAAATATACAGTGGCGGATTAACCGGGGGCCGTAGGGGCCGTGTGTCAAAAATTCCAACCTTCCAGGCCGTCAGCACTGCAGTGCTTTTATTATTTGCGTATACATATACATGCATCTTATTATACAAACAAATAAAGAAGAACATAATTTCATTGTCATTATGTATTTATTCCTGTTAGAAATCATTTTCTTTTAAATTTCACACTGGTGTGAGAAAACCAGGAAATGCATGAGTAGGTGAACTGGCCGCCGTGATATAATTGAGAAATTGTTAAAAAACGGCGTTAAACCCAAATCAATTAATCAATCAATTTAAATTTTACAAAGACGGAATGTTGGCTTCAATCTTAGAAGCTCTTTTAAAAAGAAGATAAACACATCAAACAGAATAAAGGTCGAAAATTAAAGACGGAAGAATGAAATTACTTGGAAAATTGGTTCAAAATTCCATATATTATTTCGTGGATCATTATAATGGATTTCTATCTAACCTTATCATTTCCGTTCGCATCTTTGATGTCGTGGAACGTCAGATAATCCTGGCTGTGTGACAGATGGTACCCGGTTACGAACTGATGTGTAGTACCATCCTTCAGTCGGCCTTGTGTGTTAACACTGGTTATGATTTTATAAGTCGTGAAGTCTATCTAAAATAACGAAACACGTTCTCTTTTAACAGCAATAACCTGAAATCAGCCGTCCCGCGAGAAAACCAACATTGTGGCTTTTGCGTAGTGTATCGACCAAGATCAGCCTGCGTAGTCCGCATAGACTGATCCGGGCCGACACATTCCGTATCAGGGGGAAATAGGGATAGAGTAATGATTCATGAAACAGAAAATCAACAGGAGGCGAAAAATATCTATCCGGGTAAGCCTGAACTGTAATTCGTCATCCTAGATTTCCGTCCATGTATTGGATCCCTGGCTGACACGATGGGGTTTAATTGCATCTGCGCACAGTGAAACATCATGTGAGACTGTGCAATCGTCATATGAGCCGTCCCGCGAGAAAACCAACATTATGGCCTCTGCGTAATGTATCGACCAAGATCAGCCTGCGCAGTCCGCGCAGACTGATCCGGGCCGACACAGTCCGTCTCAGGAGGATATAAGTATAGAGTAATGATTCCTGAAACTAAATATCCACAGGAGGCGAAAAGTTCATATCCGGGTAAGCCTGCGAAGCATGCTTAGGCCGATCAGGGACGATACTTTACGCAGAGTCCACAATGTTGGTTTTCTAGCGGGATGGCTCAATAAAGAGAATACAAAACCACATATTTGAGGATCTTTTGTGAGGAGCAATCCATATCAAAGCATAGTAGCTGAAGAATATATCATTTTAATGAGAATTTTATGTGGATAAAAGAATATAAATAAGCCTTTTAATAATTTCCGATGTTTGAGGTGAGTGGGATTAATCTCTTCAAATAAAGTGACAGTTTTATATTGATAGAAATGTCAGCTACGTATTTGCAATTAGCATTGAGATATTTAATACACCAACAGTACACCCACGTCGCCGTCCTACTACCGTACACGGACTCATCTACACGAACACAAACATACAGATACTAGACACAGACGGGATAAAGTACTGCACATTGTCTGATATGAAAGTACAGAGTCTGTCCGATGCTTCTAGCAAGCTTCTGTTGGAAACAGTGCAGTTTCTCATCAACTTGTACAGATGCGCAGGATGGTCTTTATTAACAACATTACACATGAGCCGTCCTTCGAGAAAACCAACAGTATGGCCTCTGCGTAATGTATCGATCCAGATCAGCCTGCGCAGACCGCGCAGACTGATCCGGACCGACACATTCCGCCTCAGGGGAAAAGAGGTATAGAGTAATGATTCCTGAAACAGAAAATCCACAGGAGACGAAAAGTGTCTATCCGGGTCAGCCTTCGCGGCATGCTTATGATAATCCGGGTCGATACTGACGCATGGTTCGTTTCCTGGAGTAGAGACAAAACATACCTGTATATATGAATCCGCGCGTTGATCATCCTTGGGGCTCCAAGACAGGGAACCGTTGAGTCGGGCATTATTCGGTTTATAATGATCCAGGTCGAAATACACAGAAGATGCACTCATCGCAGTGTCTTCAACTCCCCTTGGACCGGATACCAAATAACCGTTACAGACAACTGAAAGATGAAAGTCAGTTTATAAACGTGTAAGCCAGTACTTGACTATATCGTCAGTTTATAAACGTGTAAGCCAGTACTAGAATATATCGTCAGTTTATAAACGTGTAAGCCAGTACTTGACTATATCGTCAGTTTATAAACGTGTAAGCCAGTACTTGACTATATCGTCAGTTTATAAACGTGTAAGACAGTACTTGACTATATCGTCAGTTTATAAACGTGTAAGACAGTACTTGACTATATCGTCAGTTTATAAACGTGTAAGCCAGTACTTGACTATATCGTCAGTTTATAAACGTGTAAGCCAGTACTTGACTATATCGTCAGTTTATAAACGTGTAAGACAGTACTTGACTATATCGTCAGTTTATAAACGTGTAAGCCAGTACTTGAATATATCGTCAGTTTATAAACGTGTAAGCCAGTACTTGACTATATCGTCAGTTTATAAACGTTTAAGCCAGTACTTGACTATATCGTCAGTTTATAAACGTGTAAGCCAGTACTTGACTATATCGTCAGTTTATAAACGTGTAAGCCAGTACTTGACTATATCGTCAGTTTATAAACGTGTAAGACAGTAATTGAATATATCGTCAGTTTATAAACGTGTAAGCCAGTAATTGAATATATCGTCAGTTTATAAACGTGTAAGCCAGTACTTGAATATATCGTCAGTTTATAAACGTGTAAGCCAGTACTTGACTATATCGTCAGTTTATAAACGTGTAAGACAGTAATTGAATATATCGTCAGTTTATAAACGTGTAAGCCAGTACTTGACTATATCGTCAGTTTATAAACGTGTAAGACAGTAATTGAATATATCGTCAGTTTATAAACGTGTAAGCCAGTAATTGAATATATCGTCAGTTTATAAACGTGTAAGCCAGTACTTGACTATATCGTCAGTTTATAAACGTGTAAGCCAGTACTTGACTATATCGTCAGTTTATAAACGTGTAAGCCAGTAATTGAATATATCGTCAGTTTATAAACGTGTAAGCCAGTACTTGACTATATCGTCAGTTTATAAACGTGTAAGCCAGTACTTGACTATATCGTCAGTTTATAAACGTGTAAGCCAGTACTTGAATATATCGTCAGTTTCTGTTTTACATCGATGGATGAGTTGGCCGCCGTGAAGAAATAAAATACTGTTGAACACTGTAAAGTCCTTTCATAGAAGCTCAGTGTGATTATCATAATGATAACAATGGTCTGTCGCAGCATTGTTTCAACTGAACGAATACTATGACATTCATCGTCATATAAATGTAATATGAGCCGTCCCGCGAGAAAACCAACATTGTGGACTTTGCGTAAAATATCGACTCGGATCAGCCTAAGCATGCAGCGGAGGCTTACTCGGATATATACGTTTCGCCTCATGTGGATTTTCGGTTTCAAGAATCATTACCCTATATATCTATCCCCCTGAGACGGAATGTGTCGGCCCAGATCAGGCGTACAGCGCAGGCTGATCTGGGTCGACATATTACACAGATGCCATAATGTTGGTTTTCTCGCTGGACGGCTCATGTATCAGTTAGATTGATACCGTTGTGACTTATCGTCATTCCCTACCGCATAAACCGTTATTAAATTATCTCGGATTGACGTCATTTCTTCTTTCTTGTTGCGGAGCATTATTGACGCCGCGTGGAAGCTTGGCGTCAGTATGGGATAGGTTTTAATTGTGTACCATGGGGTGACGTAATCGAAAAGGGAGCAACCAACATTATTATTATTAAGAAAAACTCTGTCATATATTTGACAAAAGCAACCATTGTGAATAAATAAATTGTATAAATAATTTAAGAAACAGCAAGATACAAAATACGTATGTCTTCTACCGTTATTACAAAACTTTAGACACATGTAATGGGTATTTAATAACTTTGCCCTAACTTCCTAGGCAAGGCCTTTTTTATAGTTTGGTTTACGGATCATCAAAGCCCAGAAAAAAGTTTCTGGCGATGTTTTTGCCTATTTACAATATTGAGATTTTTAAATAAATGGTCAATCTTTAAACAATCAATGATGATTCATTTTAATTACTACATATTACAGGGGTCCTACTAAATACTGCAAGGACTACAAGGACTACAAGGACTACAAGGACTACAAGGACTCCACAAGGACTACAAGGACTACACAAGGACTACAAGGACGGCTGTAGCATGACAAGGACAGATTACCCTGTAGAGTGTAGGTACATATCAACCTGTATGGTGTAGGTACGGATCACCCTGTATGGTGTGGTGCAGATCACCCTGTAAAGTGTAGGTACAGATCACCCTGTATGGTGTAGATGCAGAAAATAAAATACAAGGACTACAAGGACATGCACGGACGGCTGTAGTATGACAAGGACAGATTACACTGTATAGTGTAGGTACAGATCACCCTGTATGGTGTAGGCGCAGATCACCCTGTATGGTGTGGGTGCATATCACCCTGTAGAGTGTAGGTACAGATCACCCTGTATGGTGTAGATGCAGAAAATAAAATTTGCAACGACGGCTGTAGTATGACAAGGACAGATTACCCTGTAGAGTGTAGGTACAGATCACCCTGTATGGTGTAGGCGGAGATCACCCTGTATGGTGTGTGTGGGTGCAGATCACCATGTAGAGTATAGGTACAGATCACCGTGTAGAGTGTAGATGCAGAAAATAAAATACAAGGACTACAAGGACATGCAAGGACGGCTGTAGTATGACAAGGACAGATTACACTGTAGAGTGTAGGTACAGATCACCCTGTATGGTGTAGGCGCAGATCACCCTGTATGGTGTGGGTGCATATCACCCTGTAGAGTGTAGGTACAGATCACCCTGTATGGTGTAGATGCAGAAAATAAAATACAAGGACTACAAGGACATGCAACGACGGCTGTAGTATGACAAGGACAGATTACCCTGTAGAGTGTAGGTACAGATCACCCTGTATGGTGTAGATGCAGAAAATAAAATACAAGGACTACAAGGATTTGCAACGACGGCTGTAGTATGACAAGGACAGATTACCCTGTAGAGTGTAGGTACAGATCACCCTGTATGGTGTAGTGTAGGTGGAGATCACCCTGTATGGTGTGGTACAGATCGACCTGTAGAGTGTAGGTACAGATCACCCTGTATGGTGTAGATGCAGAAAGTAAAATACAAGGACTACAAGGATATGCAAGGACGGCTGTAGTATGACAAGGACAGATTACCCTGTAGAGTGTAGGTACAGATCACCCTGTATGGTGTAGATGCAGAAAATAAAATACAAGGACTACAAGGACATGCAACGACGGCTGTAGTATGACAAGGACAGATCGACCTGTAGAGTGTAGGTACAGATCACCCTGTATGGTGTAGTGTAGGTGTAGATCACCCTGTATGGTGTGGTGCAGATCGACCTGTAGAGTGTAGGTACAGATCACCCTGTATGGTGTAGATGCAGAAAATAAAATACAAGGACTACAAGGACATGCAACGACGGCTGTAGTATGACAAGGACAGATCACCCTGTAGAGTGTAGGTACATATCAACCTGTATGGTGTAGGTACGGATCACCCTGTATGGTGTGGTGCAGATCGACCTGTAGAGTGTAGGTACAGATCACCCTGTATGGTGTAGATGCAGAAAATAAAATACAAGGACTACAAGGACATGCAAGGACGGCTGTAGTATGACATGGACAGATTACACTGTATAGTGTAGGTACAGATCACCCTGTATGGTGTAGGCGCAGATCACCCTGTATGGTGTGGGTGCATATCACCCTGTAGAGTGTAGGTACAGATCACCTTGTATGGTGTAGATGCAGAAAATAAAATACAAGGACTACAAGAACATGCAAGGACGAATGAAGTATGACAAGGACAGATTACCCTGTAGAGTGTAGGTACAGATCACCCTGTATGGTGTAGGTGGAGATCACCCTGTATGGTGTGGGTCCAGATCACCATGTAGAGTGTAGGTACAGACCACCCTGTATGGTGTAGGTGCAGATTACACTGTAGAGTGTAGATGCAGATTATCCTGTAGAGTGTATGTACAGATTATCCTGTATGGTGTAGGTGCAGATCACCCTGTATAGTGTAGGTACAGATTATCCTGTATGGTGTAGGTACAGACCACCCTGTAGAGTGTAGGTACACACCACCCTGTATAGTGTAGATGCAGATTACCCTGTATAGTGTAGATGCAGATTTTTCTTTTAATAGTTGGTTGCGCTCGTCAAATACGGCGGAGTCGTTAACCGTAGCAACCCCTTCTGAACTGAAGATCAAATCAACGATTTCTTTCCGCTCTTTGGTGGTTTTGGGGATTTTGTCTGTTGTTTGTCGAATGATATTGTCTTTTATATGCTTTGTGCATAATTTACTTTTTTTCACCGGGCATAGCCATATCAATGGCATTGGTCATTGCCCTCTCGTCGTCCGTACCCATTAACAGTTCTATATTGTTAAGTTCTAATCCTAACACTCCTCTGATGTGAGAAAAGAAACGGAAATAGTTTTTTTGGCGTCCATCCCAATGAAGCATCAGAGGACCTAACAATATTGGCGGCTCACCTGTACCTTTTCTGTTAATCTTGCGCGACTTATAAACCGTTGTAGTAACAAAACATTTTCCTAAAGAAAAAGTTCTGTCGACACCAACAACCCCCGACTTCGTCGATAAGAATGATTTAAAGTCTTCTAATTGTTCATCTGTATAGCAAATAATTATAGGCAGATTGCTTTCACGCGAATGAATCATTTCCGCTACAAACGGGTGGTTATCATTAAGCTGGTGAATTACATTCATGATTTCATCCGCTATATTTTGAGACTTATGACCTTTATTGCCCTCGTTAGCAGTCTTTGCTTTTACATTTTGACACTGTTTTAAATCACGTGGGAAATTGAACGAATCGTCTAAGGTTGGATTTGTGAGTTGCGTATACGTATCGGTTGGTTTTTGGTGAACTACGTTTGCTTTTATCTTCTTGATGACATCGGGGTGGGTTCTCACATAACCTTGAGTGTTGATTTTTGAATTGCCGTGCGGAATTTCAGAAGTGCTGTAATTACCCACATATTCAATGACCGCGATAGTATTACGACAGTTAAAGTCACTAGGTACACACTCAACCCAACTAACTCGTGTTTTGTATGTGTTGTCACGTTTTAAAGCCATGTAATGTCTATGTACGGTAACTATCCTGCTTAGTGGTGGTTGTGGCTCTAACATGGAAACCTCTTTTTTACCCTTAGTTCTTATTTCTTTATACACGATACCGTCTTTGACCACAACATAATTCAAACCATGGGGCTTA
Organism: Serripes groenlandicus; assembly: GCA_031761405.1. Taxonomy (NCBI): domain Eukaryota; kingdom Metazoa; phylum Mollusca; class Bivalvia; order Cardiida; family Cardiidae; genus Serripes; species Serripes groenlandicus. Next base: position 122,811,665 of record JASEVX010000003.1, on the reverse strand, counting down.
CTTTCTTCGTGCGTTAACAGAAAAGTAGATTTCACGTTTCTGGCTTTTTTAGAGTCCCAGGTCCCACAGTCATCCCAAAATTGAGGTGCCTTTTTAGATTCTCTTTTTGACATGTTATCTGAATTATTGAACAAAATAAACACATTTTCCTTAACACCCCTTGGAACACTATCAACACAGGGCTCTTCACTTGCCAAAATATCAAACAACTCGTCAATGGTTAAGACTTTTCCATTTTCTGGAAGGGGATTTAGTCCAGGTATATTTGTTTTTGATTCTGCTTCACCGTCACTGAATGAGGTATTCTGTTCACTTGTGGGTAACACATTTTGCTCAGCACTTTCACTTATATCTAATGACGTACGTGTTTCACTTCTATCCACGATGTGTGGTTCTGGTTCTATATATGAACATTCTTTACTTGGTATGATTAACACAGTTTCAATCGACGACTGATTAGGTGTACTCAGTTTGTTCTCATTCTCCTCCAAGACAGAAATCAAGGGAACAAAATGATTAGGCAGCCATGGTGTTCCTGGTATGTGGTGTCCAATCAAAGTCCGCATTATATGTAATGGTTCTAATTCTTCCACATGGTCCTTTGGCTCAAATGATCTTGTCAACAAGTCAGCTATATAATCCTGTTTGTGGTTAACTGTGGGATATAATGACGTTATTTCACGGTTTAAAGCACCACTAGCAGCCTGAATGTTCCATGCATCTGAGTATGCCCCTAACTGTGCACAGTTTACCATGGACTGTTCAAAAGAATCACAAACAAATACAAAGTCTTTACTGTATGGTTGCTGAACGTAATATTCTTGGTAAGTTGCCATTTCCACGCATGTACGTGCTCTTATTTCTTCATTAAGGGAATCATTTCCACATATACAGATTGAAAGGGAGTTGAACAAACAATTTCCATCCCCTCTTGTTAAAATTGGTTGTTGATCTACTATGTTAGTCTCACTCCTCTCAAGGTACGCCAGAGCTCTGAAGTCTACACGAAGACTTGACCGATCAAAGTTGTTAAACACACTCATAGTAGGCATCATGGTCTTTTCCCGCTTGGCAACCACACGCAGCTTCTCAACACTGTCTGATGCAGCCTGAAATATGGTTGAACAATAATATTATTTATACTGTATGTGTGATGTATGTTACCGTTGGTGTACGTAAATAAATACTACATGACTTCCATTCATAACTAGCATAATTGTGGTTAAAAAACTACAGTCAGTAACTGGAGCGTAACTTTAATTTCTTGATATTTTTTCATAATTCATCCTTATAAGTATCAATAAAATATTAGTATCATTCTAAAGCTAAATGGGCTTATATGCAATTTATTTCATAGGCAAGTCCTTTTTGACAGCTGGCTGTGATTTTGATAGATAGTAAAAAGCTAAGCAGGGAATCAGATAATATTACTTGTATATCGTTACAGTGCATCTGTACCTTACACCCTACCTACAGGGTGATCTTCATCTACACTCTACAGGGTGATCTGCACCTACACTCTACATGGTGATCTACACCTACACTCTACATGGTGATCTGCACCTACACCATACAGGATAATCTGAACCTACACTCAACAGGGTAATCTGCTTCTACACTCTACTGGTGGTCTGTACCTACACTCTACAGGGTGGTCTGTACTGTACCTACACCATACAAGATAATCTGTACCTACACTCTACAGGTGGTCTGTACCTACACCATACAGGCTAATCTGTACCTACACTCTACAGGTGGTCTGTACCTACACCATACAGGATAATCTGTACCTACACTCTACATGGTGGTCTGTACCTACACGATACAGGATAATCTGTACCTACACTCTACAGGTGGTCTGTACCTACACCATACAGGCTAATCTGTACCTACACTCTACAGGTGGTCTGTACCTACACCACACAGGATAATCTGTACCTACACTCTACAGGTGGTCTGTACCTACACCACACAGGATAATCTGTACCTACACCATACAGGCTAATCTGTACCTACACTCTACAGGTGGTCTGTACCTACACCACACAGGATAATCTGTACCTACACTCTACAGGTGGTCTGTACCTACACCACACAGGATAATCTGTACCTACACTCTACAGGGTAATCTGTCCTTGTCATACTACAGCGGTCCTTGCATGTCCTTGTATTTTATTTTCTGCATTTACACCATACAAGGTGATCTGTACCTACACTCTACAGGGTTATCTGTCCATGTCATACTACGGCCGTCCTTGCATGTCCTTGTAGTCCTTGTATTTTATTTTCTGCATTTACACCATACAAGGTGATCTGTACCTACACTCTACAGGGTTATCTGTCCTTGTCATACTACAGCCGTCCTTGCATGTCCTTGTAGTCCTTGTATTTTATTTTCTGCATCTTCACTCTACACGGTGATCTGTACCTATACTCTACATGGTGATCTGCACCCACACACACCATACAGGGTGATCTCCGCCTACACCATACAGGGTGATCTGTACCTACACTATACAGGGTAATCTGTCCTTGTCATACTACAGCCGTCGTTGCATGTCCTTGTAGTCCTTGTATTTTATTTTCTGCATCTACACCATACAGGGTGATCTGTACCTACACTCTACAGGGTGATATGCACCCACACCATACAGGGTGATCTGCGCCTACACCATACAGGGTGATCTGTACCTACACTATACAGTGTAATCTGTCCTTGTCATACTACAGCCGTCCGTGCATGTCCTTGTAGTCCTTGTATTTTATTTTCTGCATCTACACCATACAGGGTGATCTGTACCTACACTTTACAGGGTGATCTGCACCCACACCATACAGGGTGATCCGTACCTACACCATACAGGTTGATATGTACCTACACTCTACAGGGTAATCTGTCCTTGTCATGCTACAGCCGTCCTTGTAGTCCTTGTGTAGTCCTTGTAGTCCTTGTGGAGTCCTTGTAGTCCTTGTAGTCCTTGTAGTCCTTGTAGTCCTTGTAGTCCTTGTAGTCCTTGTAGTCCTTGCAGTATTTAGTAGGACCGCATATTACAGTATAATGCTAGAAACTGTAAAAACGAGTGTATGTCAAAATCCCCTCAGTCAAAATCCCCTCACTCTGAAAATGGCATAGTAGTCAAAATCCCCTCGACCAAAATGATAGGGTAGTCAAAATCCCCTCGACCAAAATGATAGGGTAGTCAAAATCCCCTCGACCAAAATGATAGGGTAGTCAAAATCCCCTCGATGGGTATTCATAATCCGCTCAATCTAAGATCATATATTCTCTTGTAAAGCTAAATGTAAATTTAAATATAGTACATCATTTCTATTTTATTTTTAACCATAATAAGAAATTTGCAAACATTTCCTTTTACAGTCATCTTAAATGCTACATTTTAATTACCATTTTATTACGAATCTTTCAACAGTGATTCGGTCTTGGCACTTGATTTCATGTATTGGTGAATTGTTATGCAAAATTCAATATATCACTATTCATACAATATAGATAACTGTCAGATAGTTCAAAATTAATATAATATAGATCACTGTCAGATAGTTTATCTTGGAGTTGATGAAAATGTTTGTGTCAAAATCCATGCTGTCCATTTTTGTCATAGTTGTCAAAACCAATATGGTTGAAAACAAATGGGTAGTCAAAACTACTCGTTGAAATTGCATAGTATTCAAAACCCATATGATTGAAAATGCAGGGTATCCAAACCCATATGACTGAAAATGTAGAGTAGACAAAATCCTTCTTTGAAAATGCAGAGTAGATAAAACCGTTCTGATTGAAAATGCAGAGTAAACAAAACCCATTGGTGATAATTCAGTCACATGTTATTTATAAATGAATTAAGGTGATAATTGCTTTAATCCTGTTTGTCACAACCGTTGATTGTGTTAATCATTATTAATATGATATTAATATGTATACTATATTGTTATTATTCATGTAGCATATGTTTCTTCTTGTAATTATTGGATGTCGCCTAATGTCATACATTATGACTACCCTGCTAATCTCATCGAGGGGATTTTGACTACCCTATCATTTCGGTCGAGGGGATTTTGACTACCCTAACATTTTGGTCGAGGGGATTTTGACTACCCTATCATTTTCAGGGTGAGGGGATTTTGACTGAGGGGATTTTGAGTGTCTCCCGTAAAAACAACGTTAACCCAACTATGCAATAGGCAGGGCCGTAACGTGACCCATTCTATTATTTTGTAAATGCAGCATGTCATCGCTTGGCGATTTTGGTTATTCTTATTTAATAGACGACAAGGTGTCATCGGTTCCCATAGAGTAATTAAGTTGTCTCTGCTTCCTTCCATTTTGAATATTTTGCTGTTTTCACGATTTCATCCGATTTCCAAAATTCATTGGATTCGTACTCGGTTTTTCATGTTTTTCATGTTTCGTTCGAGATGAACAATTCGTACTATCTGGTTTCGCTCTTTGCTATTTGGGAACTGACTTGACCATTTTCTTTTGTTTATTTTTCAGTTTTCTTCTGGCATGTTCAAAACGATTAAACTGACATTACAAACAAACAAAACAGACTTATTAATTATTGCTATATGTTGACTATACATGTGAACTTTCATAATGCTCAATCTTGATCATAAATATCTTTAATTTACTTATTTACTATTTTTTGTTTATATACTCCCGTTTTTTTCTAACCTGTAAGAATAATAGACTTCCCCCTCTCCTTCCAAAGCTTGTGTCACACTTAACTTACAACTAGAGGCAATAAACCTTAAAGTGTGTTAATATTTAAGCACCTATGTTTTTTTTTTTTTTTAATTGATCTTGAGAATCTCCAGCTTGTATGACATAATTATTATAGTTGCAGTGAATGTTAATCAAACAGTAAACCAAATGGTTTCAGGACTTAACTTAGCATTTCACAACTAAACTTCACATGCTGAATATCACATAGATCGTAGCATATAAAACGTTTAATCCCTATTTATATAGGCTATGGTAGCCAGGTGAGCAATATAAGCACATATTGGCCTTCTTGTTTAAAATAAAGGGACATTTGGCCTTCATGTTCGAAATATTTACATCCTGTCTGTTTGCACAGGTTATCTAAATGTAATGAAATGCATCTGCTTCCTTTAAGTCATGCTTCAAAATCATGCGCGGCGTCTTTGATGCTTTGCATCAAAATTCTTCTTGTAATTAGATGGAACAATGTGGTTATTTTATTTGCGTCAAATTGATAACGTAACTGTAGACTTAACACTCATAAGTATGTTTCTCGATATACGAACACCGCCTCTAGGAGGTTTTGAAATGAATCGTAATTTCGATCAAATTTACTTTAAGTATAGATAATCTTTGGATGAATACAAGTACGGTTAAATGGCAATTATGGAATATCCTGGTTAGGCTGCGATAAGGCACAGTCTAATCTTAAACGCCGATGGTAGAAAAGTCCTGAATGTCAATTGTCGTATTGATGTATAACAGGGATATACCAAGTACTATTCACGTAGATGTATACATGTACATTATAAAATACTGTATTGCACCAGAACGCCACTAAAGTCCTGACGTGAAAATGCAAACAAATGGTAGACATTAAAAACTCGTAAAACAAAAAGTTGCCATAGGGACTTTGCAACCACTTTGAAAACTAAGGTCAACCTTCGCGTCTGTTTAGATCGTCCAAGTTTGTTATCTAGTATTGCGTTCTAACAGCTGTACGAGCCAGAGTCTGTTTGGATCTTCACCTCATGCTGTCTAGCATCACGATCAGAGTCCCCGGAGAACATCGAATATATATTGAACAATGCAAATTGATTAAAATTGCCGTAAATTGTATGATGTCCGAAGGTCAGAATTTGTATGGTATGACTTATACGTTACCAGAAACCGCAACATTACTGAATACAATATGTCCTTGCTGACGGGTTTGTTCAGATAAGCTTAGATGAGATGCCCTGAAACAGTAACAAGATCTCGTTAACGTATCGTGATGCGTCGCGTTTGATGTGGTATGTTGTCCGCACAGCAGGATCAGGGACGTAGCTTTGCAATAATCAATGTGTAGGCCGTCTCGTGAGAAAATCAATATTGTGGACTCTGCGTAAAGTATCGACCCGGATCAGCCTAAGCATGCCACACAGGCCTACCCGGATAGACACTTTTCGCCTCCTGTGTATTTAACTACTCTATACATTTATCCCACTATGACGGAATGTGTCGGCCGGATCAGTCTGCGCGGACAGCGCAGGCTGATCTGGTCGATACATTACGCAGATGTCTATCGCCGCAGCTGCGTTTTGGGGGCATTTTGAGATTTTGCTGACTCCCAGAAAAGTATGTCCATCAAATGTTTGTGTCACCAAAACGGAATTATTCCGAACAGTCAGAAAACCTGATGAAACATTGCCGAGACTGATGTGAAGGACACACGCGTAGAAAAGTAAACATGCACAACACAAACGTAGCATATTTGCCATAAACCTCCAGGTGCCAGCCAGTAGGAGAACTAAGAGAACTTATAAGTCAATTTGTCGTTAACGTTAGCCCTATGATTAAACAATGATATAACGCACTAGTCTAGATACTGTTGTGTTAACGTTTTCAGAGACACAATCAATTGTCATTGGGGATGCTTTAATAATGTTCAATTGCTCGACTGATTTTCGTAACGAACAACGGAGTCGTGTCAGAGCCGCATAGACATTCCCTTCATAGGTTATAAGATTGGCATTAGACCACGAGACCCTTTTTGACACAGCAGACGAGATTCGAAAACATTGTGGTGAACAGAACAATTACACAACATAAACAATTATTTTCACATTATTTACCATAATTATATTTTTGCTTGTAGGGATTTTCTATTATTTTGCCTAGATGTTTTTAAATTCGTCTACTGCAGGATGTGTTAGATGTGGGAACAGATTACTCGTGATTTAAATCAGACTACATTCCAGTATGACATATCATTGGTTATAATTATCCCCTAAAAGGTATTGATACTTCTGCAATACTTGTTGGCGAACTGGGACGTCTGGTTAACGTCTTTCTAATCTGGTAAAAAGCGTCAGTGTTTGAACGACGTTTCTTCATCACTAATTAAGTACTTAAAATCAGCCTATGGATTGCTCTTCTTGACTAAAAGGGGCCCTGATGACATCCAGAATCACCCCGTTACTACAATTGAATATGTTTGGAGATTATATCTCAGATAGTAATGTCAGCAGTGTGAAGAAGTTAACCGGTGTACTCTTTTGAAAAGTGTTTCACATAGATTCGATATAATATTGAGCCGTCCCGCGATAAAAACCAACATTATGGCCTCAGCGTAATAAATCGACCCAGATCAGACTGCGCAGTCCGGGGGATAGAGGTATAGAGAATGATTCCTGAAACAGAAAATCCACAGGAGGCGAAACATGTCTATCCCGGTAAGCCTGCGCGGCATGCTTATGCTGATCTCGGTCGATACTTTACGCAGAGTCCACAATGTTGGTTTTCTCGTGGGACGGCTCATATATTCAGTTCCAAAAGAAAGTGTGCACTTTGTTTTCTGTGATTTTTCATCGACTACTTTTCTGAAAGCCTATATATTTGGTACCAAAATTGAGATATATTTACGTACAACATGGCGAACATTTTAGATTTTGAGTTGCGCTCGTTTTAAGTGGTTGTTTTTAAACGAGAAAGGACGGAGTGTTAAAATTAAAGTTGCAAGGCTACTCTGAGAATCAGACTGTGTTCAGTTTGGAATTTTACGTTGTTTTAATTACAATCCTGGCGACGCAATACGGTCTGTCTGCTGATACCGTACTGTCTTGCAGTACTAGACGCCGTTTGAAAACGACGTCGAAGGTGCGTCAACGTAATATGTCCGTTTGTTGATTTGTTACCCTAGGTCTACCAGATCTGCGGCGATCTGCCACCACCTGTTTGCTGGAAACGTTGGCGCAACCGAATTACTGTGTTTATGTGGCATACTAACGCCCTACTAACGTTAGTTACGTTGTCGCCACGAGCAAGCATCGTTAATGCTAGAATTCGCTGATTTTCATTAAATCTAGGCATGTTCGTTGTGTACCGATGTGAATTCAAATGTGATTTTCCCTTTGTATAAGCATTAAGGATTACCCCCATACACGTTTCCGGTGACATGTACATTTTTCTCGGGCTGCACGTGCAAATCAGGCAAAAGCACGTCTAATCGAATACACTGAAAATCTCTTCATACCATGTGGTAGATTTTGGACTCGATCGATGACAAATACACTTGAGATATAGTGTGCGAAAATTGAAACCGATACGTCTGCTAAATATTGAAATATTTAAAATTAAAAAGTGCACACTTTCTTTTGGAACTGAGTGTATGTGTTTTAAGATAAAGTAGAATTATTTGGGAGTAGGACATACTTGCTTATTTCCATGTAATGTATTTTTTCAAAAGAGTCGTGCTGTAAAGTTTGCAACAAACAAACGTCCCTTCCTTAGTCTTTATATTTATTTCGTTTTTAATCGATGAATAGAAATTTCCAAATGATATTAAATACTGGACTTGTTACGACATACACATTATCGCGTTGCATAAACTACCGACGTTATGTCCGGGCCGACACATTCCGTCTCAGGGGGTAGAGGTATAGATTAATGACTCCTGAAACATAAAATCCACGGGAGGCGAAAAGTGTCTGTCCGGGTTAGGGTCTTTAATTGTATACAGCAACTATCGATCAAGCACACCAGGGATAAGTCTCAAAACACGCTAACATTCTTGGTTGATGTTCTATAGGTTATACCATAAGACCGTTTTTCTGGAACCAAGGTATTGGTGCAATGGTGGGCACGAGTGATTTTCTAATATCAAAGTCTCATAATACACCAGCGTGTATGTATCAGTTGTTGGAATTGCACCAGTGTTCGACGCCAAAAGTGACCGACTGTCATTTCAAACAGATCTCAAAATGCATAGTTAGGTCGATTGGTGTTGATTAGTTTACCTACCCATGCGTTTTCAAGTTTTATCGCACCCATCTTCCTAGCCGACTCTTTCCAAATAGATCTGAATGGGCCAGTAAAGTGTGACAAAGTATTTATCAGTCGACAAAAGGAAACACGACCGAAATAAGATTCAACCGTCGTTGCCTGCTGAAGAATTGAACGTCAATCATGAACAACATAATGTTTAGTATACCGGTGCCGCTTGGCATAAACGAACACAGTTTTCACCATATTATTCATGTCTGTTATATACAAGTATAGCAACAAACAAATGTTATGCGTACCATTGACAAGGTATTTCTTTTCTCAAACAGAAAATGCCAGACACCTTTGAGCCACCAATCACAATTTACTCTCGATCTTAAACGATTACCGTATGTGATATTCATTAGGGCCGTCTTCTTTGCTAACAGTTTGAGAAAAAAAGTGTCACATTCTAAAAAACAACAACAAGATGAGTACATTTTTATTTGAGCTACGTAAATCGAAAAGCGGCATTTGGATGTTTTAAAATTAATAGAAATTACCATCAAATTGCATTTCCATATAGTCAAAGTTTGGACAAAACTGTTTTTATTGTGCTTCCAGGATGCCTTAACCCTTTCCCTTATACAACACATCTGCAGCAGACGACTTTGAATACATAGTGACAAAAACCTGGAAAATCTCCATAAAATATAGATAGCTTTATTGTAAAATAAAGTTGGAAAAGTGTGGCCAAAGAAAAAATTGCTCATCATGAGCAAATTTACCTTCGGCGACTATGTTTTCAAAAGTCGTCTGCTGTTATTGCGTCAAAATGCGTCTGCAGGTAGGACAGGGTAAATAGCTTGATGACGTACAGAGAAGGTCAGGCTTACACTTAGTTGTACCTTCCATAGTCACTTAATCCAAATCTTATTGAGATCAGAACAAACTACTTCGCTGCAAGTATATTTGAGCTGACGACAACGCATGTTTGCACAACCACAAATCTATCAAACACATTAAAATAGTATATGCAATCGAAACACTCGGAAATCACCGCTTCTAAATCGCGCTTATTTATTTGGGTTATCTCCCCTGTTTGATTCGCTGATGCAAAGGTCAATCTGAGACCACCTGTACTATGCAGTTACCGGATCAATACGAGCATTTGTTACTGCAGCAATGATTATGTCTGGTTTAATGAGATTGTCTAAATCCATCCCGAATGCTGGTCTTCGTGTGACCTGGTTTATATATAGTTGTTGTATGTATTGTGGAAAAGGGACTAATTACCTCTTATGAGCTAGAATATTTTCAGAAGACGTGCGTTGTAGAGGTGTCTCAGTTGTCTGCATCCAGTGGAGATTTTAACTTTTATAACAAGTTTTAAAAATATCAACGAAAATAAGTTGGGACTATGGTACTATTTTCTATAAAATGTTTATTTTCAAAATATATTAGAATTAAAAACAAGTTAACATGTATACGTTCAACATAGTTAAGTTATCGAAAACACAGCAACGAACAGTCAATCAAACTAAATGTTCTCTGGACATTTACATAATATTTGGGCAGATTAGTTAAATATATTCGCAATATGTTTATCTCATTTTTATTAGCTATTTTAATACTTTTCATATAATGTTGTTGGAGTTACACTTTTTGCAAATCTTCGAAATTTGTTGTGACTTTGATATGATACATTGCTGGTTCTCGTATTTTGAAAAACATTTCTAGAACAGCTGCATATTTTAAGCACAAATATTCACAAAACAAACCACACACATGTGAGCTCACTACAATATGATATTAAGCGGAACAATATGCACTTTAACACACGGTTTCCTTATGTGATGTTGATTATCAGAAGGGACACAGAAATCAATCAGGTTTTGAGGATGTATTCAGATTGTTCGAGCAAACAGAGCTTTTGGATCAACCAATAACTTTACAACTTTTGACTTTGTATCCAGTTGTCCGCGGGTGTGTTCAGATTATCCTAACACACCGAGCACGCGGGCGTGTGCACGATAATAGCTGTATTTGGTAAATGTGAATACACCTCCTGATATTACCAATAAATGCCAGACGTGTGTGGAGTTCAATGTGGATTAAATCATTTTGAATCTTTATAATGAGTTTTTGTTGACAAATAACAGTGTAAAGTCACGGGTCCTGAGGGAATTAATTATCGTGTCATCCCGTTTTAATTCAAACACATGTCCCATTAAGTTTTTTTGTTGTTGAAACATGACAAATTGTGGTTTTTTTTCTCAGTGACGTATATTTGCACTCGTTATTATAATGTTAAAAGTAATACTTATGGGAATGGACCACGTAGAATGATCACAATTTGTGTTTAGCCAGTGAAATGCATGTCCATATTACATCAAACCAAACACACTATCAATTTGCATCAACACACTGACTGATGGATGAAACACTCTCCTCGTCATTGTTCATGCGTTATGTTTGAGATTCGCACTCTTTACGTTCGAGTGTTACACACATTGTCGACTATGTTTGTTGATCATTTTCTGTATGTATCGAGAGACGAGAATCTGTGGATATGTCTGCCATTCATGCAGCAGTTGTAGGTTTGTTGTCAGACCGTCCCCCTCGAACCTGTTCAGCAATGTTACACAGCACACAGCACCTGGAACGGACAACAATATCGGATTGATTATAGGTATTCTTGTAAAAAAAAGTATTTTTTTTTCATTTTTACTTGCATGACATTGTCTTTAAAATGAGAATGTTATGATTGGCTTGACCGGCCAATGAAAATTTCCAAGTAGAGCTCTACTTTTATTGAATTATAGTTTTGATTTTTAATGAACTACATAATAGTTAAAACAGCCAAAAGACTGCATATCTAGGCCTTATTATTTAAAATGTCCTTGATCCTTGAACAATGAAATGGATAGATACGATTTAAATATATATCAGGCTATTCAAACAAATGGGTTACACATGATTGATCCCAGCGATAGAAAAAGATCACTTGCATACTGGTTAGAGTAGGTTAATAGTGTCTCCAATGCTGCAAGTCCATAATGACAAACGTAACGAATTATTTAGACCTGCTTAGACTACATAAGTGTAACGACAATTGGGGATGTTCGTTGATAGCAAAATGTGAAATTCATTGTCTAACACTACCTCTAACATTAGCTCTGTGACACATAGCTATGAAACCGACAGATTCCATCTCCATGTTTCTGACTCCACCGTCGTATACGGACTGTAACCATGCCATCTTGTCTTGGTTGTCATGGTCACAGAATGCGCCATCTACACGTCCTTGACCTTTTTATTTTATAAAAAACATATCGAAATAACTGAATTACAAAGAAGAACAGTTTTATTAACTGCTGAAATAATACAACTTTAGTAAGATGGCAGATTTTTGTATTTTGCAATAAATTTGAAACTTTATAAAATTTAGCGAGGCAACATAGCAAACCTAAGATAAAATTTAGAGACTTTATATGCAATATACGAATATAAATGTAGCAAAACGCGCCTTCGAATATTTGGAGCCAAACGCCAGAAGCAGACGACTCTATCGATATTTTTACTGGACCGAAGGTAAAATACATTCTTGTGAATCAATACCTTATATCGATTGCTCTCAGCAATATGTGGCTCTATGTTTCCCCCCCACTGTTTAACTGTCAGTTCGCAGTGTGTATAATACTGTATTCTTACTTACGACCATGGTCATTTATAAACTACTAAATAATTAAGTCAAGTGAAGTATGACAATACCTTAAATTAAGGGTTTAATGTATGTCTTGTTACAGTTATAAGAGTATAACACGAATTGCCTTATTACTCAGCAAATAATGCCCGAAGGACATTATGTCAGCTGTGTAACTTGGCAATTTCGTGTTATACTCTTATAACTGTACCAAAACATACATTGAACCCTTATAACTGCAATTTAAGAAAAAAACAGCTATTTTTCATCGAAAGAATTGTTTGAAAAGGGACATATAAATTGAAAATTGGGATCTCTTTGTTACGTTCTTAACTCGGATGAACATGACCTAATACTAGGAAAATGACGTCACGTTAGTCACTTTGGCGCCAAAACCCGTAAATTTCATCTAGAAATATTGTATCGAAATACGCCTCATAAGTCACTTTATTTGATAGATATAATATCTCATGAGTGTTATTTATTATTACTTTTAATAAAATAAGCTGAATATGACCTCGGCATAATTATGTGTGGCATTGTTATACGGTTTACTGACAAAACTAAAATAGCTTTGGAAAACCCACAGGCTCGCTTAATAACAAAAAAAAAAAGAAATCTTGAACTCGTTTAATAAAACTTTATATGAAATGACAACTCATGTCAGAGCCTACATATATATACAAAGAGCGAACAAAGTTAATGAATAGCGTAACCGAAAGGAAAGGATTTCTAATTCTAAAAATAGAGAGGTATTTTCCGTGAACTGGTCATGTGATCAATTGCAGTTATTAGAAAATAAACACTATTCCTTTTAGTCACGTGATCGGTTTTGAACCAATCAAAACGAGCGATACACAGTGCTTTTGAAGCAACTGCAATTATACAATAATCAGGAAACAAATTCCTGCCATAACTTTATTCAGACACTTCACTTAAAAAAATATGGGCGTGTATATTTAAAAGTATGGCATACAATGTATCTACAGGTCGATTCCAGTAAGACTTAATTACAAAGTTTTAAAATGATTATTATAAATTGGGGCGAGTTGTCTTATGGAGGTCCGAGTTTGATTTGGGGGCCAGTTGTCCTACATTGGCATATCGTAGGTATCCTACCTTCATAGAAGTCATCGGCACACAGCGTTGTTCCTGTGACCGTTTTTGAACGTGTCTGTGTTTTCGGCACACGCTAGGAGACCCTGAATAAGTTCCCTGTCTACCACTGCAGGTCTACTGATAGATTTACCAAGTATAGTCTGTTGAATATAAACATCTCGTTAGCGCCTGTAAAGGTGTATCAACTTATATCAATTTTCTTAAGAGATGACTTTTGATATTTTCGGAAAATAAGAAACTCATCATTTTGACACATTCTGTACCAAATTTAAATCATAATTATTTTAAATTTTAATTTTTGCCTTAAACATTAAGGATATATTTAACGATGAAGCAATTTAACAACTTTTACTTAATCAATTATTTGATTACGCAACAACACTAATTAAGTCAAGAAATGATGAGTTTAAGTTTACAAACTCGCTCCATAATAAAACAATATATCGAGGGCTTGGCGTGAAACGGTTGTAACTAAAATTGATATTTTTTTACCAATGTTAATCACCTCGCCATAAAGTCTTATAAGCGTTAAACCATTTTTCTTGCTAAACATTGCAAATTTAGGTGCCATTGCTCGTTCTGGCACCTAAATTTGCATTTGTTTACAAAGGGGTCAAAATTGCCCTAAACCAGGGTTTTCAAAAATAGGTTTTTAGTTACAACCGTTCACGACCAAGCCCTCGATATACTAGTCTCGTATTTCGCTTTTTGGTTCTGTTGCATGTGGCGAATACTGACTATTCACATAATCCTACACTCATTGTCGGCAAAAATTTAAAACAGACAATGATGGGATTTCAGGTGTGCATTCACATTTACGCAACATAGTTGGTGGTCTACCCTAACATCGATAATAAATCGAATACAACAATCACATAACATCTGTTATGATACACACGGAAGATTGTTCCCGATCGCGGACACTAATTGCAAATACAGGCTAACAGTTGTGAGTAGTGTAAGAACACCGCCAGGGAGATGTCTCCAAATATCCTGTACGCGTCCATCTATTGTGTTGTAGTTTAGTGATTTTATAATGCAATTAGTGCAATCAATTTAAGGATGTAGAAACTGGGTTTCAGTATGAAGTGATTTAATGTTTTGTCGACATCACAGATTGTTACCGTGTTATAATATGGCTGCAGTTCGCCATTTACAACTATATCACTTACCGTTTTGTCAGTATCACAGATTGTGAATTTTACATTCTTACCCGTGTTATAAGATGGCTGCAGTTCACCATTTACAAACTCTATCACTAACCACAACAGTTCCTGCGTCTAAACCTGTAATCATATTATAAAATTCAGACATATAAAGGTAGAGTAATCTGAACAGTATAACAAAATAGGTCTGGAGTTGCATGCCCCTACCGTTCCATGTTCGCAACAAGGCATACACCAATCATGGCGCGGCCCTTTAACAAACGGCTATAGAGACAACCTTTTATTTGTGAAGAGAGGAAGGTGAGACAGAGAGAGACAGATAGAGACACCGAGACACAGCGAGACAGACAGAGACAAATAGAGACAGAGAGAGAGGAGGGGGGGGGGAGGAGAGAGAGAGAGGAGAGAGAAGAGAGAGAGAGGAGAGAGAGAGAGAGGAGAGAGAGAGAGGAGTAGAGAGAGAGTGATGATGGAGAAGAGGAGAGAGATGGAGAGAGAGAGAGAGAGAGAGCAAGCGCTGAGATGACAGAGAAGAGAGAGAGAGAGAGAGAGAGAGAGAGAGAGAGAGCGAGAGAGGATGAGAGAGAGAGAGGAGAGACGGAGAGAGAGAGAGAGAGAGGGAGGGAGGGAGTTGAGGGAGGGAGGGAGGGAGAGAGAGAGAGAGAGAGAGAGAGAGAGGAGAAGAAGAGAGAGAGAGCAGAGAGATGAGAGAGAGAGAGGAGAGAGAGAGAGAGAGAGATTATCATAAAACACACCTATTCCCACCACTTGTACCGATTCTGAAGAACTCGACGTCCTCACAGCCAGCGTAACTCACCAGTTTGACGATTTCTGTGGAATACAATCGACAATGACGGAATACCAATCCCATGCTGCAATTAGTACATCAATAAGTATAAGTATAAACAAGTATAAGAAAAACATGTAAAGTATCAACACGTATGTATACTTCAAGTGTTTTCTTAATGTAATCAATTATGTTGAATAAAGCTTTGGAATTATACACACACATGTATGTGTTTAACTAGAGCTTTACTACGTCAAGAGTCGTTTTAGATGTTATCATGATGTCGTGCCCACTGCATTTATCCATGATCAAATGAACGATTAAAGTGTACTGACTTAGACATTATCCTAAGGGCTTGTCAGATCTAGCCGATTTGGGCTCGCCGGAGCTATACCGAGTACACATTTGGCGATGTTCAGGGATCGGTACTAGTACGACAACGCAACGGTATCACATCACTTAGAACGGTAGTACATCGTCAGGACATCGGCGAAAAGATTAGCAACGGCAGGCGACGGTATAATGTTTTGAACATGCTTAAAGAATTCTGCCGTGGCTCTGCCGGAGCAAACATCGGAACTATAACGGCAGTTCTCCGGTATGGCATCGTAATGTCGGAAGAGCACAGGTAGCGCCCCCGTAATAGATCGGCGGCTCTCCGGTGGCCTCAATGTGTACTGTACTGGTACAGATGTGAAACCGTATTCATGCCGATGTACTAACGATGTACTACTGTTCTTAGCGATATTGCTACGGCCAATTGTGCTTTTTCAAGTGCTTTCTCGAAGGAGCTCCACCGATTTTCTCTCCGTTGTTAATTGTGTGCTTCGGTTTAGTTCCGGCGAGGTACATCGGTAGTGTCTGACAGGCCCTTTAGTGAAGTACGTTTAATGTACGACGTGGCCAGCGTGAGCACGGGTCGATCCCGGGCATACCTCACAATAAACGATGTGTGTACAAATCAAAGTACTCAGAGTACTAAAAGAAGGGTTCACATGATAACCCAAAGATTTAATATATTGAGAGATGTTAAAAGTATAGACAAAACATGGACAGTGGTATACAAAGGTTAACGAACAATGATAAAGGTAAATAATCATTCAGTTAATTTTGTTCCATTTACACGTTAACTGCAAACACCATGAACAAAAGCAAATGTTTCTAATTAATATAATTGTAATTTGAATTTGTTTGGGGTTTTAAAAATACAAATCTTTAAATCAAGAAATTGACTTAAATCTTTACACAATAATGTTTCTGTATAACACACGTCGAACATATTTACAAAATTGTAACTATATCTCTTAAAAAAAAAAAATCAACATTTTAGATTTTGTTAGAAGGATAAGAAGAGCATAACTAAAATATATATGTTTGTATGCATGATATCAGTTCGGGTTTCGTCCGATATGATTTACGTGTTAAAGAATCGTTGATGTCATGCACTTAGATTTTATAAAAACGTTCATGTCATGCACTTAGATTTTATAAAAACGTTCATGTCATGCACTTAGAAATGATAAAATCGTTCATGTCATGAACTTTGAGTTTATAAAATAGCTCATGGCATGCACTTAGATTTTATAAAGACGTTCATGTCATGTACTTAGAGATGATACAATCTTTCATGTCACGCACTTTGAGTTTATAGAATCGTTCATGTCATGTACTTTGAGATTATAAAATCAGTACGTGTTCCGCGATGATTACTTATGTCTTACTATATATATAGTTAGCATAACGTCGACTATGTGCGTTATTCATTGAATGGATCCCTTTGATTAGTCTTCGTGTTTAAAGCCTTGCATTTTATACGAAGACTGACAGTGGAAGCTTTGACGACAAAAAGCGTTATCTTTAATAATGCTTTGATGAATTGCTAGCGATCAGGGAAGACCCTGATCAGCCTGCACCGAAATGTAGACTGAACTGGATCTTTGATGATCACGAATTCCAGAAGGTCATTTTTATCTGTGACGTGGCTCATATCTGATTCAAGTACACTTTCGGATTACGTGACTGATCTATAAAATCATCAAGTGATTCGACTTGACTTGGAGCCATATAGACATAACGTCCATCTTGTCACGTGTTGCGGTGACGTCAGTTAGTGATAAACCCACCACCTGACGCAGATTACAGTTGACTCCTTATGTATCCGACAATTATTGGAGCAGGCTTATTGGCACAAAATGATCATTTATATTTACAGTGTCATGTTGATACACACGCGTCAATGCGCCTGTATGCTGGTAAGCGTTTTCGTAGTCAAGTTTACTGGACTTACACTGACGGATAGGACGGGCCCGGATTTGTACACGACGTATCTGTCAGTATTACCGGCGTAATTCTTAGGTTCCGACATCTCAAGGCCGAGCTCAATTGACATGAATCTTGCGAACTTCTGCATCCGGGTCGCTTGGCCACCAAAACAAACAAACTGAAAATAGTTAATTTATAGGGAAACAATTGTACTTTGTCGTATGATAACTGTTTAATATTGTTAACGACGATATTTCAAACTTATTTTTAAATGTTCCAAATACTACTGTTGTGAAAGTCTACTTTGTCCTTTGTGTTTTAGACCATTCCCTTTGGTCAGTTGCTGGGTCAGAAAACTCTGGTCCCCAGTTTAGAGGAACCAGCCAACCATGTGACATTTACATGGCCCACTTGGACCAAGGCAGCTAAGCAGTGCAGACGTGTGTTGACTTAGACTGATGACTGAGACAGACAAGACTCTTTAAGATCAAGCTAATGATAATATAATGCAGGTTATAGCATTAGCTACGGGTGAGTGAATACAATACTACCAATGCAAAACTGAAAGTGTTTGGGATACACGTAGTCATGTATTTCAAAATGTTTATTAACATTATTAAATACTTTAAAATGAATGGTAAAATTCCTGTGATTTCAAAAACCATGTTGTAGAGTAACGACAATGTAGGTATCAAACACTAATTGTTCATTGAAGAAAAACACATTGGATAAATGGATTTGTATTATTAGCACGTGCAGCTCAAATGAATTAACTAGTGAGCCATGTATTTCTCTTGCGGTTTCAACATGTGTAAAGATATATCAAGTTAACTGTTTTAAATGAAGTAATTATTACTGAACTACCATTATCTATGTCAAACGTAAAGTTCAGAATGTACGTGTGTCCGAAAACGAAACAAATGCGATTGCTAGCTTACGTGTCGTAGTGTCATGGGGAAAAATGGCAACGTATTGTAAACATTACGGCTACGTAATTACAACGATTCAACAATTTACAAAACGTTGTTGTACCAACAAATATAGGCGGAGTTTAACCCTTCCCGTCATACAGACGCTTTCTGTAACCCCTGAAGCAGACGACTTTTGAAAACACTGGAACAAAATGGGAATTGCTCATCATGATTGGTGTTCACATATTCTGGTACAGTTGTAGGGCTTGTTGAACTCATGGCAATGTGATGTTTTACCTTCACATCTCCAAACACATTGTTTGTGATCATCTTTTACGTTACTCATGGCAAATAGGTGTCTTACCTTTACATCTCCAATCACATTGATTGGGGTAATTTTTAATGTTACTCATAGCAATGTGATGTCTTACCTTTACATCTCCAAACAGTTCTTTTAGGTCATCATTAACGTTACTCATGGCAATGTGATACAAATGATCCTCCTGTAGACATGCCAACAACTCGTTCTGTAGGATGACACTGCCAGATTTGAAACTGAAAAACATGAAGACGCAATCAAATATGTACTTGATTCTGTCTGACCTTTGTGTGAAGATACGTTTGATTTTTATGTTCATAGTTTTTTCATTAAAGTTTAAGTGAATGCCGTGTATCACAACATGCTTAGTTTAAACGAAACGTTACACATTTCATTATAACATATGTACGTGACAACATTAAATAAATGTGTCCAAAGGTCTGGATCAGTTCAAAATATCGAATAATACCTATGATTATTGGGGTAAAAATAAAACTAAACTATTTTTGTTTTCGTTCTATTTCTATAAAAAAAAAAATGCGACTAAATTAACAGGATTATGCCGTTTTATCATTTGCTTCTGTGATTTATTCATGCTTTTATCGCATTTTCGCATAAACTACATATGTTAACTCATTCTAAATAGGTGTAAATGTTATGAATGATTGTTATTTGTTTTAAGTTTCACGAAATATTTCAGAATAAAAATGTTGGATGTCGTGACATTCATTTACTTTAGACAACCAAGGGTGCATAAATATTGTTTCAGTTTTACACAATTTAGCTAGGTTTTGCTTAAAATCTTTTGAACAAACAAAAGCAACTTTTAAATAAAAATTCATGTTAACATTCTTCCGTATAGTTTATATAGATTTTGTTTTCTTTCTTATGTTTTCATTTTTTTCATAATTTGTTTGTTTTTGCGTTTTATTTGTAACGCATGTAAGTATGAAATGACGAGGAACACTTGTTGTTCAAGTCTAATAATAAACGAATTGAATTGAATTGAATTGAATTGAATTGAATTGAACTATTTTTTGGAGTGCACGTTATCGTGATTAAATAATTATGATTGATTGCAGTTAAACTGCGTTTTTTAAGGAATTTCAGTCATATCCGGCGGCCAGTTCAACTAAAGTCTGTTTCCTGGCTTTCTCGCACCAGAACTCATCATCACATACTTCCCCGGCAACTGGCTACATTTCTACATAAACCACGTAGCCCATTGGTGGAAGAAGAATCATGTTAGTCACAATGACTCCTGTCAATCATCGGACAGAATACCTTATAAAGAGATTAACATAAAATTAACATAAAATTAACATAAAATTGCTTTTTCTAGAAAGTGTCGTACAATCGTTGTATTTAACCCTTTCCCTCATACGACAATTCTGCAGCAGACGACTTTGAACATATTTTGTCAAAACATAGAAAATCTCTTTAATTGAATGGATAACCTATGACTAAAAGTGGAAAACATTGTGGCAAAAGGAGAAATTGCACGTTTTATGCAATTTCTTCTTTTGTCACTATGTTTTCAAAAAAGTCGTCTGCTGTAGAGGCGTCAGAAAGCGTCTATATGAGGGAAAGGGTTAAGCGATTTATTTTAGGTCGTAAAAGGTACTGATACCGTTTAAAAGGGTCAATCATCTGAGAATGCAAATATGTTTTGCACGCGTACAGTATTTCTTATCTGTACGACCTTCAAAATGTGTGTTCCCGATTTCTGACATATAAACCTGCATGTTATCAATAAAGTACGACATGAAATACGCTTCGATATAACATTTCGGCCTACTGAACCCATATCCTACAAATCGCAACATGACCCAACTCTTTCGGTCTAAATGATTCTGCTGGTACCTTCTTATACGTATAATAGAGCCGTTCAACGCGAAAACCAACATTATTGACTCTGCGTAATATATCGACCCAGATCAGCCTGCGCAGTCCGCGCAAGCTTATCCGGGCCGACATATGCCCGGATTAGCCTGCGCGTCATGCTAAGGCTGATCCGGGTCGATACTCTCTCGGAACGGTTCATATTATAAAGGTTCTAAGGTTTGGTGTCTTTGTGTTTTTTTATTGCTATCGTGCTTTATAAATTGGTCGAGGTGAAATTATTATGAATGGAATAAATTCGTTTCATAATTAGACAATGTTTTCAAAGCATTTCAACTGCCAAAGAAACTGAAAATGTATGCTTAGAAGACAGATTGAACAGCCTTCAATATATTCTTTCCACACGCTGTTTCCCCACACAAAACACTATCAAATAAGCTGTTTTAACCCTTTCCCACATACATTCGGGATGCAATAACTACATCTTGAACAAGTTGTAGCCTCGCCCTGCTCGAACGAGACCATCGATAGAATTATAGATGTGTATATATGTATATATGTATATAGACTGCATGAACCGCAAATTGAAAAGAATGCATGAACTTACGAACATAGACACTACCTTTATATATAGTGACATATAAGCCCAAGGGGCCGGGTGTTTTTCCAACAAACTTTGCATTATGTTTTATTATATGTTATTCACATGTCACGTTGATAATAGATTTACTTACTTACTTACAACAAATCTGCAACAGACGACTTTGAAAACATAGTGATAAACACCTGAAAAAAATCTCCATAAAAGGTAGCTTTATTGTTAAATAAAGTTGAAAACATTGTGGCCGAAGGAGAAATTGTTCAATATCAATGTTTTCAAAAGTCGTCTGCTGCTATTGCGTCAAAATGCGTCTGCATGTGGGAAATGTGCCTATTTTACGAACTATATGCCAACAGAACGTCTCTGCTATAATTTATCCGGTCCTAAGTGCTATGGGTAAAAATTCACTTATTAATTAAAAGGACTGGTATTTATTTTTCAAACCCTTTCCTAAATACGAAATCTGCAGCAAACGACTTTGAAATTATACAGGCAACAAACAATATGATAACTTCTCCACTTGCCAAAACAGTTAACTCTTTCAGCGCCAAAGGCAATATTGCGGTTTTTGCAAACAATGCTGATTCAGGTGAGTCAGCTCGTAACGAGCTGTCTCACCTGAAATCAGCATTGTTTGCCGTTTAGTTATCAAAATAGTCAAAACTGTTATTACATGAGAAATGGAGACGCCCTATTTTGAGCATAGAGGAGTCTACTTTAAACAATTCGGCGCTGAAAGAGTTAAAGAATCGTCTGCTGCGTCAAAATAGGTATGCATTTTAAAAAGTCTTTTCAAAGACTTTCAATGGCCGATAAGAGAGACTGTTCGCCAATCCTGGTCGATAATGATGTCTAAATATAGCGTAACCGATTTTCGAACTTAACTGATAAGCAGAGTTCTTGTTTATTTACATTCTCGAAACGAGGTCAATGGGATGGATCGAGCCAAATTTATGAATCAAGATATATTGCGCCTTCACTTTCTACTCCAATGAAATGTCAATATTTGCTCCGTGGCATTGAGAAATGTTCTTCAATTTGCGAAGTTCAGACTCGGATAAGTCTGTGTACACACACTAATACTTTTATGTTTTAATTTGCTTATCTTAAGAGGTAATATCAGATTGCCATCATTTTTTTCGAAGTTGTTTTTTATTGAGATAATTTATTGGTCGTTTTTAAATAAAAGCGTTTATTTCTATATACCCTGCTATAGGACGCAACATCGCAAAAATGTACCCTCGTTATTTGATCGCCCAGGAAGACTGTATTAGCCAGCGCCTGGCAAGGATGTATCCTGTTCGAATCAGACCTCTAGATAAGCGGCGTTTTGCATGTTCTTAACTCTTCACTCTTTGACCTAAAAGCCATATGTTGTGGGTACTCAAAAGAATCGTCTCAATGAGACGATTCTTTTGAGTACCCACAACATAGGGTCTGGTTGGATAATAAGCAAGATATGGTGGAAAAGAGCTGTATACTCCTCCTCTGGTTCGGATCATTCAAGCAATATTGACAGAAATTGGCGATGTTGGTTCTTATTGATTTCTCGTAGAGGGATCACAAACATGTAAATCAGCGTAAACCTGGTGGGGCAACAGTGGTAGCATTCGTCAGATAATGCGATCATGTCTCTTTCATAAAAAAAATGGAGAGTTAAGACTGGACGGACCTCAAATTCCTAGTCGCGTAATACATACATACCATGTCAACCCTATACCTTATGACACACCTGCAGCAGACGACTTGAAATAACATCGCGACAAAAGGGAAAATTGCTCTTCATCAGCAATTTCTTCTTTTGTTGCAATGTCTTCAACTCTATTCAATAATTGTACATTAATTTACACACATTTACAAACGTGTTTTCTGCTACAGAATGGCTGTATGTGGGAAAGGGTTAAATTCGGTGTCTAGCGTGTTATTGGTATACCCGCTTTAGGAGTGTTTAACTTCCTTCAGTCAGGAAGTATTTAGTAAATTGTAAAATGGCTTTCATTCAATGATAACATGAAGTGTATATCAAAGGTAAATGCATGTCAAAAGTTAAAGACCCCTGACAAAGACTTGTCTGTTTCAATCGCTGTATATGGTGCACTCTTTAGAAATAAATCGACTTTATGATGTAACATATATGATCTCTGTCAAAGTATATTTCGGTTTCGATTGCCACTGATTTCAACCACGTTCTTTCGTATATACAGACGAGTCTTTTCGTAATAGATATCACGTACAGTGTATACCGGGTAAAGGATGGTCGTAACATTGGTTAAGGGCATCAATTACATGTATATGGTGACTCGATGTTGTTTATAGTCGGACAGCACGTGGATAATACATAGACAATGTAACATTATACTTGTATGGAAGGAATATAATTCTGTTTCAATATTTCAACCCAGAAAAGAGTGCCTTATACCAAATTTAATAACTTGAGTATGCGTGTGCCATAGTGCTTGTAAAAATGTCAGTATCTCCGTTGTCTGTCCATTTTTTTTCTAAAACATGGCAAGTATTATAATCTAAGTTTATGGGCATGTTGCCTACAACATTCGACAGCCAAATATTTGCCAAATATAACATAGGGAAATATACTAAATACGATGATAGCTTCAGGTATATAATATAGTATAGCATGCCAACGCACAGATATGGTTGTGCTCCTATCTATAACCCGGAGATAATTGCTTTGCTTGGACATACGCCAATATCAACGTTGCCAGGCTTGCGATTGATGAAGCAATATTTTGAATGACAGTGGTACAGAGGTAGAGCGTCGGCCTCTCGTATCAAAGGTCCCTGGTTCGAGTCCCGTGATGAGCGGAACCTGACTTTGGGATTTTTCCACACAAACGGCGCGAGTACTGGTGAAGTCTCCAGGAAGCAGACATCGAGCGTGATTAATCTAAGCCCAAGGCTTGTTTCGCAATCGATGTAAAATAAATAAGTTTAAACTAAACTAATTGTTTACAAACAGAGAAACAGGGAAAACTTAAATCTGATGGACAAAACGAATCTGTTTTTGTTTTGTTCAAATGAGCTGCGAAAGCGGTGTCATGTATCAACAAGTTAATTTATCGAATGGAGTTTGGAGGCAGATGTTACATTTGTATTGGTTGATGATGTGAATAGATTAGTCATATATTTCGGAAATTCTTTTTCATGGGATTCCTATGAGAAAATTGTTGAATCCCAAAAAATACCGTGTTACTATAAATAGACTCCCTATTGTATTATATATAAAAAGATTATTAATTCATTATATGTTCTTAGTCATTTACAGGCTATGCCATATTCCTGGTATTGTATTATTATATTAGTATGTATGTTTAACGACGGATATTCGAATGTAGTTCCAAGTCAAATGTAATAAATAATATATATCTGTATGTGTGGGGTCTGTTTTAACCCTTCCCCACATTCAACAAATCTGCAGCAGGCAACTTATAAAGCATCACGGCAAAAATATGGAACCACTCTATAAATGAAAGTATAATTATTGAATCAAGTGATATGATTGTGGCAATTGGAGCATGCTCATGATGAAGAATTTCTCCATTAGTCACAATGCTTTCAAAAGTCGTATTTATCAGATGTGACAAAAGGTATGTGCAGATGGGAAATGGTTAACGGGGTTTTACATCAATTATAAAGCGACAATGGAGAGTGCTTGCTGATACTCCTCCAGTCAGTCATAGGTTTAACGTCACCGAGTTGATCCTTGGACTATTCAGTGGTACTCGGAACAGACTGGTATAATATCGTGTGGTATAATGTATATACATCACCGTAGCCTACGTTTACACGTGACCTTGAATATCCGTGTGATTAAATATAGCAAGTGTATGGACCATCTCATTGAACGTAATAGGGAATGTGACCGAGTTGTAAGCGTCTGGAATTTGGAACAGGGCGTGTTCTGACTTTGATCCCCAACGTGGCGGTCTTGTTGGAGTGCCCTTGGGCGGCAAGGCACAATTCCTAAATAGTTATGTTTTGTTTGCCCAGGGATCACGAATATGTAAACTGTCGCCGCAATATACATGTAAGTGAAATTATGTTTGAAACGGCGTAACACTCAAAATCAAAGCGCCGATGACACAGTAGTGGTGATCGTGTAGAAAATCATGTAAAGTAACAAGCAGTATCTCGGTGTAGGCCTTGCGATTTTCAATATATATAGGCATTTACGATAATGCTCGATCACCAACTCCATTCGGCTACACTTTCAGCATTGATTTCTAATTGACGCTAGAACGTACAGACGTGTCTAACTTGTACACTGCATGACATCGTGTCCTGTAAACCTTTGTAAACCAGTCTTATCATCTAGACGCTTTCATATATTGCAACAACTACAAAATAAAGCGGTTATAATATTGAGATTTAAGAACAATCGATAACAGTCTCGCGAGCTATTTATAGAACCTTTTGGAATTTCCAGACGACTTCTACTGCGTAATTGAGTTGTTTGAGTATCATGATAGTTAAAGAACGCGCATATGATATTTATTATCTGCCCAAACATGAAGAAAGATAATATTTACATAATATAACTACTATATGTAGATATTATCTCAATAAATCTCAAATCTAAGTATCAATCCTGTACCAAAGTAGCACTGACATGATTATTATTAATCGTGTCTCTGCATCACTGATGGAAATATATATCTGGCGGTTTAACGGATGTAGGTTAATTGGTTTGCAGTAAGGAATAAAAAGTCAACGGGTTGTTCAAAACGGTGTTAATTTGTTCGTTGTTGTTGTTTCTGTTAGCATTGTGGCGATTGTCAAACCAATCGCCACAAAAATCAAACATTGAATATTAATGGTATGGGATTGTGAATATTCCAAAATGATGATCAAAGGTGATAGTTCAAAACTCGGAAAGTATTTTAATCATCGCAAAGTTAGAACGAATCTTCATCGACAGCGAACACATACCTAACTACCTTATTACACAAATGTGTGGTACTTCGAATATTGTTGTCGTTTAGACATCGTCTTTGAAAAACGGTGTATCAAATGAAAGGGTATAAGGCTCATCACGATGAAATCCAAAATAAACCGTTTACTCATATAGACCAACCCCCTTTCTTTTCGGCTGTTGAATTTATGTAACATGTCACGGAAGAATGCTTTAAGGGGTTATATTGCAAGAATACAAGGGCATACATGGGTAGTAAAAATAAATGTCGTGTTTTACTTAACGCTTTAAAAAACCATACACGCATTCTGACGTCTCTTTAGCCGAGACTTGTGAAAACAATGTGGGAAAAGGAGAAATTGCTTATAACGAGCAATTTCTCCTTTTGCCACAATGTCTTCAACTTGATTTAATGATAATGTTTTAATGTTTAGAGAGTATCCATATTGCTGCGGATGTGTTGTATGTAGGAAAGTGTAAAGTATATTGTTAACAAATGTGTAAAACTACCAACAACCAATCATGAAAGCAAACCGTTCATCGACATAATAGCTACAACTACACGTACGTTTATCTTTCATTGTGTATAGAAACAAATCAAATAGAAACGTATATGGCACGATTGCAAGACAAAAACAAACGTGCGCCAGGTTCAGTAAGTAACACTCAGGAGAATGTTGCTCAAGTTATAAATAAACAAATGGGACTATATAATGTTCGGGCATACGAATATGAGCAGTCCCGCGAGAAAACCAACATTATGGCCTCTGCGTAATGTATCGACCCAGATCAGCCTGCGCAGTCCGCGCAGACTGATCCGGGTCGACACATTGCGTCTCAGGGGGATAGAGGTATAGAGTTATGATTTCTGGAACAGTAAATCCACAGGAGGCGAAAAGTGTACATCCGGGTGAGCCTGCGCGGCATGCTTATGCTGATCCGGGTCGATACTTTACGCAGAGTCCTGAATGTTGGTTTTCTCGCGGGACGGCTCCTATATTGTTTGTTTACACGGTGTTTTACGCCACCTTCAACAGTATTTCAGTTATATCACGGCGCTTCATAGGTTAGTTAAGTACTTCTACTACTACTACTGGTCCAATTGTCATGACCCCAGCGAGTCTGTCGTAATTCTATCTCAACACACCTAAGCGCCAAGCAGGGAAAACCATTACATCCGTTTTCGATGTTTTAAGACATTCGATTAAGTTAGAAAATATCACGGTTCAAAGTCATGGAAACTTGGCAATCCAAGAATTGGAACATGCACATCAGAGGACTAGATAAGGAGGGTTAATCTGGTCTCATCCCAACAACATGTATTTCATAACTCTACTAAACCCTATGTTGTTGGTACTAACAAAAATGGTCCCACTGAGACGATTCGTTCAAGTAACTACGATATAGGGCCTGGTGGTCATATTTTAATTTTGGAGTGAGAATGTGAATATTCAAACAATTAACCCTGTTTATGGAGATATCTACAGGGTTCTAGATAAGAAGTGTATCTCATTCTCTAAAATCCGTGTCTGATCTTTAAAGCCTGTGTTGTTCGTACTTAAAATAATCGTCTCAATGGGTTTGGTTGGGTAATAAGTTAACTAATACGAGAATGAAATTGACACGTTTACACCTCTTTCTCTAGATATCTGTATACTAATATATACTTCTTTTGTTGATTGATTTGGGTTTATTGGGGTTTAACGCCGTTTTCAACAATTATTTTTCAGTCATATCACGGCGGCCAGTTCACCTACTCATATGTTTCCTGGTTTGCACACCATACTTTCTAAGCAACTGGCAGTTTTTCCCACATAAACTGTTAGCCCATTTGGTGAAAGACGTATGACGCTGGTCACAGTGACTTTTGTCAGACGTCGGAAAGAATGTTGGCCGATCTCGGTTTCGAACCCACAACCCCTGGATTGACAGACCGCGTCGCTACCGACTGAGCTATCGGTGCTCCTTTTGTATAACCCCAGAGAGAGGAGGCGCATCTGTAATGCAGACGTTCTGCCCATCTAACAAACAAACAAAAGAAAAAAAGAAAAAAAAGAAGAACATATATGTTACTTACTTTTTAAAGTTATTTTCCTCATCTGCTACGTTGTTTTGTTGTACAGTATCCATATTAATAAATATACAGGTACCACACGCTTGTACAGTGAAACGGCTCTTGAAAATAAATAATTAGAAAATAAATTATATGTACATATTAATACTTATATATAAACCTCAACCTATGCTGATCAAGAACACAAACGTGAAATATGCAGACAATATATAAATAACTGTTACGTTTCAAATGTTTCATCTTTTAAGGAAAATTGAGTATTTTTTTAAGTAAACGTACTTATTTTAATCTTTGCGTGTAAGACGAGTAGTAATTGCGGTTGGAATTTGGACAGTAACGAGTAGACTTCTTTATGGCTTCTACGTTTAAATCGGGGATTGGATTCTCTTTATATGCACACTCAGGCCCCGTTATCAACCTTTCAAAACCCTTAACCCTTTCCAAAATCAAACAAAATCTGACGGCAATGCAAGAGGCGACTTTTAAAACACTGCGAAAATGGATCCTTTGCTCATGAAAACCAATTGCTTCATTTGCCGCAAAGTTTCCAATATTATTCACTAGTAATGCTTTGAATTAAAAAGATTTCCATGTATTTGCTTGTATGTTTCGTCTGCTGCAAATGTGTTGTATGTAGGAAATGGTTAACCTGGGTATCCTAAGACTGATGCGGGTTTTATTCGTTTTAAAATGAAAGTAGAATTGAACTTAAGAATTATATTTAGCTCTTACCATTGATGAAAACTATGTAATTCTTAGCTCATAATGGAAATGCTATTTTTAGAATTCTGAAATTTACCTCTTTCAGCGCCGAATTGTTTAACCCTTTCCCTCATACTACAATTCTGCAGCAGACGACTTTGAACATTTTTTGTCAGAAAGCGTCTATATGAGGGAGAAGGGTTAAATGAACATGCATGTATACATAGAGACGTCTCTCAATTACTGGTCTTCATGTATCTGCGCACAGTGTAGACTCTGGTCAGCTTGGTTGTATTTTGGGGTGAATATAAATATCAAATCGCTTTAGACATTGGTAGCTTCTCAAATGTATGCAATTGGATTTATTTTGATCAAGTCGATATCAAGCAAGTTATATGCTACTCGTTGTAG
The DNA here is from genome assembly GCA_031761405.1 of Serripes groenlandicus. Lineage (NCBI taxonomy): Eukaryota > Metazoa > Mollusca > Bivalvia > Cardiida > Cardiidae > Serripes > Serripes groenlandicus. The sequence continues at coordinate 122,781,867 of JASEVX010000003.1, read as the reverse complement.
CATTTTAGACTTATGTTATCTTTAAGGGCAATGAAAAACCGACAAGACATAGAAACACCTAACTTCACTTGGTCAAATAAAGGTCACCTGCACTAATCAGGAATCCGTGAGTATTGAATAAATAAATGAGCCGCGGCATGAGAAAATGTACATCTTGACAGATGAATAGGACTTTCAGATCATATGGTCAATCTGATCTGTCTTATAAGAATCTACACAAGTATGCAGAATCTTCTAACAAGTTAGTGTAAGTAATATGTGAAAATGTGAATAGTGTAGATCTTGAGTATCAGAATAAACTACACCAGTTGACAGAATATTATAACAAGCTGATGTAAGTAATATGTGAATAATGTAGATATTGAGTCTCTGGTCAGCCTGGTCAGTCTCATCAACAGACAACTAAAGTTGGCAGAATCTTATAACAAGCTAATGTAAGTAATATGTGAATAGTGTAGATCTTGAGTATCTGTTCAGCCTGGTCAGTCTCATCAATAAACAACTAAAGTTGACAGAATCTTATAACAAGCTAAAGTAAGTAATATTTGAATAGTGTAGATCGTCAGTCTCATCAATAAACAACTAAAGTTGACAGAATCTTATAACAAGCTAAAGTAAGTAATATGTGAATAGTGTAGATCTTAAGTATCTGTTCAGGCTGGTCAGTCTCATCAATAAACAACTAAAAATGACAGAATCTTATAACAAGCTAAAGTAAGTAATATGTGAATAGTGTAGATCTTGAGTATCTGATCAGCCTGGTCAGTCTCATCAATAAACAACACAAGTTTACATAATCTTATAACAAGCTAAAGTAAGTAATATGTGAATAGTGTAGATCATGAGTATCTGGTCAGCCTAGTCAATCTCATCAATAAACAACACAAGTTTACAGAATCTTATAACAAGCTAAAGTAAGTAATATGTGAATAGTGTAGATCTTGAGTATCTCGTCTACCTGGTCAGTCTCATCAATACAATGCACAAGTTGACAGAATCTTATAGCAAGCTAAAGTAAGTAATATGTGAATGGTGTATATCTTGAATAGCTGGTCAGCCTGGTCAGTCCCATCAAGTTGGCAGAATCTTCTAACAAGCTAATGTAAGCGTAACCCAGGTCCAGGGAATTCAATAACGAAACTCCTTGGAGGGCTGTATTATTTTGCTGTCGTATCGTATTTACAATTAATGCAGTAATGGAGTCTGTAATGAAATGAAAAGAGGAATATTACATGCGAAGCTCTAAATATAATTAACATTTATGAATATGAAGAGGTATGATAAAAGTAGTAAAATCCATCACGTACCAGGATAGTGGGGTTTTATAAAATCTAGTCTAAAGAAAAGTTATAATCTTCAGAAGATGTTCTTCATCCTTTCGGATCAAACGTGAGAATAACCGAGCGTATCGAAGAGAGCGACAAAAGAGGGATTAATGGAGTCCATGCTGGGATATGTTAGGTGATATCTGCTCACTGACATTCACTGACACTCATACTATAATCGCACAACATATTTATTAACAATGTACTTGTAGATGAATACTCCATATATCGAGGGCTTGGCGTGAAACGGTTGTAACTAAAAAAACTATTTTGAAAACCCTGGTTTAGGGGCAATTTTGACCCCTTTGTAAACAATGCAAATTTAGGTGCCATTGCTCAGAACGAGCAATGGCACCTAAATTTCTATTGTTTACCAAGAAAAATGATTTAATGCTTATAAAGACTTTATGGCGAAGTGATTAACATCCTAAAAAAGACCAATTATGGTTACAACCGTTTTACGCCAAGCCCTCGTTATGTAATTTGGTTACATTACTACAGTTCCGCTGGTTTGGAGGCATTTTAGGAAATGGTTTCAGTGGATTTTTTAAGTGGTTGTTGAAGTCATCACCGAATCATAAGCTGACGTCAGCACCGGAAACAGTTCTACCTTATTTAGTGAAAATTACTACGCGAGCCATATCATCAAAGCTTCACCGGAAACATCCATACATTATAAGGTAATGAAAAATTAATTACTATATAATCATCATCCAGAAATGACGTGACGACATATCCAAATCACATAGAACAACTATACGGCAGTTGACCTTGAAAATAACTAGGTAAACATATTTATCCTCCGATTTAACGAAAGTATTGACTAGTGTTGAAAACATTGTAGAAAAAGGCGAAATTGCTTATGAAGTAGAAATTACATTCGTTTGACAATTGCTCGATTTCTCACAATATTTCAAAATCTTCGTTACTATCAAGTAAATGATTTACACGTTTGAAGACGCATTTCGACACATATGCCGCAGACTGCATCGAAAAACATCGGGACAAACGCATACAATGCTTATTGGAGCAATGATTTCAATACTGATAGATATTTTCGTGTATGAGAGAAAGGGTTATAGTTTTCCTCATACATTCTGACCCTTTTTATGAACAGACGGCGGTGTACGCGTCTTGATTTGACTAAAACGTATAGGGTAAAGGCGGTGTTTTTAACGAAAAGTATTGAACGATATAAAATTCGTAAATCAGAAAGTTTGTCGTCACAGTTTTGATTTATAAAACCGTTTTAATATCCGATTTTTATCGCGTACAAAAACATTAAACGCTGAGACGGAATGAAGGTAAGGACAAGCACTTGATAAGCCACTTAAAGCTCTCGAGCAATCGTACTAACGACCCTTTTAATCAAAGCGCTGAAGGCACTGAATTTGTTTGGGTACATAAAACTGTTCAAACATTTGCCTTTGCATAGATGTGTGATTTATAAACTATGCATTGTTTATAAATATTACAACTTCGGGTAAAAGAATAAATGACGCATCCGTTAAAATTAAATGCCATTTTAGTTGTCTATAAAAATAAATCATGAGACATACATGTGAATATTATATTTAATTTCCAAGTTTCAAAAGACATGTAAAACAAATGGATAACCATTATGGCCCCGACTCACTCATCTAAGTATTTACCAATTTTTGTTACAAAAAAAATCACAATTGACCAAGGTTTTTCTAAAATCTTACTCAAAAGCTTCCTGCTTAACAAGAGATTTTTCAAGTTTTCACTATAGCCATATAAGGCCAAATAGCCCTGCCCCCTGGCGGCCATGTTTTTCGACCAATCAACATGGCTTGGAGGAATCTGATAGATGGTCTCCCAATGAACATTTCTATAAAAAGAATTGAAAATTGGCCAAAAACTTTCGGAGGAGAAGATTTTTCAAGTTTTTACTATAGCCATATTAGGCAAAAAAGCCCCGACCGCTGGCGGCCATGTTTTTCGACCAATAAACTTGGCTGGAAGGAATCTGATAGAAGGTCACCCTAGGAACATTTCTACAAAATTATTTGAAAATCGGCCTGACACTTTTGGAGGAGAAGATTTTTTTGAGTTTACACTATAGCCATATAAGGCAAAAAAGCCCCGCTCCCTGGCGGCCAAGCTACAAACACTTCTTTAAAATAATTTGAAAATCTGCCAACCAGTTTGGTAGAAGAAGAATTTTTAAAGTGTTTTTATTTTCGTTGCCATGGAAACCATAATTCTGCATAAATCACAAACATTTGAAGGAATTCTGGTGAGGTCAATGAGAGGATGCTTTCTGTGAAGTTTCATCCCAATTGACCCACTCGTTACTGAGGAGAAGATGTTGACGGACGACAGACGTCGGACAAAAGGAGATCACAATAACTAACTTTTAGCACTTCGTGCTCAGGTGAGCTAAAAAAGAAACATCTATCCAAATGAAAGAGTAATTGAAATCATGTAGAAAATATTGTGGAAAAAGACAGTACTAATATTTATATGAGCACTTTAAAAGAAACATGCTTCAGACTTCAGAGGCTTTTGAATTCATTTGCATTATAAAAGGATTAAATGCTCCAGAGAAAACCAATACCTGTGCCGTCCGAATTTTACTCTACAGTATACACCTAAGCTGGCCGCTGTTTCCTTTAAAGGGTGTTTAAGCTTGCCAAATCAATTAAGGATGCGTGACCATACACTGTTAATTACCATTGTGTACGAGTGTCATTCCAAATAAATTATAAATGTAACCCCTATTCCCAATAAACCTATCATATACATGTATGTATTTGTAACTTGCCGGGATGTGTCGATACCGTCATGGTACAATGTGATATATGCACAAATTGGTTTCACAAATCTTGTGTTAATGCACCTGTGGATATTTCGACAACAGATGCGGACTTTAATTGTAACTTTTGTTAATTATTTGGCTATTATAATGATAAGATATGTGATTAAATTGGCAACATTTAAGTTTTTTACTTATAACAGCCTTCAAATACAAATTTGGTTTATACGACGGTAAAGAAAGGTTATTGGAATTAAGAAATTGTTTAAATAAGCAAATTTTCCTTTCCCCACAATGTTTTCAATATATGTTGCTTTTTACTGTTTACACAGCAAGAAAAAAACATTTAACTTATTTGTTATAGATTAGTATTATAGTTGTATATATATATAATTACTAGAAATAAATTAAGATTAAAAGTGTTGTATATATATATATACACTTATTGTTTATTTGTTATTTAAATTGTTCTGCCCCTTCCAAGTACCCTACAGAATAGAATGTTGCATGGATCATTTGCCTCGTAGTATGGCACATGGAAAACTGTTGAAAGTTACAAAGTAGAAAATGAAGAGGCCCAACAATAACTAGAACTCATGACCCTTCAATCGAGTGTAATGCTACGTTTACACTTAGACCACGATGTCCACGATGTCCACGATGCAAAAAAATCGTGGAGCTCGACGATTTATTGTTTCAGTTTTTCTGTTTCTACGTTTTGCTACGCTTTCCTGCGCTCTAAGTACGTTTTGTTACGATCTGTAACGTTTTGTTACGATTCTGGTCAAGATCTGCCACGATTTTCATTACGTTCTCTTAAGTTCTGTTACGATCATCACGATATGCTATCACGTTCTGTCACGTTCTGTTACGTTCTGTTAAGATCTCTCACGATAATGCCGTTCTGTTAAGATCTCCTGCGATTTATGGCCTCAATTTGAGCAAACTCTCCACGATAGCAGCACGATTGGGTATAAAAGGGAGTAATTAGGAGTTACCCCCTCTCATTCTCTCCAAAGATAATACCAAAGGCAAAATATGAATCCACGAGATGAAGAAGACGTTGAATTGGTATTTCTAATTTATGCATACATAGTCTGCTCGTCTTTTTTCATAAATGGAGGGGTTAGCCTTCAAAAATTCGACACTGTAGGAGGTTGTTGTCCTTTGCATTCTTGCCTTCTTGGTGATTGGAAGATCCGGAAAATCTTCCTCAGGGGGCTGGGATGGTGATTTTTCCGCTGCCTACACATGGACCTCTGCTATGACTTCTTCAGATGTTGATGGAAGAGGTGTAGCATCCTGGCATCTCTTTACAGTGGCCTTCCTCCCTCTTTTAGCTGCTGGCATATTTAAAATCTAACAACAGTTATAGACGTTTCTTAAAAATATAGGTGTTTTCTTGTTGAGTCTGGCAAACGTAATGAAGCTTGCAGAGCGTGGATAAACATCGTGGGAACCGCGCGGGAATTTATCAAAGCGTGCCATACCGTGTCAGAGCGTACCAGAGCGTACCAGAGCGTGAATGCCTATCGGGATATTCGTAGCAAAACGTGCCACAGCGTGATGTCATTACTTTTGCTATTAAATATATCTTGATAAATCGTAGTAGAGCGTGATGGAGCGTGATAGAAACGTGGTGGCATCGTAGTGAACCTTGAAGGAATCGTGTTCCAAGTGCATCAAGATCCTCTAAGATGGCGCAGCAAGTTCTGTTACGCTCCGTTAAGGTCTGTCACGGTCTACTACGCTCTACTACGATTCCCACGTTCTATCACGCTCTCTCAAGATTTGTCGTCAAATCGGCATAATCGTGGCAAGATTTTTGACAGTCAAAAACTTTGTCACGATCCTCACGGTCATTACGATTCCACCACGTTCCCTCACGATCACTGCAATGCTGGGTTTACACTAGGCCACGATGTCTACGATCTCCACGATTCGAGAGAATCGTGATGAGCGTGGGGGCTCGTGGGGTAGAATCGCAGTGATTCACAAACAGGCTGTATAATTGTACACTCATAAAATAGACTAAATTGTGCAATAGCATGATCAATTGCATTCATAAATTAGATTTTACAATACATGTTCAAAATAATTCGTTACTAGTACTTTCAGTACTTTGATTTGTTGGGCTATTATTAAAAACAAATCATAAAAGGAGATAATCCAATGTAAAACTCAACTAGTAAGCACTGCAACCATTGTTTTAAGCTTTATTCAAGAACCCTTATAACCAGTTATTCATATTACAAATTTATCAAAAAAATACTGTCCTAAGAGATATTTAATTCAAAATTGTATTTTTCCTGGGCTAATATTATGAAAAAAAAATCATAAAGGGAGATAATTCAATAGGAAATATCTCTGTAATTAGCACCGCGACCTATACATTTTTTTGTTTCATTCAACAACCCTTATAATAAGGTGTTCATATGAAAAGTATTAAAAAAATCTGTCCACTACAATTTTTTAAATTCCAACTTTTGTATTGTACCCGTGTTCAATTTTATACAAATTTTATCATGGCGGCCATCTTGAATTATTGAATATAAAGTGTTAAAATAGAAATATTTTAAAAATTGGTCAATATTGATGAAGTTGACACATGATTGATTCCTGTAATATGAAATAAAAACATGTTGATATATAAATGTATGTGTTTGTGTTCACTGGTATGAAATAGTGTTGTTTCTCTACATCCGTTATATTTCCTTAAACTGAGCACATATAGGGGTTTTAAAAGAGTGCATAGCAAAAAAAGTAGAACCGCGACCCATTGTTTTGAATGTTGTTTTGAGTTAGTCTTTGAGTAAGGAAGCTCTGGACAAAATTTAAGAAAATTCTGTCCATTGGAAAAATTCAGAGGATACGCCTTTAAGGTGGACTCATACCTTTGAATTAACGTCGTTTTTGACGTCAAAATGTATGTTTTTGCGATAATTATAGTGTGGATAATGAAACCGCCATCACTTTCTCGTTTAAAGTGGTATTCGGATAAAACAGACGGCAGACAGTAGGAAATAGAATTGTCTGCGTACTGATATCAATATCATACATCTGCAATGACAAATTATATAACAAAATGCGAAATAAAATAAAAGTTTCGCCAAAGCATTATAACAGTTATAAGATTATTTCTGATTCATTAAATATTCGCCTGAGAGATTTGTATTAAAAAGATATGTCATTTAGGACACTGTTTCGTCTGCCATTTGCCAAAATTTCATGAATATCTATCGAGCTAACTTTTAATAAATCATAATGCATTAAAACGTCTATCGCGCTTCGAAACGTACACTGAGATTTATAGCTAGATACGCATCGAAGTTGATAAAATGAATACACATATTTTCATTATAATCATCAATTTCAATCTTTTCAGTAAGCTACCCCCTGATAAATAATGGTAGGTTGTATTTATTTGCTTCTCTTTGAAGTTTCAAAGTAACCACGGTATTGCAGTTTACATACAACACAAGAATACTTCGATTGTTATATAATACAATACAAATATTTTTATTGCGTTAAACAAACATTCTAACACTATTGACAATTTCTCTTCTATACACAAAGAAGGATTTGAGCGTGATCTAAATGCAGTATATCACTCTAAATTTCCGGAACTATTTAAGGATGTTGAAATTCCCTCCCGAGTATTATTCATACAACGTTTCTCAGAGCGCATGCGTTACTACATTGGGCTTGACATTTTATGAATGAAGTCACGAACTTTTGATGTAAATGCCGTTTGGAAATTTGAATTGTAACGGTGACGTTTATGTTTTAAATGACGTCATTCACGTGTTTTACCAACGTTTTTGGCGCGGTCGAAAACGTTGTTTTATGAGACGGTAACAAATTGCCAATGATGAGTTAAGAATAATTGAAAAAGTTGTAATGAAAATAAAATGTTCATAGACTGTTTAATAATATAACTGATTTCAAAATGTTTTGTTAGTTGAAAAAAATCGAATATTTCCAAAACAAATACCGCGGGGAGTAAAGATAGAATAGCCTACACGTGATTTTATCAAGGAAGACAACGTCATGTCAAAACATAGTTCACCCTTAATTTGTATCCCTTTAAGTTATAAAAAGGTGCTAGAATTGAAATAGATCTCATTTTGAGTGATATACCGGCTCTTATACCACGACGTGTCGTTCAGGTGTGTATAAATTAATCACTCAGGCCATTCGGCCTTTGTGATTAATTACTACACACCTGAACTCCAGATCGTGATATACGAGCCGGTATATCACTCAAAATGAGATCCATTTCCTAAATATGCTTATAGCATAAAATACAAATAAATACATGGATTTTTTCTTTACAGAAGAACATACAAATATTCAACAACGTAGAACATTATGTATTAACTGACTTCTTTACTTTGATGTTTAACTGATGTTCTTTCTAAAAAAGTATAATTATCACACATGTTTTTTTTCTTTTATCACGTATTTCAGAAACTGTTTGAAAAGTACCATTCTTCCAATCTCGACAAAATGCCAGTTTGATTGATATTTTAGTTAATTGTAATTGATCATAGGGTTAGGGTTAGCCTTGTTTCATAGTAATTGATTGATATTTTGGTTCATGATTGATTTTTGTTTCATAGAAATTGATTGATACTTTGTTTCCTAGTAATTGATTGGTATTTTGTTTCTCGTAAACTGATCAAACTTGCAAATTTACAATGCATACAACGATGTAATAGCATCACAGCCGATATACATCGTGCCGATATACATATTCATTTGAATGTTGTGACATATATTGAATAGCACAACTGCATGACAATAATAAAGTAAATAACTATATTATATCAACTCAAGTGTTGCATCAACTTCCCCAGAAGCCCATTGCTTAAAGACATTCCATAAACTTTATTCAGCGAAATGCGTAACATGTGATGTGTAATGAATGACCAAAGTATTATGGGGAAAACGACATTCACACTGTTCCTTTCAACATCAGAACTGGCTCTTTTGCAAGTGACATTAGTTTCTCACTGATTTCTGCCCTCCAACCATGAAAATATTTGTATATAATATATACATCGCTAGTGACTGCTTGACTCCTGGTGAACTTCACTGAATAAACATTTCAAATGTTGATTTTGATTTGTGTCTACGTTGTGATGTAATTTTACTATTTAGTATTTTCAATTGTTCATTTGACGTCATTTTATACGTTCTTGCACGTCGGTAAACAACTTTACTATTTTTATGGTTATTATGGAACATTATTGCATAAAATCTATGTTTTACGCCCGCTTAGGGGATACAGAAACATTGCAAAAACCGGGCGTAAACGGCGAGAAAACGTGTATAAACAAAGCGATTCTCTCAGACCGGTTAGATGTTTACATATGCATTACCCGGGCACCGTTAGTAAACAAAACATGAACGCTGCATCCCCCCTTAGAATAGAAGCAATTGTTTGGTTAACAATAACATCAGCTTCTTTAACTCGATAATCGGTAACATGCAATAGACTCACAGTTAAAGAGCATAAAATAATCCAAAACCATTTATTATATCGACCCGTGTCGAGTCAGTGATGGCAACCTTGATGTAGGACCGGTTCGTGGATATGTAAAACATAACTTGTTTACTTTATGACGTCACATGTGTCAATCGTTATCGGGTCATGTTCATCGGCGGTTATCGTACAACTGAACGTTACAGCGAACTATAATAATATGTTGGATGTTTGCTCTTATTTTATGCAATAAGAGCGAAAATACACATTTTCTCAGGCGTGAACATCTGCGGACGCCCTCGAAAATGTGTATTATCCCTATAATAGCATTAAACCCTTGTTATTAGAACAACGTAACGACAATTACAAATTTTCGGTATCATTTGTTTGTGTATATGTGAAATATACACAGCTTAAACAGGTACAAGTATTACGTTGTTGTCCGCCTATGCCTCAACTCGTTTCTATGACAACGATTTATAACTAAACTAATGACAATATTAGAAATATTAATTTGCCATAAGGTAGAAAAAAAAAAAAAAAATAATAACATATGGTATGCATTTCATAAATATGTATTAACTTATACAAGAATTATTAAGAAAGTCCTTTATCTTTTGGATCACTCCTCGTATATATATATATATTTAATATATATACACAGATTTCCCATTATGATTATCCTGTATTATGTCTTTTCATAAATATACTGTATAATTTGAAACAAAATAGCTATTAGGGAAGAAATAAATCATAATATCCATTTTTTGTAGGGAGTAGATCTCATGATACCATACAATTGATGATTATTGTGAAAAAAGTTGTCAATATTAAACTGCGTTTTAGGTAAAATATCTCAATGTGCGTTCCGAAGCAAGAAGTCGGTAAAACGGCACTCTGATTTACTAAAGATCGGCTGCACAGATTTTCTTGAAATTCTAATAACTTGTATTAGAAAGGGTGATCGCAATGATATGTACTTCTTAAAATAATCTCTCGGGTAAATGTTTAGTAAATTAAAAATGATGTAATTACTTTGAAATCATTCACCATAGTCACCATAGAAATTTGTCGGTGATCGCGCTTAACCAAAACTATATTTTAGTAAAGACCCGACCCAGAGAAGAAAATGTCATTATCTAGCATTATTCAATAATCCCGTGGACAGACAACCGGTTATGACTAGCCAGACAAATGAACCCGAATAACCCTCAACAGCTCCCACGTCGTTTCGATGATGCCTTTCAACGACCGTACGGGTACCTGTTAGTCGATTTGAAACCGACGATGCCAGAATCATGGCGAAAGCGCACGAATGTACTCGATAGCATAATAGATCCAATCCCTGAACCGGTTTTTACGCGCTAGCCCGAACGTACCAACGAACAGTCAGAAGTCATTCCAATATCTTGCGACGACTGTGGGTCCGTTTCATCGGACATTCATCACTTACAAAAACACGTCAAAGCGTAATATGTGAATAGTGTAGATTTTGAGTATCTGGTCAGTAATATGTTCGCCTCGCTTCGTACAGGAGCCATTTTGTTTTACCCATTCCGGTAGATAACGGCCTTCACTTGCGTAAGATAACGGTTACTTGCGCGTAAATACGACTGTTTTCGTTTATTCTCTCGCGCTTTCAGTAACCAGAGACACACAATATAGACTTTCAGCTATAATATCAACCACGAATCTCCGACATAAATCATCGAAATTCTTTAAAAAGTACCAAGCGAAGTAAAAAACCATTTGCCGTTTTAGGGATTTATGACACTGTGTGTACCTCCCTGATCTTTGAGAACGAAAGAAAGATCTTCACAAATTGGTAAAAAAAAAGCGTCCAATCATGACCGTATAATTATCATATTTAAAGATAAATTTTAGACGTCTGCCATGGTATTCTCCGTCACTTTCGTTTCCTTAAATAATTTCAATGCAAACTGATGATAATTAGATATAATTTATTGAGCGCGTCGTAAAAAACAACGCCGAAAAGATTGAGTGTTTTGCTTTCGCAAATTCCCAAGTTATGTATGTGACAAACAATTTATGATTATGTGCTAGTAAAAATACTAATTGTTAATTACCCAGGTATTATTGCAGAACCGATGATCATTAAGTTAGAAGACTGTATGTTACATATATATGAAAAACAAGAGGGCCATGATGGCCCTGGATCGCTCACCTTAATTATACAAGATTCAATACTTTATTGACTGTTTTTCGGCAAAGCATTTTGCCTTTGGCCATTTACAAATTATATAAATATGGCAAACATATATACATAGAAAAACATATAACATTTATACATATAACATTTATACATATAACATTTATACATATAACATATAACATATAACATATATACATATAACATAAAATAAAGTGTTTTTTACAAACATTACATATGTATAGAACAAAGAATACCTACATTCAAACATATTGTATATATCATGTACATTAGTTTTGCATAACAGACAATTCTTCATTTCTTAGGCTCATTGCGTTCTTTAAGTATTTCATTAAATTAATTAGTTTCCCTTTATTCTTTGTTTTCATAATATAATTAAATTTTTCTAAACTGGGCCATGCTTGATATAGATTAAACCTTTTACGTAAAGCAGTATATTTGGGACAGCATGATATGAAGTGATATTCGCTTTCTACAGCTTTAGAGTTACATAATTTGCACAATCTTTCTTCTCTAATAATACCATTATGTCTCCCCTTTTCGATTTCCAGATGATGAGAGGATAGCCTAAATCTTGATAATTGCTTTTGTAGACATTCGTTTGTTGTAATAAGTAGATAGTTTTCTAGTTGGAATTCAGTTTTAAACATTCTATAATAAAATAATTTATTCGATTCATTTAGTTTTGCATGCCATACTTGTATATAATTGTCTCGTATACGTTGTTTTAACATGCGTTTGTAATTAAATTGTGTATCGTAGTTTTGTAAAAGATAGTTGTAACCTAAGTTATTAAGTGTTATTTTTAATTTAGAGCTCCAGCTCTTATTAAAGTTATACTCTACTTGTTTAGAAAAAGCTTTATGAATTAAGGAATCATGTTTTTTCATAATCTTAAGCCAGTACATAATTGATCTTTCTTTACTTAATATAGATAACGGGTAACGTCCAAGCTCGCCATACACGGCCGCGTTTGGTGTTTGCTTAGATACTCCGAGCAATTGCTTATAGAACTTAATTTGTAGCTTATCTACCTCTTTGTATTCATATATTCCCCAAACCTCGGCCCCGTACAGCAAGATTGGAGTCACCATTGTTTCGAAAATGGTTAGTTTTGTTTTAATATCAAGATGTAATCTTTCAAAAAGTGAAAGGATATTGTGATATGCTTTGTTGGCCCTCTCGATTAGGTTCTTAACTGAAAATAACATATTACCAGTATAATGAAAAGTTATACCAAGATAGCAAAATGCCGGTACTATTTCAATCTGCTGGTTATCAATTGTCCAATTAAAGTCATGCTTTGATTTCCTTTTCTCAAAAATACATATTTTTGTTTTATTGATATTTATTTTCATTGACGAGATTTTTGAGTATTCGTTGATATTGTTTAACTGTTGTTGTAAACTTTCTGGGCTAGTGGTAAAAAGTGCTATATCGTCTGCAAAAATTAACATAAATAAAGAGAGTAAATCTAAATTTGAATCCGTCAAATGTTCAGTATCTATTACATCGTTTACATCATTGATAAAAAGTAGAAACAAAATCGTGGATAAGGGATCACCTTGTTTTAAACCCACCGATACGTCGAAAAAGTCAGAGAAAGTGCTGATTCCGTCTATCTTTATACAAGATTTTACGTTGCTATAAATAGATTTCAATATATTCACCATCTTACAGCTAATGCCCAACTTGATTAGTTTTGCCCACAAGATATTTCTATTAATCGAATCAAACGCCTTCTCATAGTCGATAAAAGCACAATACAATTTACGTTTTTTTGCTAATACATTTTGAATAACGGTATGTAAAAGATATATACAGTCTACTGTACTACATTCATCTCTAAATCCAAACTGAGACTCGTTCAATAATTGTTGTGACTCACACCAGTCGTTTATCCTATTACGTAAAGCCAGTGAGAACAGTTTACCTAAGGTATTTACTAGTGTAATGCCCCGATAGTTGTTCGGATTTGTTGGGTCACCCTTTTTGTGAATGGGTACAATTATTCCTTTACCCCACAATAATGGGTAAGTGCCTGATTCAAATATCTTGTTAAACAATATTGTAAGATAAGGAGATATTATGGTGTTAGCGTCGATTAGAAAATCGGCCACATTACCTGTGAAATCCGCACTTTTGTTTCTATTAAGGCATTTAATGGTTTTGATTATTTCTGAATCGGTAAAAGGGCAGTCCAGTTCATCAACCGATAATGGACTATCTCTAGAACATGTTTGATCCGTGCTGTGCGTGTCCGTCGAGGACTCTTCGCTACCTAGCGTTTTGAAAAAGTCTACAAAGTCTTGTGCGTTTATGTCAGTGTTAGTACTTTTCTTGCATTGTTTTGATTTATTTATATATTGCCAGAAATTTCTAGGTTCGTTTGTTGTCATAATAGAAATTCTTGCCTTTTCTTTATTGTTATAAAGTTGTTTATTTTTTCGTTTATATTGTACATATTTTTGTCTCTGCGTCAAGAAATGCATTTTGTTTGCTTCAATCGGTTTAGCTTTATATAATCTTCTTGCTACGTAAAATTTAGATTTAAGATATCTACACTGTGCATCAAACCATGGTGCGCCCGTAGACTTTCTCTTGTTATCACTTGAAAATGTCCTACCGTGAAGACTAAACGAAATATCATAAATTAAATCGGACATATTTTCTACACAATTATCGATATCAACTCCATTTGAGCCCAAATTCAATACAATGTTTTCAAACAATGTACTGCAAAGCAAAACACATCAAAACAATTATTCTGAATGCAACCTCTACAGTGTTAACAAGATTTTCCTTCATTTGGCCTAGTGATCTATATTTTTTTACCTGATATGACCCATATTCCAACATGGACTAGATATCATCAAGACAACATTCTGACAAATTTTCAACTTGCTCAAAGTAAAAATGCGGCCTCCGGAGTTTGAACAATATTTTCCTTTATTAACCTTGTTTCTGACCCTACATGATCCATATTTGAACTTGACTTAGATATAATTTAGATAAACATTCTCATTAAATGTCAAGCTGCTGTAGCAAAAAATGCGGCTTCTACAGAGTTAACAAGATGTTCCTTCAATTTGACCTAGTGACAAAATTTCAAACTTCTGAAGCAAAAAATGCGGCCTCTAGAGTGTTAACAAGATTTTCCTTCAATTTTACCTAGTGACCTATTTTTTGACCCAACATGACCCTTGATCGAACTTGACTTACATATCATCAAGAAAATATTCTGATAAAGTTTCATCATGCTCAAGTTAAAAATGCAGTATCAAGACTGTTAGCAAGATTACCCTTCAATTTGGCCTAGTGACCTAGTTTTAAACCCGGCATGACCCATATTCGAACTTGACTTACATATCATTTCGACAAATATTCTGACCAAATTTCAAGCTGCTGAAGCAAAGAATGCGGCATCCAAAGTGGTAACAAGAGTTTCCTTCAATTTAGTCTAGTGACCTAGTTTTTAACCACACATGATCCATATTCGAACTTGGTCTAGATATCATTTAGTTCAACATTATGACCAGATTTCAAGCTGCTGAAGCAAAACATGCTGCTTCTACGGAGTTAACAAGGTTTTCCCTCAATTTGGCCTAGTGACCTAGTTTCTGACCCAATATGACCCATATTCGAACTTGACCTAGATATTTTTAAGACAAACATTCTGACAAAATTTCAAATTGCGGCCTCTGGAGTGTTAACAAGATTTCCCTTCAATTTGACCTAGTGAACTACTTTTTGACCCGATATGACCAATGTTCGAACTTGACCTACATATAATCAAGGCGAACATTCTGATAAAGTTTCAACATGCTCAAGTTGAAAATGTGGCCTCCAGACTGTTAACAAGAGTTCGCTTCAATTTGACCTAGTGACCTCGTTTTTGACCTCATATGGCCCAGTTTCGAACTTGTCCAAGATTTGATGGAAATGAATGTTCTGATACACTTTCATAAATATTAGATGCAAAATATAGCCTGTAGACTGTTAACAAGTTGAAATGTTGACGACGCACGACGGACGACGGACGACGGACGGACGCCGGACAAAATGTGATCACAATAGCTCACCTTGCACTTCGTGCATAGGTGAGCTAAAAAGGCTAGACTGAGAAAAAATATGAAATTCACATATAAAGAGGAGTGTCTAAATTTTATATGGTGAAATTCCCTAGTATGTCAATCTCCCATAAATGTGAATTATTCGATAAACTTATAGAACCAATTTTATCTTTATCTTATGGGTGTGAGGTATGGGGTATGAATGAGGCAGTTAAACTAGAAAATATTCATTTAAAATTTTGCAAACAAATACTGGGGGTAAGGTCGCAAACTCAAAATACTTTCGTTTATGGAGAACTTGGTAGATATCCACTAAAGATTAAGAGATTAATAAGAGTAGTAAAATATTAGTTAAAATAATTAGGTCTACAAATGAAAAATATATTAAACATGTATATGACATGATGTTGAATGACTTTCAATTGTTTCCAGAAAAAAACTTAGGTGAAATTATTTTTATCTGTTTTTAAACAAAGAATTATGATAACTATATTCAGATATGGAATTCTGATTTACAAAACTCTTCAAGAGCAAAAACATACAGACTTTAATCTGATTTCGTTTTTCAACCATATTTAAATTCAATTAAAATCGATACATTTAGAATCGCTCTTACAAGATTTCGTGTTTCTGCACATAGATTAGAAATTGAAGCTGGATGATGGCACAAACCAAATAAAATACCACATAATGAAAGAAAATGTAATTATGTAAAACTATCGAAGATGAAATGCACTTTTTATTAGAATATCCAATGTTTTCTGATAAACGAATGTTATATATCAAAAAATATTAATGGAAACACCCAAGTATGATTAAATTTATTGAATAACTAAAATCTGAAAAGGAAAATATAGTCAAAAACTTGGCAATATTTGTTTACAAAGGTTTCGAAATAAGGAACAACAATAATTACGTAGAGTAGCTGAGGTTTAGTTGCAGCCTTTAGAGGAAATCAATGTAGACATTGAGAAATTGCTGACATTAAGCAACTTCGTCACCTTCTGCAATGATTTTTATGGGAGTTATATCTTCTCTCAAATGACTGTTACATTAATGATTTCATTTCTATTAACTTATTATCTTTGATTAGAGTTTATTAATTTGTTTGTCAATCAAAGGGGAAAAAAATCATCTTATTTAAGTTTTCTATATTATTTTTCAAACATTTTCTCCCCGGATTTTGACCATTAGTCCGCTATTTGACTGTTTAAATGAATGTGTTATATGTTTGTGGTATGTTGGGCATATTTGCCCTTTTTCCAGAATAAAATCTATCTATCTATGAAAGCTCTTTAGGGTAATTATAATTACATTTTATATTTACTTCTGTACGTGTTTGTGGAGGTGTTGATCGTTTTTTCTGTTTCACATTTGTTTGAGCAGTCAAACAATTACAATTGTCTCCCACTATATATGTACATGTATATAGAATGTGATATATACATGTTCAATGTTCATTTGTATATACTTGTTTAATTTGAAATACGTGCTCTTGATCGTGAATGGCATTTGGAATGGAGGATTTTACCTGGGATTTGGATTTGAATCTTGATGAAATATTTGGTGAATACACGAATGAATCCTTTTAAAGCATAAGAGGACACATGATATCTAAACATGGAATCAATTTTATTTCAACATATTTTGTCAAAAAATGGAAAATCTCTATGATTGAATGGATAACCTATGACTAATATAAAAGTGGAAAACATTGTGTCAAAAGGAAAAATTGCTCGTTTTGAGCAATTTCTTCTTTTGTCACTATGTTTTCAAAAACCCGTCTGCTGCAAATGCGTCAGAAAGCGTCTATATGAGGAAAAGGGTTAAAATAAAAATGTCACATATCAGAGACGATTATACAGTCGGTAGAAATTCGGCGGAATAAGATTTAATTACTGCATACAAATATGTGCCGTTTCGTTAAAAAACCAACATTGTGGACTCTGCGTAAAGTATCGACCCGGATCAGCCTAAGCATGCCGCGCATGCTAACCCGTTCAGACACTTTTCGACTCCTGTGGATAATCTGTTTCAGGAATCATTACTTCATACCTCTATTTCCCTGAGACGGAATGTGTCGGTCCGGATTGGCCTGCGCGGACTGCGCAGGATAAGCTGGATCGATACATTACGCAGAGTCCATAATGTTGGCTTTCCCGTGGAAATGGCTCATATGTTAATTCTGTGACAAAAAAGGACTAGGTGTGAACGGCCAATTTAAGCTGCGTCAAGAGAGTATGTCACGTTGTACATCTGCGATCACATCAGGCATATTGATAATGTGTAGCAGTATACAGTCTCAACTACGGTGGCACAGAGGTGACATCCGCAACTCTTTAATGATATTGTGGCCACAACTTAGTAACTTGTGGCCACAAGATACAAAGTTGTGCAATTTACTAAGTGTTGGCCACAATATAGAAAGTTGTGGCCACAATTTACTAAGTTGCGGCCACAATTTACTAAGTCGTGGCCACGACTTAGTTAAGCCAATCAAAACAGCCGTTTCATCTTTGCCGCTTTATTGTAATAACTTGTTTAAACGGTACGATACGGTGGCATAGAGGTGACATCCGCAACACTTTATTTATATTGTGGCCACCACTTAGTAACTTGTGGCCACAAGATAAAAAGTTGTGGCCAAAAGTTACTAAGTCGTGGCCACGACTTAGTTAAGCCAATCAAAACAGCCGTTTCATCTTTGCCGCTTTATTGTAATAACTTGTTTAAACGGTACGATACGGTGGCATAGAGGTGACATCCGCAACACTTTATTTATATTGTGGCCACCACTTAGTAACTTGTGGCCACAAGATAAAAAGTTGTGGCCAAAAGTTACTAAGTCGTGGCCACAACTTAGTAACTTGTGGACACAACTTAGTAACTTGTGGACACAACTTAGTAACTTGTTGCCACAGCTTTTATCTTGCGCCCACAACTTTGTAACTTGTCACCACAACTTTTTATCTTACTAAGTTGTGGCCACAATATACATAAAGTGTTGCGGATGTCACCGCTGTGCCACCGTAGAACCTAATTACATGTAGTGTGTATATTCTACAAATATAGTGATTTGTTTAATAAACGGTACGAACCTAGATACACGTAGTTGTGGCCACAAGATACAAAGTTGTGGCCACAACTTAATAAATCGTGGCCACAAGTTACTATTAAATTGAGGCCACGACTTAGTTTAGCCAATCAAAACGGCCGTTTCATCTTTGCCGCTTTATTCAGTAATAACTTGTTTAAACGGTACGAACCTAGTTACATGTAGTGTGTATATTATACGAATATAGTGATTTGTTTAAACGGTACGATAACAAGTTGTGGCCACGACTTAATAAGTTGTGGTCACAACTTTTTATCTTGTGGCCACAACTTAGTATCTTGTGGCCACAACTTAGTAACTTGTGGCCACAACTTAGTTACTTGTGGCCACGACTGTGGCCACAAGTTACTAAGTTCTTAGTCTGGAGTTCCTTCCCCTTATTACAATGTACTATCATAGGAAGTCGGGAACCAGACTACTAAGTTGTGGCCACAAGATAAAAAGTTGTGGCCACAAGTTACTAAGTCGTGGCCACAAGATACTAAGTTGTGGTCACAATTTACTAAGATGTGGTCACAAGATACTAAGTTCTAGCAGGGACACTATATGTTATATAGTGTCCCTGGTTCTAGTCACAAGATAACAAGTTGTGACAACAATTTACTAAGTTGTGACAACAATTTACTAAGTTGTGACAACAATTTACTAAGTTGTGACAACAATTTACTAAGTTGTGGCCGCAGGATAAAAGGTTGTGGCCAAAACTTAGTAACTTGTTTCCACAATTTTTTATCTTGTGGCCACAAGTTACTAAGTTGTGGCCACCATATAAATAAAGTGTTGCGTATGTCACTCTGTGCCACCGTAATCAACAGAACATTCGCTCTTTGCCTAATGATTTAGATGTATATCTTATTAAAAGTGTATTACGGCATGATGTTATAACTTAACCCTTTACCACATGTAGACGCTTTTCTTACGCCTCTGCAGCAGACGACTTTAGAAAACATTGCGGCAAAAAAAACCAGATAAGAAGTTGTGACCACAAGATACTAAGTTGTGGCCACAAGATTAAAAGGTTTTGGCCACAATTTACTAAGTTGTGGCCACAAGTTACTAAATTGTGGCCACAACTTTCTGTCTTGTGGGGGAATCCGCTGTGGTCGAGCGGTTAGCGTCGGGGATTTCGAAACCGGGTGTCCCGGGTTCGATCCCCAGTCGCGGCACTACGGTCATGGTGGAGTGCCCTTGGGCAAGTCACATTTTCTAGCCTAGTACTGGTTTGTTTACCCAGGGATCATGAATAATTAAATTTAATTGCGCGCTAAATGACCTTAGTTGTCGATGCGCCATAAAACAATATACATTCATTCATTCATTCATTCTATCTTGTGGCCACAAGTTACTAAGTATACAAATAAAGTGTTCCGGATGTCACCTCTGTGCCACCGTACTCAACAGAACATTCGCTCTTTGCCTTAATGATTTAGATGTATATCTTATTAAATGTGTATTATGACATGATGTTAAAACTTAACCCTTTACCACATTGAGATGATTTATTACGCTTCTGCAGCAGACGACTTTTGAAAACATTATGGCAAAAGAAAAAAAAAAGCTCAAAACGAGTATTTTTTCTCTTTTACCACACTGTTTTCAACTCTTTTCCACAGTTTTTGTCAATAAGATTTGAAAGTCGTCTGCTGAAGAATAGTTGTGTGTGGTAAAGGGTTAATCGAATATTTACGCCGTTTATCACAGTAGAAGAGTTATATCACGGCGATAATATAGTATACGTTTCATTCATCATCCCTGGTGGACTAACCAGTTCTACTCTGATAACGTTCGTCACCTTTAACCCTTTCCCACCTGCAGACGCATTTTGACGCAATAGCAGCAGACGATTTTTTAAAACATTGTGGCCAAAGATGAAATTGCTCATGATGAGCAATTTCTCCTCTGGCCACAATGTTTGCAACTTTATTCAACAATTAAGCTGTCTTTTATGGAGATTTTTCAGGTTTTTGTCACTGTGTTTTCAAAGTCGTCTGCTGCATATTTGTTGTATGTGGGAAAGGGTTAACCCATTTTCCACTTGCAGACGCACTTTGACCCATCTTGGGGACAACTTTTCAAAACAACGTTTCCTTTTGTCACATTGTTTCCGATGCTATTCAATAACGGTGCACTCATATTTCCAGTGTATAATATGGAAATAGCCGATAGCGACCCAATTGGTCAGGAAGAAAAAGGAATATTCAAACTGTACAGATACTTTCCAGATTCCGTGATTGATACGTTCCGACTGATCTTGGTAGACACTGCCTCCCCGACCCCTAACCTAGAAGCATCTCAAATGTTGTCTTAGACGACAGGGGAAAACACAAGTATCTAATACAAAGTAATGATCATGTGACTTTTTGTTGGTCTTCTGTTTGAAAGACATATACATTATAGTAAAAACGTTAAATTTCGAGGCCAAACAGAGAATCTACTTCTACACTGTATTATTTGACTTCAAACATTGTGAACTGCTATGTAGATATATGCATAAAACACACAGGGGATCCACTTATCTTTAATATTCTCCATCACCCCCCCCCCCCAAAAAAAAAAAAAAAACAACCCTGAAGACTTCTAAAATTCTAATGCATTTTAAAAATATTGTAGAAAATGTAGAAACTGATACAACTACCTGTTGTCAAACTACTATCACACTTATAATTAATTCCAAGCGTTTTCGTCAGATATATTTAAAGCAGGCGATACTACACATATCACAGTGCAAAGCGTAAAACCAGACGATAAATGTCGAAATTTACTGCTACATTGAAAGGACAAAGATCACACCACTTCAAGAAATCTAAAGTGCTGTTATACAGCCTTTAAGTGTTTTCTTTTCTTTTCTACAAGTTGAACTTCTACATGTATGTATACTTCAAGAGTATGCATGTTAAAGTATTAACCATTTTTCTAATGAAATAAGATTATGTTTTTAAGACTCCATTATATTGAAAACGTCCAAAGAAAAGAGTCGATTTTCAACTTGAACAGGGGCGTAGCTTTGCAATAATCAATGTGTAGGCCGTCTCGTGAGAAAATCAACATTGTGGACTCTGCGTAAAGTATCGACCGGATCAGCCTAAGCATGCCATACAGGCCTACCCTGATAGACACTTTTCGCCTCCTGTGGATTTTCTGTTTCAGGAATAACTACTCTATACATCAACCCCCCTAAGACGGAATGTGTTGGCCGGATTAGTCTGCAATAGTATGTAATTTCTCCATTGTTCCATTCCCCAAAAAAGTGTCAAAACGGTTTTTCTGTATATTGTCTTAGAGTCATATTAAAATCTAAGTTGAAATGAAACAGCCCTTAGCATTTCTAATCATATTTGTCTGAAATGTAGTAAACAAATTGGTTATTTATTGTGCTATTGACCGATGTACTTTAGTACATATATTTACTAACAACATCCATAAACGTACCTTTAACTTTAACCGGGCCGAGCCCCGGTAGCTCAGTCAGTAGCGTCTCGGGCTGTCAATTCAGAGGTTGTGCGTTCGAATCCCGGCTCGGCCAACTTTCTTTCCGAGGATTGACAAAATTCTTTTACCAATGGGCTAAGTCTATGTGGAAAAGCAGCCAGTTGTCTGGGAAGATTGTTGTGTGGGGAACTGGTGTGAGAGAAAACCAGGAAATGCATGAGTAGGTGAACTGGCCAGTGATATAACTGAGAAATTGTTAAAAACGCGTTTAACCCCAATCAATCAATCAATCAATCAATCAATCAATCAATCAATCATTAACTTTAACCGTAAGAATTACCCCTTAGAGGTTGTTACTGTAGGATTATTGTCAACTTTGTCAATTGTACAACCAGTATCCATCTCTCTAAATATGAGCCGTTCCACGAGAATACCAACATTGCGGACTCTGCGTAAAGTTTCGATCCGGATCCGCCTAAGCATGCCACGCCTACTGTGGATGTTCTGTTTCAGGTATCATTACTCTATACATCTATCCCCCTGAGACGGAATGTGTCGGTCCGGATTAGCCTGCACGAATTGCGAAGGCTTATCCGGGTCGATACTTTACGCAGAGTCAACAATGTTGGTTTTCTCATGGAACGGCTCATATGTAATATAGTACTAGGATAACCAAATATTCCACAGAATAGCGCTCCTGTCATCTACCTCGAGAACACATGCATAAGTTAACCCTTTCCCCCATACAACAAATCTAGAGCAGAAGATAGTAGAGTACTTTTAAAGTATCAAGGCAACGCACAGAAAAGCTCTATAAATGCAGGTATAATTACTGAAAAGAATTGAAAACATTGTGTCAAAAGGAGAAATTGCTCGTTTTGAGCAATTTCTTTTTATGTCACAATGTTTTCAAAAAGTCATCTACTGCAGAGGCGTTGGGAAGCGTCCATATGTGGGAAAGGTTAATTATAGAGTGTACAGATATGATCTTATTGACGCCGCGTGGAAGCGCGGCGTCAGTATAGGATAGGTTTTAATTTTGTACCATGGGGTGACGTAATCGAAAAGGGAGAAACCAATGTTATTATTGTTAAAAAAATCTCTGTTGTTTGTTTGAAAAAAAAAACACCTTTATAAATCAATAAATTGTATAAAATGATTTAAGACACAAAACGATACAAAATAGGCATGTCTTCTACCGTTATTACAAAAACTTTAGACACATCTAATGGGTATTTAATAACTTTCCCTAACTTCCTAGGCTACGCTTTTTTATAGTTTGGTTTACGACCCGATTCATCAAAGCTCAGAAAAACGTTTCTGGCGATGTTTTTGCCTATTTATAATATTGAGATTTTTAAATAAATGGGTTATCTTTAGAAAATCAATGATGATTCATTTTAATTACTACATTTTACAGTATAATTCTAGAAACTGTAAAAACAACGTTAACCCAACTATGCAATAGGCATGGCCGTAACGTGACCCGTTCTATTTGTAAATGCAGCATATCATCGCTTGGCGATTTTGGTAATTCTCATTGAAGAGACGACAAGGTGTCATCGGTTCCCATAGAGTAATTAAGTTGTCTGTGCTTCCTTCCGTTATAAATACTTCGATGTTTTCACGATTTTATCCGATTTCCAAAATTCATTTGATTCGTACCCGGTTTTTGTTTAGCGTTATAACGCCTTTATTTCGCGTTATTAAGTCTTTATTTTCGCGTTATTACACCTTTATTAGTCGCCGGGCAGAAGCCCGCGACTTCTATTTTTAATAGGTTTTCTGAAATCACATGGGAGGGGGGATTATTATTAGAAAGAAACACATTTAGATGTCTTGAACATATTACAATTGTGTTTGTTTAAAAACACTAAGTAATGACACATCTAAAATGAAATAAATATTCCGATGTTTTAGGTATTTTCAGTTTCTTTATTTTGACCCGCATTTATGTTTTTTGTAAGTCTTGCTCGTTTGTTTGCAGATGACACCTCCTTAGCAAGCTCTGCTACAAATATTTCAGATCTGGAAGGCATTATGAATCATGATTTAGTTATGTTATCTACCTGGTCAAAACAATGGTTAGTCACATTTAATCCCTTGAAAACGGAAGCAATATTATTTACGACCCAAAATGTTCATTATCCTTCACTGTATTTTGAAAATATTCCTGTATCATTTGTTCAAATCCACAAACACTTGGGCGTTACAATCAGTAATAATGGTAAATGGCATGCTCATATTGAAAACATAATCAAATCTGCTTCTAAAGTTCTCGGCATGATGAGAAAGGTTAAATTCCAAATACGTAGGGATTCTCTTAATCAAATTTATACTTCATTTATTCGTCCAATCTTAGAATACGCTTCGTAGTGTGGGACAATTGTACCTGTTCCGAAAAAGAAAATTTAGAGAAAGTTCAAAACGAAGCGGCAAGAATAGTTACAGGCACAACTAGATCAATATCGCTATCAAAATTATACAAAGAGATTGGCTGGTTGTCTCTTTCAGACAGACGAAAATACCAAAAATTAATATTGGCATTCAAAATCAATCATGGTATGACCCCAAACTATTTATTTGATATATTTCCGATACGGTTAGTAACAGAACGTCTTACAATCTTAGAAACTCGCAAGATCTGGATATCCTATCTAGACGAACTGAACTCTTTGCAAACTCCTTCGTTCCATCAACAGTCACATTATGGAATCAATTACCAGTTGTTTTAAGGGAAGCACAGTCATTGTCAATGTATAAACGAAATCTCTTAAGCACTTATTTTCAACGAATTGTAGTACCTATATACTTTAAGTACGGTAACGAACATCATCTGCAATGCAAACACGACTAAGAAATAATTGTAGTAATTTAAAAAATGACCTTTACATTAACCATATTGAAAATTGCCCTACTTGCATCTGCACACACGGAGTAGAAGATGCAGAACATTACTTTTTTAAATGCAATCGATTTGTACAACAACGAACTAAACTGTTTCAAAAAACAAGAATGTTCCATCCACTTAATGTTAAAAAGGTCTTATATGGTTCAGAACAATATTCAGATGACGAAAACATAAACCTATTCGAAAGTGTTCAAATTTTCATTCATGAATCAAGAAGATTCGAAGTTTCTAATAAATAACTTTGAAAAAGAGATATGTTTCTCTCCCCTATCTCTGTCATATTTATCACTTCAGGGCCGATCGCGCGACAATCAATGACCAATCAGTGACCAATCAGAAAATACTTGCTTGTATACATATATGCATGTGTGAATGTATGTGTGTGAGAGAGTGTGTGTGTGTGTGTGTGTGTGTGTGTGTTTCATCAATCATATTTGTTACCATTCATAATTACCTGTCATAATGTTAACTTCAATATTTCAAAGCCATCTTTAAGAATGTAAAATATAGTTGAAAGGGAATGGCCGTATCTAATGTTGTGAGAACTTGTGGCCAGACCCTTTTGCCTATACTAGTATATGATATATATGTACAATGTATAATGTTGAATAATTTTATATGGCAATAAAATATGTTTAAACTAAACTAACTAAATGTTTTTGGTTTTATTTACGAAGACAAAACAGTCCCTATATATTAGCTAGGCTGGTAAAGTTTATTTTACACTATATACTACATGTAATCAAAAGTCGATAACTACAAACCTTTACGTCGCAGTCTAATTTGTTTACTTACGCGCACCTGCCTGACTCGCGAATACCAACTGCGTAGATCAATCTCCTTTGCAGAGAGCCGCTCTTTACACTCACTTACAAATAGTAAATTATAGGTGATTTAAAATGTTTATTTGGTTCGAAACAAATGAAGAAAAGAACAAACCGAGATAAAACTGGTTTTAACGAAAAAATGACTTTGAACGAACACTCTCTGCCTATAAAGAGAGTTTCAAGAACGACACCTCTGCGAATAAGAAAGAACCGGGTCTTTCGTACAAAATTATTTCGTCCTTGACAATTTTAAATGTGTCATTTAATTCCCTAAAGCCATATTGCTTCCGATCTGCATATTGTTATGCATCATTGACACAAGGGCGCTCATCATAATATAATTTTAAAACATGAGTAGTTTGTTGTTTCATTATAAAAAAGGAAGGAAAGAATTAAAATAAATTAACATGTTGTAGGGCTAAGTTTATGTTCGAAATTAAGTTTAAATTATACAACAATTTCAATGAGATTTAACTGTTTAGTTGATATTATATTTCGATTTAACCCTTATCTCATTGTTTTAAAAGTAGATTGCTGCAAAGGTGTCCACTGTACTTTAAAAGAGGAAAGGTAAAATGACGTGCTATTGCATGCAAATCCTAAATTGTCTGTTTTGTGGTTTTATTGAAAAATAATAAAATTCAAATATTCTGACAAACATCTTGAAAAGTGTATGTGGAATTCACAAATCTTATAATTATTCCTTAATGAAAGCACTGTATACATACTAAGACTAATGATTGGCAAGATTACTCATTTCCATTTTACTGTTTATGATCAATAATTAGTTGTGTGTATGGTCAACCTACTTTGGAATGGAAATTGATCATACACAATGAAAGGCTTCAATTATCATTCACTTTGTTGACAAAACAATGCAAGTTATGATACATTTACACTTGACCCCACCCCTGATGTTCCAATATGCCCCTCAGTTGATAACTGTTTATTCAACTACTATAATGTTAGTGTTATGCATAACTGCACTATGGATATCCGGCGACATTGATGCGTTGCATCAACTTTCTCTTGTTTCGTGTTATAAGGCTTTTTATTAGCATTAATACGCCTTGATTTTCGCGTTAATACGCCTTTATTTTCACGTTATAATGCTTTTATTCCGTGTTACTACGCCTTTCTTCGCATTATTACGTATTTACCTGCGTTATTATGCCTTGTTTCGCGTTACTTCGCCTTTTCTCACTTTATACCGCCTTTTTTCGCGTTATCACAACTTTACAATATTATTTTTTCTCAGATGTTCCTAATAGGCTTTCGTATTTAGTAAATTACTCATTTGATATAAATAGATACCTTCCTGACTCACAATTGTTAAGAAATTAAATCGTTTGGCACGAAAATGATGAAATACG
Organism: Serripes groenlandicus; assembly: GCA_031761405.1. Classification (NCBI taxonomy): domain Eukaryota; kingdom Metazoa; phylum Mollusca; class Bivalvia; order Cardiida; family Cardiidae; genus Serripes; species Serripes groenlandicus. The sequence goes on along the minus strand of JASEVX010000003.1, from coordinate 122,754,356 downwards.
ATCTTAAATATTTAAGGATTTCGTAACGCTACATATCGTTGGTTGAATCGGGGCCAGATCAGCCTGTGTGTACAGATCAACATCTACCAACCCAGCCAAAAGATCATTCAATAGTTCGTGCGTAGAGTGGAAACACAAATCAATACTGTTGTATTTTGTGAGCTCATCTTAACACAACCCCACGAACAGCCGTTTACTGGTGCAACTGCAGCAGACGACGTTTGAAAACATTGTGACAAAAGTAGATCTAATCCTTGTGCCACAATATTTCATCTTAATTTTATAATTGTTCTTTCATTTATAGAGATTACATTGTATTTACTAAATGTTTTCAAAGTCATCTGCTGCATATTTGTTGTATGCGGGAAAGGGTCAAACGACAGACCGAGTAAATGTCTGAAGATATTTTTGCTTCGCCCCATATTTCGTGGTTCTAGCGCAGTGACCAACCAATATGTGCATGTCTAATTATAGAAAACTGTGCTCTACTCTGGGGAAAATAACATTTAACCATTCCCTACATACAGTAAAGATGCAGCAGATTACTTTGAAAACATCTAGACATACGTAAAAGGAACATTTCCAAATATGATAGATTAATATTAGTATTGAACAGATGTGATACATTGTGACAAAAGCAGAAATTTGATTATAAGGGAGGCTACCCTGGCAGACAATTTAGGGGAAATTCCAACATGGGAGGCTACCCTGGCAGACAATTTAGGGGAAATTCCAACATGGGAGGTAACCTATGGACGGAAGCAAAAGTTGACTCACCTGCGAAATTATCACACCTGTGCGCATGCGCATTGACAGAACAATTAATGGCTAACATGTTTACACTTTTGAAAAGTGTTACTTAATGTGATCGTTACTTTTGCTGCCATGTTATCGTATTTAATTTCACCTGTCCTGTTCCATGTTTGTTGGTAACTGTTAAAGTTCCAGATCATTGTTTTGTAATTAAACACAGGTAAGTGGAACGACACCTGTAATATACAGGTAGGCTTATTCATAACATCACTCACTTCCGCCATTTCCAACCTCTTATACATTCTTGAAATGATTTGATGAATAATCCTTTTATCGCGATGATTTGCATCGTTAAATTTCATTTAACTTTCAAATGGAATTAAACGTTATGTTTTAGGTTAGGTTAATGCGATCTCTGACCTGTTTCAACAAATTCGTGAGATGCAAGGCCTATACTTTCTCTTTTCAAAACACTTAGTTTCCACAATTGTAAATTGTTCCAGTGGTTTCAATTCCTGGCACTCCGGGTTTTTGGGAAAGCATTATGACTGATGCTCTTATAAATCAAAGCTTAACGGATAAAAAAAAGGAGATCCTCCTTACTTCAGAGCCGAGAAACCATCATAGAGGAAAGGGTGCTGGAGGTTTCGATAAATAACAAGTTCACTAATTTGGTAATATAGAGTAAAATATTTGTAGGCTTCGGTAGAAATGACCTTATAAAGTATTATTATAGTATACCTACCTACTGAATAGAATATGTTGTAACGGGAACGAGGTATAGGAATAAATATCACTTCTACGGCCTTGTAGTAGAAGCCGGCTTTTATAGCCATGTTGGTAGAGTGGTTGACCTTTTCATAAAGTTAAGCAACGTTCATCGCGTGTGAACAAAAAATCAATTAACTGTTTAATTCGTTCGGCATTGTAGATATATGGAAACATTATGGTAAACATGCATTCCATTTTCTCTCTAATTTCCAGGTATATTCCCAGATGAATATACATCAGTAAACCCATCCGAGGACTAGATAAGGAAGAGTTAACTCTTTCCCTCATACAACAATTCTGCAGCAGACGACTTCGAACATATTTTGTCAAAAAATAGAAAATCACTATAATTGAATGGATAACCTATGACTAAAAGTGGAAAACATTGTGTCAAAAGGAGAAATTGCTTGTTTTGAGCAATTTCTTCTTTTGTCACTATGTTTTCAAAAACCCGTCTGCTGCAGAGGCGTCAGAAAGGGTCTATATGAGGGAAAGGGTTAAACTGGTCTTTTCCCATCAATATCTCTTGTACTGTATGTCTAAACTAAGCCCAATGTTGTTGGTACTCAAAAGAATCGCCTCACTGAGCTGATCTCTTGAGTACCCACAACATAGGCTTTGATGCTCAAATAAGGATTTCGCGATGTGAATTAATGCTTGTCTTATCTTGAGCTCTGCCCATAACAATGTTGTCTTTGACTTACTCAATATTGTATGGGAACACTGTGGAATTGTCAAATGTTACTGTATGGCATCACACGGATATGTACACACATGTACTCACTCTACTGAGAGAATAAGCAGATGCTGATTTTTGTAAACATTGTGGCAAAAGGAGATTGTTCATGATCCACTTGCCTCAATGTTTTCAACTTTATTCATTTGCAAAAATTTACATGCTTTCGCCTTAATGTTTTCAAAGTTTTTTTTTGTATGTGGGAAAGGCTTCAATAATAATGTTAATCTATTGTTTGTTTACACATACAACATTTATTGGTGTAGGATTACTATAGTTACAGTATATAAAGTCCTTTTTACCAAAACCTCTAAAGGATCTACTCTATGTTATCAATTTACCACACTTGTCATTCACCGAAATCTCCGGTAACCTAATGGGAATGTGGTAAACTGTTGAGTGTAACCTACAAAGGACTGATTATGATATATACACTTAAATTTACTTTAAAACATGAACATTTGTCAAGAGTCGTCTGCTGCAATTTTGTTGTATGTTGGAAAGGGTTCATTAAGATCTTATACTAGAAAGATGGTTACTTAAGTTCATGGTCAACATTTTACATCCAAATATAACAAAGTTATCAAAACATGTAGGCGAAAATGGGAAAACCCCTTTAAATGAAAGTTTAATCATTGCATAGAGGTGAAAACATGTTGTCAAAAGGAGAAATTGCTGATTATGAGCAATTTCTCCCTTTGTCACTATGTTTTCAAAAGTCGTCTGCTGCAGAGGTGTCAGAAAGCTTCTATATGTGGGAAAGGTTTAAGGATGACCGATACTTGAAAGATACATGCACAGTAAATAAAATGATAAGTTTGTATTTATTATCCCTTTCCCTCATTCGACAATTCTGCAGCAGACGACTTTGAACATATTTTGTCAAAAAATAGAAAATCTCGATAATTGAATGGATAAACTATAACTAAAAGTGGAATACATTGTGGCAAAAGGAGAAATTGCTCGTTTTGAGCAATTTCTTCTTTTGTCACTATGTTTTCAAAAAGCTGTCTGCTGCAGAGGCGTCAGAAAGCAACTATATGAGGGAAAGGGTTAATGGTAGTTTCAACCATTATCCACATACAACACATCAGCAGCAGATGACTTTGAAGACCTACCCACAAACATACGAAAAAAACCTCTTTTAAATGAAAGTTTATAATTATTGAATAAAGTTAAAATCACTGGCAAATGGAGATATTGCTGATGATGCGGGAAATGGTTTAAATCACCTCATCTTGCATGACACCAAACTGAAAACCAAAAAAGAAAAAATGACATCATGATCTGGATGAATGAAATCAGTTTTAATCACAAAAGATGTGTGGTTGAAAACTCGAAAGTTAGCTTTTACTTATTTAAAGTAAAATCTCATTTTTCAATTAATGTATATAAAATTTGTTCACTGCATATTTGCAGACAGATAATTCTATGATTGAATGTTTAACACTTTCCCACATACAGCATATCTGCAGCAGACGACTTTGTTAACATGGTGGCAGAAACACGAAAAAAAATCCATAAATGATTAAAGAGAGTTGAAAATATTGTGGCAAAAGAACAAATAGCTCATTAGGAGCAAACTCTCCTTTTGTCACAATGTTTTCAAAACGTTGTCTGCTTCAAATGCTTCTCTGTATGTTTAATATATTTGTTTTCTGATCTATAGGTGACCTTTTAGAACTTCACCATGCAGTACTACGACAGTAAATCCCAGCTGGATGGGAGCGAGATGGACTCGCAGTCCGCATTTGAGATGCACCCATGGCCGGCCCACTATTCTTCACAAGCTAGTATCGCTCCGAGTTACAGGAGTTACCTCTCCGCCTACACCCCCTCACAGGCCTCGTTCTTCGTATTGCCCGTAACGGCCGAGATACCCGATCACTTGCGACGTCCACAAGATAACTGGGGCTTTGCCTTTTGTTCACTCTTCTGCAATCCTATATTTGGTGTTGTTGCAATATTGCTGGCAGGTATGGTTCTATTTTAACACCTGATCTATAGAAAATAATTATTTGGATTAATAAAAATAAATGCATTACATTTTTTAGCTCGCCTATTCGAAGAAATAGGGGAGCTTATGTAATCACCCTGGCGTTGGCATTGGCGTACACATTGCCAGCTTGGTCAAACCTTTGCTTGCAAGGCCGTTTCTCAGACACTGTGTATGCTGTTGCCTTGAAAGTTCACACACTTATTCAGGGTCATTATTTGACCTTGGATGTCAAGTCCCATAACTCTGGAATGGATTTCTACTGAATTGTGCCCCTTTTTGGACTTAGAATTTTGGTCAAACCTTTGCATGCAAGGCCTTTTCTCAGACACTGTATGCTGTTGCTTTGAAACTTCACACACTTATTCAGGGTCATGAGATGACCTTGTATGTCAAGTCCCATAACTCTGGAATGGACTTTTACTGAATTGTGCCCCTTTTTAGACTTATCATTTTGGTCAAACCTTTGTGTGCAAGGCCTTTTCTCAGACACTGTGTATGCTTTTGCTTTGAAACTTTACACACTTATTCAGGGTCATTAGATGACCTTGTATGTCAAGTCCCATAACTCTGGAATGGATTTTTACTGAATTGTGCCCCTTTTTGGACTTATAATTTTGGTCAAACCTTTGCATGCAAGGCTTTTTCCCAGACACTGTGTATGCTGTTGCTTTGAAACTTCACACACTTATTCAGGGTCTTTAGATGACCTTGTATGTCAAGTCCCATAACTCTGGAATGGATATTTACTGAATTGTGCCCCTTTTTGGACTTAGAATTTTGGTCAAACCTTTGCATGCAAGGCTTTTTCTCAGACACTGTGTATGCTGTTGCTTTGAAACTTCACAAACTTATTCAGGGTCATTAGATGACCTAGTATGTCAAATCCCATAACTCTGGAATGGATTTTTACTGAATTGGGCCCCTTTTTGGACTTAGAATTTTGGTCAAACCTTTGCATGCAAGGCTTTTTCTCAGACACTGTATATGCTGTTGCTTTGAAACTTCACACACTTATTCAGGGTCATTATATGACCCTGTATGTCAAGTCCCTTAAATCTCGAATGAATTTTTACTGAATTGTGACCCCTTTTTGGACATAGAATTGGTAAACCTTTTCTCAGACACTGTGCCCCTTTTTGGTCAAACCTTTGTGTTCAAGACTGGGAATTCTGGGTTATAGTTAGGCATTCAAGGCCTTTTCTCAGAACATATATAATGTTTTCTGTTGCTATTAAACGGTTTTCTTTCTTTTGTAAATTCATTTTCAACTGAATTATTCCTTTTTTGGATTTTGGACTTTTACCAATGCTATAACTGTTCTGAAGTAGGCCCTAATAGATGATGGCCCTGATAGGCGAGCTATATTGTCCTTGGACAACTCTTGTTAACATAACATCTTGGTTAAAACATTGGTATGACTATAATAAAGTTCTGGAAAAGCAGAAATTGTTCAAAGACTTACTACAGAGGCATCATAAATTGTCTGTCTGTCTTAAAGGTTAAACCTTTCCCTCATACAACAAATATACAGAAGATGACTTTGAATACATTCAGGCCAAAATGTTAAAATGATCTATGTATGAAAGTGAAATTATTCAATAGGGTTGAAAACATTTAGGCAAAAGGGAAGATTGCTCCTTGTAAGCAATTTCTCCTTTTGCCGCAATGATTTCAAAAGCTGTCTGCTGCTAAGGCATCATGAAAGGGTTAAACTGTTTCAGAAGCACTGGTTGAAAGCTGCTCTTAACACTTTTCTCACATATAGACACAGATTAACTAGTTGGAAGGAGACAACTTTTGAACAATTTGTAGCAAAATGAGAAATCACACATTATGTCATAACTTTTTCAATTCTATTCAATCATGGTACTTTAATTTTCCATAATTCTGCTGAAGAAGTGTTGTTTGTGGGATCATTGTAATGTTTGTTATTAATGAGCAATTTCTTATTATCATATATCACACACAATATTTTCAACTCTTCACAATCTTTCCAACTCTTTCCATTGTTATTTTATTTCCATGTTTCATAGTTTTGCCTGATGATCTCAAAATCGCCCGCTGTTTTATTGTTGTATTTTGGAATGGGTTAAATTAATAAAAGATATGAGTGACACTGGTCCAATGGGATTGTTTTAACCCTTTTCCACATACATTAAATCTGCAGCAGACAAGTTTGAAATTATCAAGTCCAAAATTTCTATAAATGATAGTATGATTATTGAATAAGGTTGAAATCATGATGAGCAATTTCTCGTTTTGTCACAATGATTTCAAAAGTCAACTGCTGTCAAAGGTGTCAGAAAGCGTCTGTATGTGGGAAAGGTATCACTTAGTTGAGTGTTAGTTGATACTGATTGACCTACAAGGATGTCAATGCATTTGAGGCATTTAATCAGGCCCGCCTTGTGTGCTGAATGTTGGGTCATAACAAAGACTTTGAAAATGGTAGTAATTGATTTACCTCCCTCGTGCAAAGGATTGTGGGGACAAGTTCTTAGGTCAAGATGTCAGGATAACTGAACCAGTGATACTGGTAACTTACACAAGAATCACATGCTATAACTAACAATTGTTGAAAGTTGCATAAACACCATAAAAAAACAATTAATTTGGTAACATTTGTGTTATCTATCCGAGATCTTATGCTTGAAACATTGCCTTACTTATTAAATGATTATATCGATGGGAAAAAGTTAATGACACCAGTTTCTTTTTTTTTCATCTTATTGTCTGAATCGATTTTGAGAAAGGTACATCATGTAGCCAGTTGCTTGAGAAGAAGTTCTTTTCATTACTAGTGTTAGTCTTAAGAGTATCATGAATAAAGATGGGTAGATAAACTGACCCCAGTGATTTAGAACATCTCTATAATTGAATGGATAACCTATGACTAAAAGTGGAAAACATTGTGGCAAAAGGAGAAATTGCTCATTTTGAGCAATTTCTTCTTTTGTCACTATGTTTTCAAAAAGCATTCTGCTGCAGAGGCGTCAGAAATCGTCTATATGAGGGAAAGGGTTAACACCTGGAGTCGGTCATATAAGTATCTAATTCTGATTTGACTCTTTTTTTCTTCAGAAATGTCAAGAGATTTGTACAAGAAGAAGCAGTACATCCGGGCATCAAAATATGGGTCATACGCAAAGGGATCTGCAATGGGTGGGATAATCGTTACCATTGTGCTTTTGGTTCTTATATTAGCGCAAGTGATACATTATCAGACTAAGTTTAACTACTAGCAAAGTGCTGAACTGACTCAAGTCATTGTGTATATAGAATAATTTTGTTCATTTTATTGAAATACTTTATAAATATGTAATTATCCCTTTCCCTGATGTAAACAACTTCATAAGCATTTCACACAGAATACAACAAATCAACAGCAGAAAACTTTGAAAATATAAAGACATAAATGCATAACATCTCTATAAATGGAAGTTTTATTAATGAAAAGACTTGAAAACATTGTGATAAAAGGAGAAATTATTCATTTTGCCACAATCTTTTCAAAAGTCGTCTGCTCCTTGAACGTCATAATGTTTATGCAGGTGGGAAAAGGGTTTACAGGTGCTTTTAATGTGGACGACTCTCAAAATATCTTACTTTGAAAAGTACATTTTAAACAGGTTTTATATAAAGATGAGTCAACTTAGTGTTTTTACCTGCACTGTATCTTCTTTACTACTTTCCCACTTGCAGACATATGTTGATGCATCTGCAGCAGAGGACTTAACCCTTTCCCTCAAACGACAAGTCTGCTGTTAAAAAATAGAAGATCACTATAATTGAATGGATAACCTATGACTAAAAGTGGAAAACATTTTGGCAAAAAAAGAAATTGCTCGTCTTGAGCCATTTCTTCTTTTGTCACTTTTTTTCAAAAAACCGTCTGCTGCAGTGGTGTCAGAAAGTGTCTATATGAGAGAAAGGATTAAGCAGACATTGTGGTTAAATGAAAAAATGCTCATAATGTGCAATTTCTGTACTTACCTCAATGTTTTCAACTCTATTTTAAAAACTGTTATTTCATTTATACATGGTTTTCACAGTGTTATCAAGATGTTTGCAAAGTTGTCTTCCGTAGATTAGTTGTATGTGGGAAAGGGTTCGTGGGACAGTTCCTATAAGGGCCAACAACAAAGGTCAAGTGGAAAAATAAATTATTTTAGTTTCAGAAAATTATCTCTTATGTCAAGCAATAAGTTTTAACTGTTGACCCTATTTGTTATTATTAAATTTGTTCAGTGCCCTTTCTTATAGTTTTCTTGTCCGGAGAATAACTTTAAAACTAAAGGATGGAATTTGATACAACTTCATACTATGGTAGATCACAATGAGAGAAAGTGCAGTGTACAAGAACAATAAGCTAGTATGGTACTTGTACTAAATCATACCAGGATAAAATCCATACTTCTTTTAAGTTCTCCCATTTTGAGGGATCTGCAACAGGTGGCAACAGAAAACACTGCAGGAAAATGAGAATTGCTCATAATGAGTGAATTCTAATTTTGTTATATTATTTTCTGCTCAATTCAGTCATTATACTTCATTTATACAGAGGTTTTCCATATTTTGCCTCGATGTTTTCAAATCTGCAAATGTTCTATGCAGGAGAGGGATTGTTTCATTTCAATGTAGACTTTCATATTCTGGGGAAAAGTGATAGATTTCCCAGCATATAATTGTATTGTACAGTCTTAAAGGTATTACACATTCCAACATACAACAAATCTGCAACAGAGGCATCTTTTTGGGGGAAAGAGTTAACCTTTGCCCACTCACAGCAAATGTAAACAATTTCTGCTTTTGTCACAATATTTCAATAGTCATCTGCTGCAGAGGTGCTGAAAGGATCTGTATGAGGGAAAGGGTAAACCTTTCCACTCATCTGAGTAAAACATTGTAAATGTAATTAGATGCTGTGATGGAGAACATATAGGGATTGAAAAGTGTCTTCCAGATTCTTCCAACAATTAGCAAATAGCAAAACGATATTTACCAAGTCACACTTTGTCATAACATGTACATGCAGTTACAAACTGTGTGACATCTCGTAATTGTACTTAGCTATAAACTACTTTGTGACATCTTGTATAAACCACTTTGTGACATCTTGTAATTGTACTTAGCTATAAACCACTTTGTGACATCTTGTAATTGTACCTAGCTATAAAACATTTTGCGACATATTGCTGCAGTAAGTTATAAGTAGCAAAAGAATGTGACTATATATTATGGCAACAACCTATGGCACATATTGTAACAGAACAGTTTAAATATGGCAACTTTTCCAATAATGTTTTATTTTTTTTAGTTAAGGGTTAACCCTTCTTCACATACAGTCTTTTTCCTCTGCAGCAGGCAACTTGAAACAAAGTGACAAAAGGAAAAATTGCTCATAATGAGCATTTTGACTTTTGCCACAATTTATTTAAAAGATCTTTCATTTACAGAGATTTTTTTCAATATGCTGCAAGATTTGTCATATATGTTTTAGTCTTGGAAAACCTTCCCCACTGCAGACTTATTTACATCTTTTATCTAACCCATTACTCCCAATGACCTTTCAAAGGTCGTCTGTTTACAATCATCAGACAATCAATTTCAACAATCTAGAAAACTTAGATTTACATTGAAAAAGCAATTCCACCTTTTATTGCAATGTTTTCAAAAGTCATGTTCGATGGCATGTGTCAAATGTTGTGTGTGTCAAGTAATGGGTTAAAAACAGATGACATTTCATAACATTTACTCCTACATATATGTGCGGTTTAATTTCTTGAACAACAACTATGAATCTATACTGTTGTTTATCACATATTGTAAATATTACCACTGATGTCATTAAGGTGAACCACACACAGTGTTAAAGAGTGTTGTTGCATCTTTGAATAGTGAAAACTCGGATAAGTCTATTTATATTCATAGTCTGACCAAAGTCTTCACTCTCAGCTTACAGTTACCAGTGAAATAGTTGTTTAGGCAGGTTAACATCTTTATGCCATTTGATCTGTTAATTAAGAGACCTTTTCACTCAATATGCTAAAATGAGCCTGTCTTTGCAAAATGATGCATCCTTCCTTTTACTAGTATCAGTGTAAATTTAGATCAGCCTTGAGCACTTTGATAACACTGTCATAATTTACAGGCTGATCTGGACGGATACCATTAACACAAAAGACAACCTGTATATTTTCGAATGAAGAGGTCAAGTTGATTTTTGTATTAAAAAAACCTGTTTATTATATAATTATTTTTTAAACTTACCATGTCAAAGACTGAATTTACACACAAAGTATGACCATGACAAAGACTTAAGAGCAATTTCTTCTTTTACCCAAATACTTTAAATTTAAATTGAAAAGAAAAGTAGCCATAGTTTTGCCAAGATGCCATTTGCTGTAGTATGTGGATAATGGTTAAAGGTGCATAAATACAATACTTGGAGTGAGATTGTTGTCAGCAAGATCAATGTACCAATTACTTGTAGATGGACATTGTTGATTTCATTGAGTATATTTTGTGAGCAGGTGCAACAACACCTAATCACCACAGGTTGATCCTGTACTTTTAATGTAAACATAACATCATCACAGGGTTCATGCTTTACGAAAACCAACCTTACATTTTTTTTTATATTTGTAGGAAACAATTCTCACACCTTTACTGTGTGATTTACATGACCAAAGTGATAAGTGAACTGTGCATGTACATATCAGACAGGATGTGTGTGCATGGTGATCTGAATCTAAACAGAAATGCAAACACCTTATGGCTGGTTTTCCTAAAGCGTCGCCCAAATCATAATTGTTATCATCAATTTAAACTTTTTATTTCCAAGTTTTTAACATTCCATTTGTTTTGTACAGGAACGATTATTTTTGTACTCTTTTTATAAATAGGTATGTGTGCATATTCACTCCACTATACTTCAGATAAAAAATAAATACTATATATATCTGAGAAGAGGTTATTTTGTCTCGCTGTTCTCAAATTTATTATGCTCCCTGAATTTTCTTCAGAAGGAGCATATTGTTGTCGCTTTGTCCATTTGTTGATGCATATTAGGCTGTCCGTCTGGATGTCTGTCATGCATTTGTTCGGTGCTATTTCTCAGCAAATACTGACTTAAATTAAATGAAACGATGGGAAGTGGAAGACAAGACAAGCATATTATCATTGTGTTCCGGTTGATGATTTTTCATAGAGATCTTGCCCTTTTAATTTCTATATAATACGACATATATCCAAGCCATTTCTCAGCAACTACTGTTTTGAATTTAAAGAATCTTTATGGGAAGTTTCACTAACAAGAGAAGATGTGCACATTATTACCATGTTTCCGTTTGATGATTTTGTACAGAGTTATTGTTCTTTTAATTTATATATAAAATGACATAGAAGAATTCTTGTCCTGGCTATTCCTCAGCAAACAATTGGCGTATTTCAATGATACTTAATTGGAAGCTTTGCTGATAAAAGATGTGTGCATTAACACCAAGTTCTGGTTCAATTATTTTTTCACAGAGTTCTTGCCCTTTTAATTTCTATATAATATGACATAGGATGTTTTTGTCCAAGCTATTTCTTGTCAACTAGTGACTTGAATTCAATGAAACTTTATTGGAAGCTTCACTAACTAGAAAGAATGTGCACATTTCAGTTCGATGACTTTTCACAGAACAGAATTATTCCCCTTTTAATTTCCATACATTATGGCGTAGGAGAGTTCTTTTTCGGCTTTTTTCTAAGCAATCACAGACTTCAATTCAATGAACCTTTATGGGAAGTTTTACTTCCGGTTCAATGATATTTTACAGAGTTTTTGCCCTTTAAATTTCTATAAAATATGACATAGAAATGTTTATGTCAAAGCTTTTCCTCAGCAACTGCTGACTTAAATTCAATGAAACGTTATGGGAAGCTTCACTTACTATAGAAAATGTGCTTATTATCACCATGTTTTGGTTCGATGATATCTCCCAAAGTTTTTGCCCTTTTAATTTCTATATAGTATGATATAGGACCATTCGTGTCATGGCTAATTTTCAGCAGCCATTAGTCGGAATTCAATGACACTTAATCGGAAGCTTCACTAACAAGAGAAGATGTACATTTCATTACTATTTACTGGTTCGATGATTTTGTACAGAGTTAATGCCCTTTTAATTTCTATATATAGTATGACATAGAAATATTGGTATTCTGGCTATTTCTAAATAACCATTGACATAAATTGAATGACAATTTATGGGAAGCTTCAATAAGAGATGTGCACATTATCACCATGTTCCAGTTCGATGATTCTTTACAGAGATTTTAACATTTGATATAGTATGATATAGGATCATGCGTGGCATTGCTTTTTCTCGGCGACTACTAGTCGGAATGCAATGATACTTATTGGGAAGCATAGCTAGGACCAGGAGATGTGTATCTTATTACTATATTCCGGTTAAACGAATTTTCACAGAATTATGGCCCTTCAAATGTTTATATAGGATGATATAGGACCATTTGTGTCCGGGATATTTTTCAGCAACAACGAGTCGGAATTCAATGATAATTAATGGGAAGCTTCACTATCAAGAAAGGATGTGCATATTATTACTAGTTCCGGCTGAATAATTTGTCACAGAATTATTTCCAAGCAATTACCTGTTGCTACATATAGTATTTAATGGCACCATTCGGTTTACTTCGCGGAGCATCCTAAGGTTCAACCGATATCTTATATTATTGCAGACACAGAGAGCCTTTAAAACATCTGCAACGCTAAACCAGGGACACTAGATTACATATGATATGTAATATAGTGTTCCCGACTAAACATAAGCTGAAACCATTGTCGTTCATTTACGATGGTCTCCATGTGAATTATTGTGACCGCCCCTTGTCTTGCGTCCGTCGTTCGTCGTCCTTGCATCAACACCCCGTCTGTAACCAGTCGGTCATTTTTCTTTCCTCCCTAACAAGTTGGTAGATATGTTAATCAATTTGTAGAAAAGATCCTTAGGTGACCATCTATCGGATTTCTTTAAAGCTACGTTGATAGTCGGAAAATCTTGCTGTTTTCCAAAATTATTTTGTAGAAATGGTCCTTGAGTGACCCTCTAAAAGATTCCCTCGTGCCATGTTGATTGGTCGAGAAACATGACGCTGTTATGCGTTTAATGGCTATAGTTAAAACTTTTAATATCTTTTCATCCAAAAATATCTGGTCGATTTCCAATTAATTTTGTAAAAATGTTCCTTGGTTGAATCTCGATCAGATTTCTACAACCATATTTATTGTTTATCCTTCTCCAAACAGATATCAATATTAATTCTTTCCCACCCATAAACGCTTTCTCACGCATGTGCAGCAGACGACGTTTGATAACATTGTGACAACAAAGACATTGTTCCAGATGATAATATCTCCTTTTGCCACAATAATCTTAGCTTTAAATATGTAATAATTGTTCTTTTCTAACGGTTTTCCTAGTTTTTTACAGTTGTTTGCTTTAAGTAAGAAAGTGTTAAAAGTGTAGTGGCTGAATATGGTGTTAAGACATGATTGCACGGATAGCTCAGTTATTTAGAGCGTCAAGCTACTCTTGTGGGGTGTCGTAGGCTCGAGCCCAACATCGGGCAGACAATTTCCCACTCTTATGCTACTTCAAAGGTGTCTGAAGTAGACTGGAATGCGTCTGGATAGTGCTGTATATACACTATTTGTAGCTCATTTGATAATCCGAAGGGTATATGGCATGACGAACAGGGTCAATGGTTCCACTACTTATACCTTATTTGTTTCTCATTTGATTTTGTTTGTTTGTTTGTTTGTTTGGAGTTTAACGCCGCTTTCAACAGCTTTGGTCATATCACGGCGGTCAGTGCACCTACCCATGTTTTCCTGGCTTTCCCACACCAGTACTTACACAACATTCTTTCGAAGCCACTGACTACTTTCCCACATAGATCAGAGGTGAGAGGCAATGGAAAACATCGCCCGAAAGAATGTCGCCGCAACCGGGTATCGAACCCGTGACCTCCAGATCACGAGTCAGATACGCTACCAATTGAGCTACCCGGCCGCCGGGTTTCTCATTTGATAATCTGAAGGGTATATGGCATGACGAACAGGGGCAATGTTTCCACTACGTATACCCTATTTGTAGCTAATTTTATAATCTGAAGGGTGTATGGCATGACGAACAGGGGCAATGTTTCCACTACGTATACCCTATTTGTAGCTAATTTGATAATCTGAAGGGTGTATGGCATGACGAACAGGGGCAATGTTTCCACTACGTATACCCTATTTGTAGCTTATTTGATAATCTGAAGGGTATATGGCATGACGAACAGGGGCAATGTTTCCATTCCGCATACCTTATTGGTAACTCATTTAATAATCTGAAATGGATATTTTACTGCGTATAGGTGCAATGTTTCCACTCCGCATCCCTTATTGGCAACACATTTAATAATCTGAAACATTTAGCTTCAAAGACATCTCGCTCTATACCATTGGACAGACATCTACCAAACTTTACAATGTTTTTCTTGTGATGGTTCTCTTTCAAATTGTTTAACAATTTAATTAATTATTACAGATGTTCTGTACTGATAAGTTGTTTCATGTACAGTTTCTACGGCGTGCAGTTTCATTCCCATACTTGATCAAACGTCTACCTAACTTTTACAGATTTGTTCCTGTGATGGTTTTCTTTCAAATTGTTTAAATATTTAATTCATTAGTACAGATGTTCTAACTGATAAGCTGTTCCATGTACAGTATCTACGCCGTGCAGTTTCATTCCGATTCTTGATCAAATTTCCTAGATATTAGCAATTACACATTTCCTACTATACTATCACTCGTATGATTGATTTAGGACCATCTTAGCCCCCTATTTTTAACCATACCATACCGGAGACTGAATTTCCACAAAATGACATGAATATACGTCCCCAATGTCTAGATAAAGCTTATTCTTAAACCCGCCCCTACATTGCAATGATTGTCATGTATGTATACAAGGCGTTGTTTAATAGTCTACTATATTTAGTAACGTTATTTTTAATTGAACGATAAAATCCTGCTCTTTTCCTGCTCTTTCAGCGCCGAATGTTTAAAGAAGACTCTTCCATGTTCAAAATAGGGCGTCTACATTTCTCATGTAATAAAAGTTTGGCCTATTTTGATAACTAAAAGGCAAACAATGCTGATTTCAGGTGAGACAGCTCGTTACGAGCTGACTCACCTGAATCGTATTCTTGCAAAAACCTCATATTGCCTTTGGCGCTAAAAGAGTTAAGAGCATCTGGGACACTACACAACCTTTGGATATCCAGACGCTATCCTACCATGCACTTCATCTGTGTCTAGCGTTCTTTGGAGCGGTCTCATGGCATATCAGATGTGTTTATCTTTTCCCACATGTTGACATATCTGTAGCAGACGACTTTTGAAAATATTGTGATAAAAAGAGAAGGGAAGAATCTAGTTTGCCGGTCCCCGGAAATGAAAAAACAAAGAACTAGTACGCATGAGCAGCGCGCGCCATCTTGTCAACCAAAACATTATTTTCGCTTACTTTACAACCATTTTTTGGGACCGGTAAACTAAATGTGTTCCAAAGAGAAATTACTTATTTTACCGAATCGCTTTCATTTCTCCTCATATAACTATATGCGTTTTTCAAAAATATTTTTCATAGTTTTAACCTAGATTCAGTATATCTGTGGGTAATGTCTGCTGCCGATTCGTTTGATGTGGGTAAGGATTACAAGTATATGGTTGTAATACTATAGGTGTGGATGGTTGTCAAAAAGATCAATCTAAGTATCCATTTCTTATAGACGGACATTGCAGGGTTAATAGCCCCACTTAACACCGTGTATCGTGTTTTTTTAATGTAAACATTACATCATCACAGGGGGGTTCATGCTTTACGAAAACCAACCGTAGATCATTTTTGACAATTGAAGAAAACGATTTAACATCTTGACTGTGTGTTTCACAAATACAGAGCATGTCGGTGGTTTTTAATGTTTCTGGACAAATAATCAAAAATTGCAGATACATATCAAAATGCCCGGATGTGCAGGGAGATCAGAATATACGACAGACTGTCATTGCATTGTAATTGTTTTTCAAATCAAAATCGTCATCATAATTTTTCCAAATTTTATTTTTTTGTACAGGAATTTATATATTTTTGATGTACAGGAATTATATTTTGTACTTTTATTTACAAAAATGTATTATGTAACGGTGTTCCGTTAGGGCCATCGTTGTTTCGCGGTTTCGACCTATGGTCGACAGTACAAAAAAGGGGTGCGATTAGTTCGAAAGCGGCGCGAGAGAGAGAGAGAGAGAGAGAGAGAGATGAGAGAGAGAGAGAGAGAGAGAGAGCTGAGAGAGAGGAGAGAGAGAGAGAGAGTGAGAGGGAGAGAGAGCGAAGTAGAGATCGAGAGAGAGACGGACGCGAGAGAAGAGAGATAGAGAGAGAGAGAGAAGAGAAGAGAAGAGAAGAGAGAAGAGAGGAGAAGAGAGAGAGAGAGCGAAGCGAGCGAGCGAGAGAGAGAGGAGAGAGTAGAGGAGAGAGAGCGAGAGAGAGAGAGAGAGAGAGAGAGAGGAGATGAGAGAGGGGAGAAGGAGGAGAGAGATCGAGCGAGAGATGGAGAGAGAGAAGAGAGATGAGTGAGAGAGAGAGATGAGAGAGAGAGATGAAGAGATGAGAAGAGGAGGAGAGAGGAGAGGAGAGATGAGAGAGAGAGGAGAGAGAGCTTTTGAAACAATCTGCAGAGCTTTACTCACAATCTGACATCATGGTGAAGTGTTGTATTAATCTTTCCTATCAATTTCGTTAGTTTCCATCATCTTATCACATGTTTCCAGAATAGTACCTGTTAGTATTTAGATCACCGAAAGCACAAAGTGCTTAAGTTTCCTCCTAAAGTGATCGCCTGTTTCCTGCCGTTTGTCGTACGATGTCAACACGTGTCATGTAAAACACTCTACTGGCAACATGTTGTATAATTCTACATGTGGTTTGTCTTTTAGATCATACATCTCCCCAGTAAATCTTGACCAAAATTTGAACTAGGTCATGTGAAGTCATAAATAAGGTAACAACGTCACATTTTATTAAAACTTTTAAACACTATAGATTACCACAATTTGTAATGTTTGTCTATGTGATATCTAGGCGAAGCCTCAAATACTGGGTAATGTCGGGGTCAAAAACACTGGGTCACTACTCCAATTTGAAGGAACATCTTGTAAACACTCTGGAAGCCGCATTTTAAACTTCGGTCAGAACGAATGTCCTCGATACTATCTAGGCCCCAAGTTTGATTAATGGGTCATGTCAGGAAAAAAACTAGGTCACGAGGCAAAACTGAGGGAGAATATCGTTGACAGTGTGAAACTTTGCAAGGACGGTTGTCTTGATGATATCTAGGATTAGTTAAAATTCGATTCATGTCCGCGTTAAATATCTAGTTTACTATAATAAATTTGAGAAAATCTGTTAACATGTAGAGACCGGCATTTTTTACTTCATCAGTTATTGAAATCTACCGAATGATTGTCATTTAATATATTCCAGGTCAAAGTTTCGAATATTGTCGGATCAGATAGTAGGTTTCTTTAAGGTCAAAATGAAGAAAATCTTGCTTAAACTCGAAGCAGCATGTTAAGTTTGTCAATGATTGTCCTTGATGGGTTTATTTCGAAAATGGGTCATGTCCTGTAAGAGACTAGTGATATTTAGGCCCAAACTTAAGAAATATCTTGTTAACACTGTTTGAAGCCCCGCAATAGTATTACGTAGCATGTTAACAGTTGTAAGAATGAGTGTCTTGCTGATTTATATGTAGAGTTCGAATGTTTTTCACTAGGTAGGCAACATTGAAATAAATCATTGATTATACGCTGTAGAGACCACTCAGTTGTGACTCAAGATTGACGATACTTAGTCAGATTGTTTGGGAAAGTGTGGGTCATGTAAGTTAGAAAAATAAAACTCTAAAATCAAGTAAACAACTTCAATTTAAGTGACCAGGTATCTTGACTTGAGCATGTTGAACACATTCAGAATGTTTGTCTCCGATGATTTCCTAGCTTAAGTTCGAGTTTGTACCAATATCTAATCAAAATCATATCACTAGGGTCAAACATAAGAAGAATTTTGTGGGAACCACTCTAGTTTTACCTGGCCGAACCGCAAAATGAAATATTGTGATTGACTATGTGATTCAGCCCCAGGAAAGCGACCAGGGTGCGATACTGAACTTCTTTTCAAAATATTATCACATGTCTACACTTATTCGATACGAAATGCTGACATTGAAGTAATGTGATAGTCTTGTATCCTGCAATTACTTTTGGATCCTAAATGCAATCATTTCTGATTGTCAACGTGGAAATGAGGTGGAAGTGACAAATGACTATGGAAATCCGCCGATAACCATAATATCATGCTATGATTCGCCGTCCTTAATGGGACCTTAATATGGGTACACGATGATGTACAATTTCTCCATAGTCACAATGTTTACAATTTTCTTTCAATAATTCCATTATTTTTGCCAAAGATCTTTTCAAAGTGGTACTGCACAAGTTGGCGTTTATGTCCAAAAACGTCGATAGACATTATGTTACGGACAAAGTTTAGTTTCTAGCCAGTACCAATTTAGACATTTCGGACCCTCCCTTGTCAGTGCGAACATTTTGACAGTCAGTACAAATTCTATACTTTGACTAAAAAAGCTTATTGTGTAACAAGGCATTATGAGTATCGTCCTTTTATACACACGTAGCTGTTCATCTAACGAAAAAAGCAATATCGGGATCTTGAGTTAAGAACTCTAGAAAGATTTGTTTTCGACTAGACATATTGCTGACCTGGGAAGCGCCTGAGGAACGAACAGTCATTACCAAATCATTTGTATAAAAAGCTAAACAAGAAGGACAAGAAGAAAATGAAAACAAATGTTTTACAAGCACTATATTTATAATGCAAGCTAAGTAAATATTAATTTGAACAGAATATCTAGTAATTGTTGCTTTTATACGTCAAGAATGAAATACGCTGGGACAAAAGGAGTAATTTATATTGCACAGAAATGCATAGGAAAACGATCCATTTAGGCCGTAATGTAAAGAGCCAACCATAGGTTCATTGACCACTAGTGTAGACCAAGATCAATCCCCACTGGTTAATTATTCATTAATTGTTTTGCCAGTTAGTTAATAATGTTTAGGGAAACCGGCGGCAAGAAAATTGTCAAAATTGTATTGAAGATCTTATTCTACACGTGCCAAGTAACTACACCAATGTTGGTTTATCTCGAGTACGACCTTAATTTAGTTTGAGAGCGATGGATACGTTTGGTACATCATGCTTGATAAATTGTTTCACTTTCCATGCACATAGATTGCTTGTGACGGAAAAAGACTACAAGGTACAGTACACATGGAGTCTGGTCTTGGGAGAGTTGCTCTCATTGAACATCATAACAGGTCACCTGAGTCTTCACTATTCCGGCATATACAATAAGGAACCTTAATCCGCAAATGATGCTGAATTATAAATTTAAAAGTCGTTGTTTATCGCTTGTATGAGGTTCGTTAAACGCCAAATGAAGCAGAACTGTGTAATAACAATCGTTGTTTTATCCGTGTATGGAGTTCCTAAATCGCCAAAGGAAGTAGGAAATATTTATAATAATTGTTATTAATCCGTGTATGAGTTCGTAAAATCGCCAAATGAAAGCCTGAACTACGATAATACAATATCGTGTAACTATGTAATCAAATTGTTGTTTATCCGTGTATGAGTTCTTTAATCTCCAAAGGCAGAACTATGTAATACAATCGTTGTATTTCCGGTGTATGAGTTCAGTTAATCGCCAAGAGGCAGAACTATGTAATTAAAAATCGTTGATTATTCCGTGTATGAGTTCCTAAATCCCAAATGAACAGGTTTATGTATTAACAATCGTGTTTATCCGTTGTATGAGTTCCGCTATATTGTCATTGGCGGTCTTCACCCTGAAATGGGACGTTGTAATTCACCTTTTTTCAACATTTCACAAAATGAAATCTGCAACATATTTTGAAAAAACATTTAGGAAAATAATTGAAACATTTTAGGAATAATGGTTTAATAAAGAGAAATCGCTAAAAGTTGTTTCAGTAAAGGACTATATTTTATGTATTGCATTGTAATATATGAGTTCTTCATTGTCGCTCGTTATGCGTAAAGCCATGACTTGGTTAAGTTTAAATTGTTTTATGCTCAATCTGAAAAACGTAACACAACGTGTACACTAAACAACACCTAACCAACAAAACTATTCAATGAATGAGAGATTCTCGGTATTATTGCATTGAAGTGATTAAAACTATGCTGTAATCAATACTTTAACTCATATTCGGTTATTGAGCAATACAAAACACACTACTAAATAAAACAACAGTTACAGCACTTTTATGCATATTTACATACGGTCAGCAGGTTCTCCCTCGTATGATGTTCGTAAATCATTAGAAATGTTACAAACAACATCAATTCTGTCCATTCAATCCCAAATTAATAGAAAATACCTTGTTAAATAAATCCATCGAATTTAATCAGTGTGCGTACGTACGAAGACAGAATAATCAAAACAGAATTTCATTATCGGGCTGTGGTCGGACTGCGGAACACATTGTTTGTCTTTTCGTACTGCCTTCATGTATATCGACATACCCGGACAGGCGGTCAGATCTCCTTGTATCGTCGACTTTTTAGCAAGGAGGTCGAGCCCAATTGCTACAGCAGGCGAATTCCGGAGATACTCAACGAAAATATAGACTGGAATTAGTCTCTATTGTTAAAAACTTCATTCAATATCGCAATGAATTACTTCAAAATCTCGTCTAACGGTAGCTCTTCCGTTACTGGGACACACTTGCGGGTCTTGATATTCGTAGATTGGATATTAATGATAATGGTGCTGAACTCCAGATGGTAGTTCAAAATGTTGAAATGTTGAAACTCTTTAAAGTTGCATTTCTGTAGAAATTCATAAAACAAATGAGTAAAATATAACAATCGTTTTCCTTATAAAACTTTTATGAGGTGGACGCTTTGATTCACTAATTAAGACTGTACTGTAGTATGAGACTGCTTTCCATATTTTAAATTATTTATTTAAAAGTAAGTTTTTTCCCCCTCTGCTCGGTAGGTAACCGATTAATATAGAATTGGCAGAATATAACTAGAACGACTCACAACTAAATTATTCACTCTTAAAGGTTGGGGTCACAATACAAACATTGGGGGGATAAATGTATACAAGAAAACAGTTATAAAATAACACAGTTCATTGAAGCACATATTACACAATAAGACGTGTTGATCTAGTGTTAAAAGCAATAAACAATTAAGCTGTTTTATGGGATATAGATGATTTCAAGTATGTCACAGAAAACTATAACATTCTTCTATTTCCGGAATGGTGAAGACCCTGATCATACTGCATATACGTACATACTGATCAGGATCTTCATTATTATGCAATTAAGGAAATGATTTTTTTCTTGTGACATAACGACATCAACTAATAACCACATAATTAGTTTAGCTCTAGATACAATTGTACTTGACCGCCACGATGGTTTTGTGGTAGAGCGTCTTCCCTCGGGTACGGGATGTCACAGGTTTTGATCACTGGCCGGGTCATACCACATTTACAAATTGTAGGATGCTGAATTGGCTGCCTTCCGTTGCGCATAAGAGGTTGTTATGGTTAGCATTACGAATAGACTGGCTGATGTCAGGATAAATGGACCAGTAAGGACTGGGTAACTTACCCCAGTGAAACTCCGTGATCTAACATACAACATGTTGAAATGCGGCTTTTAAACACCAACAATAAACATTTACTTACTGTGTAACCTAATGAATGTAACATACACTGTGGAATTATATATTAATGCTAGTTTTCTGGAATACCAAATCATCATTTTACATAAAAAGCATTTATATTACTTTTTAAAGCAATAGATAACTTGCTTATTGTGTATACATTGTTATGCCTCATTGAACTGAGTGTGTTTTTATAACAGATATGTACATATTTATCTCACCACGAATTTGTATATTGACACCCTACCTTTACATACGTCTAATATAGTTGTGTTAGTTACGATTCTTAAGCGTCCAGTGATGTACATGAATGGGTCCGTTTTTTAAATTCCTGAAATCTTAAGTAGAAAAGTATAATTCGTGCATTGTGTGCTCTTGTGTTA
>JASEVX010000003.1:122664247-122731599 GCA_031761405.1 Serripes groenlandicus | reverse complement strand
TACAGATGTTCTGTACTGATAAGTTGTTTCATGTACAGTTTCTACGGCGTGCAGTTTCATTCCCATACTTGATCAAACGTCTACCTAACTTTTACAGATTTGTTCCTGTGATGGTTTTCTTTCAAATTGTTTAAATATTTAATTCATTAGTACAGATGTTCTAACTGATAAGCTGTTCCATGTACAGTATCTACGCCGTGCAGTTTCATTCCGATTCTTGATCAAATTTCCTAGATATTAGCAATTACACATTTCCTACTATACTATCACTCGTATGATTGATTTAGGACCATCTTAGCCCCCTATTTTTAACCTTACCATACCGGAGACTGAATTTCCACAAAATGACATGAATAACGTCCCCAATGTCTAGATAAAGCATATTCTTAAACCCGCCCCTACATTGCAATGAATTGTCATGTATGTATACAAGGCGTTGTTTAATAGTCTACTATATTTAGTAACGTTATTTTTAATTGAACGTTAAAATCCTGCTCTTTTCCTGCTCTTTCAGCGCCGAATTGTTTAAAGAAGACTCTTCCATGTTCAAAATAGGGCGTCTACATTTCTCATGTAATAAAAGTTTGGCCTATTTTGATAACTAAAAGGCAAACAATGCTGATTTCAGGTGAGACAGCTCGTTACGAGCTGACTCACCTGAATCCGTATTCTTTGCAAAAACCTCATATTGCCTTTGGCGCTAAAAGAGTTAAGAGCATCTGGGACACTACACAACCTTTGGTATCCAGACGCTATCTACCATGCACTTCATCTGTGTCTAGCGTTCTTTGGAGCGGGTCTCATGGCATATCAGATGTGTTTATCTTTTCCCACATGTTGACATATCTGTAGCAGACGACTTTTGAAATATTGTGATAAAAAGAGAAGGGAAGAATCTAGTTTGCCGGTCCCCGGAAATGAAAAAAACAAAGAACTAGTACGCATGAGCAGCAGCGCGCCATCTTGTCAACCAAAACATTATTTTCGCTTACTTTACAACCATTTTTTGGGGGACCGGTAAACTAAATGTGTTCCAAAGAGAAATTACTTATTTTACCGAATCGCTTTCATTTCTCTCATTATAACTATGCGTTTTTCAAAAATATTTTTCATAGTTTTACCTAGATTCAGTATATCTGTGGGTAATGTCTGCTGCCGATTCGTTTGATGTGGGTAAGGATTACAAGTATATGGTTGTAATACTATAGGTGTGATGGTTGTCAAAAAGATCAATCTAAAGCTTAGTCCATTTCTTATAGGACGGACATTGCAGGGTTAATAGCCCCACTTAACACCGTGTATCGTGTGTTTTTAATGTAAACATTACATCATCACAGGGGTCATGCTTTACGAAAACCAACCGTAGATCATTTTTGACAATTGAAGAAAACGATTTACACATCTTGACTGTGTGTGTTTCACAAATACAGAGCATGTCGGTGGTTTTTTAATGTTTCTGGACAAATAATCAAACATTGCAGATACATATCAAAATGCCCGGATGTGCAGGGAGATCAGAATATACACAGACTGTCATTGCATTGTAATTGGTTTTCAAATCAAAATCGTCATCATTAATTTTTTCCAAATTTTATTTTTTTGTACAGGAATTTATATATTTTGATGTACAAGGAATTATATTTTTGTACTTTTATTTACAAAAATGTATTTGTAACGGTGTTCCGTTAGGGCCATCGTTGTTTCGCGGTTTCGACCTATGGTCGACAGTACAAAAAAGGGGTGCGATAGTTCGAAAGCGCGCGCGAGAGAGAGAGAGAGAGAGAGAGAGAGAGAGAGATGAGAGAGAGAGAGTGAGAGAGAGAGAGAGAGAGAGAGAGAGAGAGAGAGAGAGAGGGAGAGAAGAGAGAGAGAGAGAAGAGAGAGAGAGAGAGAGAGAGAGAGAGAGAGAGAGAGAGAGAGAGAGAAGAGAGAGAGAGAGAGAGAGAGAGAGAGAGAGAGCGAGCGAGCGACGAGAGAGAGAGAGAGAGAGAGAAGAGAGAGAGAGAGAGAGAGAGAGAGGAGAGAGAGAGAGAGAGAGAGAGAGAGAGAGAGAGAGCGAGCGAGAGAGAGAGAGAGAGAGAGAGAGAGGAGAGAGAGTAGAGAGAGAGAGAGAGAGAGAGAGAGAGAGGAAGAGAGAGAGAGAGAGAGAGAGGAGAGAGAGAGAGAGGAGAGAGGCTTTTGAAACAACTGCAGAGCTTTACACAATCTGACATCATTGTTGAAAGTGTGTATTAATCTTTCCTATCAATTTCTTTAGTTTCCATCATCTTATCAACCATGTTCCAGAAGTACCTGTTAGTATTTAGATCACCGAAGCACAAAGTGCTTAAGTTCTCCTAAAGTGATCGCCTGTTCCTGCCGTTTGTCGTACGATGTCAACACGTGTCATGTAAACACTCTACAGGCAACATGTTGTATCATATCTACATGGTTGTCTTTTAGATCATACATCTCCCCAGTAAATCTTGACCAAATTTGAAACTAGGTCATGTGAAGTCATAAATAAGGTCACAACGTCACATTTTATTAAAACTTTTAAACACTATAGATACCACAATTTGTAATGTTTGTCTTTGTGATATCTAGGCGAAGCTCAAATATGGGTAATGTCGGGTCAAACACTGGGTCACTACTCCAATTTGACGGAACATCTTGTAAACACTCTGGAAGCCGCATTTTAAACTTCAGTCAGAACGAATGTCTCGATACTATCTAGGCCAAGTTTGATTATGGGTCATGTCAGGAAAAAAACTAGGTCACGAGGCCAAACTGAGGGAGAATATCGTTTACATGTTGAAACTTTGCAAGGACGGTTGTCTTGATGATATCTAGGATTAGTTAAAATCTGATTCATGTCGCGTTAAAATCTAGTTTACTATAATAAATTTGAGAAAATCTTGATAACACTGTAGAGACCGCATTTTTTACTTCATCAGTTATTGAATCTACAGAATGATTGTCCTTTAAGATATCCAGGTCAAAGTTCGAATATTGTCGGATCAGAAAGTAGGTCTTTAGGTCAAAATGAAGAAAATCTTGCTGAAACTCGAAGCAGCATGTTTAAAGTTTGTCAAATGATTGTCTTGATGGTTAATTTCGAAAATGGGTCATGTCCGTAGAGAAACTAGATATTTAGGCCAAACTTAAGAAATATCTTGTTAACACTGTTGAAGCCGCATTTATAACTTAAGCATGTTAACAGTTTGTAAGAATGAGTGTCTTGCTGATTTATATGTAGAGTTCGAATTTTTCACTAGGTAGGCAACATTTGAAATAAATCTTGATTATACGCTGTAGAGACCTCAGTTGTGACTCAAGATTGACGATACTTAGTCAGATTGTTTGGGTAGATGTGGGTCATGTTAGGTCGAAAAATTAACTAAAATCAAGTAAACACTCAATTTAAGTGACCAGGTTCTTGACTTGAGCATGTTGAACACATTTCAGAATGTTTGTCTCGATGATTTCTAGCTTAAGTTCGAGTTTGGACCATATCTAATCAAAATCCATATCACTAGGTCAAACATAAGAAGAATTTTGTGGACACTCTAGTTTTACCTGGCCGACCGCAAAATGAATTATTGTGATTGACTATGTGATTAACCCAGGAAAGCGACCAGGTGCGATTACTGAACTTCTTTTCAAAATATTATCACATGTATACACTTATTCGAATACGAAATGCTGACATTGAAGTAATGTGATAGTCTTGTCTCCGCCAATTACTTTTGGTCCAAATGGCAATCATTTCTGATTGTCAACGTTGAATGAGTGGAAGTGACAAAGACATTGGAAATCACCGATAACCATAATATCATGCTATGATTCGCCGTCCTTAATGGGACCTTATTATGTGTACACGATGATGAACAATTTCTCCATTGTCACAATGTTTACAATTTTATTCAATAATTCCATATTTTTGCCAAGATCTTTTCAAAGTTGTCTGCCACAAGTTTGCGTTATGTCAAAAACAGTCGATAGACATTATGTTACGGACAAGTTTAGTTTCTAGCCATACCAATTTAGACATTCTGGACACTCCCTTGTCTGGCGAACATTTTGACAGTCAGTCAAATTCTATACTTTGACTAAAAAAAGCTATTTGTGTAACAAGGCAGTATGAGTATCGTCTTTTATACACACGTAGCTGTTCATCTAACGAAAAGCAATATCGGGGATCTTGAGTTAAGACTTAGAAAGATTTGTTTTCGAACTAGACATATTCGTGACCTGGAAGCGCCTGAGGAACGAACAGTCATTACCAAATCATTGGTATAAAGCTATACAAGAAGACAAGAAGAAAATGAAAACAAATGTTTTACAAGCAATATATTTTTAATGCAAGCTAAGTAAATATACATTTGAACAGAATATCTAGTATGCTGTTTTATACGTCAAGAATGAATACGCTGGGACAAAAGGAGTAATTTATTGCACAGAAATGCATAGGAAAACGACCATTTAGGCCGTAATGTAAAGAAGCCAACCATAGGTCATTGACCACTAGTGTAGACCAAGATCAATCCCCACTGGTTAATATTCATTAATTGTTTGCCAGTTAGTTAAACATGTTTAGGGAAACCGGCGGCAAGAAATGTCAAATTGTATGAAAGATCTTATTCTACACGTGCCATAACTACACCAATGTTGGTTTATCTCGAGTACGACCTTAATTTAGTTTGAGAGCGATGGTTACGTTTGGTACATCATGCTTGTTAAAGTGTTTCACTTTCCAGGCACAAAGATTGACTTGTACCGGAAATAGACTACAAGGTACAGTACACATGAGTCTGGTCTTGGGAGAGTTGCTCTCATTGAACATCCATAACAGGCTCACCTGAGTCTTCACTATTCGCATATACAATAAGAACCTTAATCGCAAAATGAAGCTGAATTATATATTAAAAGTCGTTGTTTATCCGTGTATGAGTTCGTTAATCGCCAAATGAAGCAGAACTGTGTAATAACAATCGTTGTTTATCCGTGTATGAGTTCCTAAATCGCCAAAGGAAGTAGAAATATGTTATAAAAATTGTTATTTATCCGTGTATGAGTTCGTAAATCGCCAAATGAAGCTGAACTACGTAATACAAATCGTGTAACTATGTAATCAAAATTGTTGTTTATCCGTGTATGAGTTCGTTAATCGCCAAAGGCAGAACTATGTAATACAAATCGTTGTTTATCCGTGTATGAGTTCGTTAATCGCCAAAGGCAGAACTATGTAATAAAAATCGTTGATTATCCGTGTATGAGTTCCTAAATCGCCAAATGAAGCAGGTTTATGTATTAACAATCGTTGTTTATCCGTGTATGAGTTCCGCTTTATTGTCCATTGGCGGTCTTCACCTGAAATGGAGTTGTAATTCACCTTTTTCAACATTACACAAAATGAAATCTGCAACATATTTTGAAAACATTTAGGAAAAATAATTGAAACAGTTTAGGAAATGGTTAAAAGAGAAATCGCTAAAAGTTGTTTCAGTTAAAGGACTATATTTTATGTATGCATTGTAATATATGAGTCTTCATTGGTCGCTTATGGCGTAAAGCCATGACTTGGTTAAGTTTAAAATTGTTAGCTCAATCTGAAAACGTACCACAACGTGTACACTAAACAACACCTAACCAACAAACTATTAAATGATTGAGAGATTCTCGGATCTATGCATTGAAGTGATTAAAACTATGCTGTAATCAATACTTTAACTCATATTCGGTTATTGAGCAATACAATACACACTACTAAATAAAACAACAGTTACAGCACTTTGTAATGCATATTTACATACGGTCAGCAGTTCTCCCTCGTATGATGTTCGTAAATCATTAGAAATGTTACAAACAACATCAATTCTGTCATTCAATCCCAAATTAATAGAAAATACTTGTTAAATAAATCCATCGAATTTAATCAGTGTGCGTAACAGAAGACAGAATAATCAAAACAGAATTTCATTATCGGCTGTGGTCGGACTGCCGGATCTCATTGTGTGTCTTTCGTACTGCCTTCATGTATATCGACACCGGACAGGCCGGTCAGATCTCCTTGTATCTCGACTTTTTAGCAAGGTCAAGAGCCAATTGCTACAGCAGGCGAATTCCGGAGATACTCATCGAAATATAGACTGGAATTAGTCTCTATTGTTAAAAACTTCATTCAATATCGGCAATGAATTACTTCAAATATCTCGTTCTACGGTAGCTCTCCGTTACTGGACACACTTGCGGGTCTTGATATTCGTAGATTGGATATAATGTTAATGGTGCTGAACTCCAGATGGAGATCAAAATGTTGAAATGTTGAAACTTCTTTAAAGTTGCATTTCTGTAGAAATTCATAAAACAAATGAGTAAAATAACAATCGTTTTCCCTTATAAACCTTTATGAGGTGACGCTTGATTCTAATTAGACTGTACTGTAGTATGAGAAAGCTTTCATATTTTAATTATTTATTTAAAATAGTTTTTTCCCTGCTCGGTAGGTACCGATTAAGGAATTGCAAGAAATAACTAGACCGAATCACAACTAAATTATACCTCTTTAAAGGTTGGGGTCCAATACAAACATTGGGGGGATAAATGTATACAAGAAAACAGTTATAAAAATAACTCAGTTCATTGAAGCACATATACACAATAAGCGTGTTTATCTAGTGTTAAAGCATTATACAATTATGCTGTTTATGGGATATAGATGATTTCAAGTATGTCACAGAAAACTAACATTCTCTTATTTCCGAATGGTGAAGACCCTGATCATACTGCATACGTACATACTGATCAGGATCTTCATTATTATGCAATAAGGAAATGTTTTTTTCTTGTGACATACCGGACATCATCTAATAAACACTATAATTAGTTTAGCACTAGATACAATTGTACTTGACCGCCTCGATGGTGTTGTGGTAGAGCGTCTACCTCGGGTACGGGATGTCACAGGTTTGATCACTGGCCGGGTCATACCACATTACAAATTGTAGGAATGGCTGCCTTCCGTTGCGCTGAAGGTTGTATGGTTAGCATTACGAATAGACTGGCTGATGTCAGGATAAATGGACCAGTAGGACTGGTAACTTACCCAGGAAACTCCGTGATATAACATACAACATGTTGAAAGCGGCTTTTAACACCAAACAATAAACATTTACTTACTGTGTAACCTAAGGTATGTCACATACACTGTGGAATTAAAATAATGCTAGTTTTCTGTGACATACCAAATCATCTTTTTACATAAACAGCATTTATATTACTTTTAAAAGCAATAGATAAACATGCTTATTGTGTATACATTGTATATGCCTCATTGAACTGAGTGTGTTTTTATAACAGTTATGTACATTTTATCTCACCACGATTTGTATATGACACCCTACCTTTACATACGTCTAATATAGTTGTGTTTACGATTCTAAGCGTCATGATGTACATGAATGGGTCCGTTTTTAAAATCCTGAAATCTTAGAGAAAAGTATAATTCGTGATTGTGTGCTCTTGTGTAACACGTTTGTGGTTAATCCCTAACCCATTCAGCTTCTTATTTTTAGAAAAATCGATTTGAACTTTTGTTACATGAATTTCTTCCCTCTGGATAGAAATGCCACTTTAAATATTGCGAATTTTAACAACATAGTAAGTAATAAATAGTTCAAAACTATTTTGGCAGTAAATGTTGAAAATATTCCATTGAAAGTTATGAAAATGTATAAAATTTGAATTACTGGGTATGTCTACCCATTCAAAGTAAAGCATACAGATCAATATTGAGATGTTTATGGTACTGGAAAGTGAAATTATTTCTCTAATTTATCCCAAAATTATGATTCAAATATTTCAAGACAACTTTTGAACAGTTTTCAAGTTTTGACTATACAATGTATGATCTGGAGTTCAGCACCTGTAATGAAAGCACATGCATCTGTGGAATATTTTTTAAAACGAATGAACTGGTTTCAGTTTAGTCATGTCTACAGTATTACAGAATCGTACCGCCAATCTAGTCCGTCACTTAAAAATAAAATGAGGTAAATTGTTGGAATAAAAACCGGTAAATGGAATTGATTTGACATCACTTACGCACTAGAAGAAATGTGCTGTTGAAATACAGGGATTACATAATTGAATATGAAAATGCATTCCTACGCTGTCAACAAATACATGTACATGTCTATGAATTGCGTCGAGGCAGCTTTTTGAATTCGACTAATACCTTTTTTTCAGATCGAGGGCTTGGCGTGAAACGGTTGTAACTTAAAACCTATTTTGAAAACCCTGGTTTAGGGGCGATTTTGATCCTTTTGTAAACAATGCAGCTTTAGGTGCCATTGTTCAGAACGAGCAATGGCACCTACATTTCCATTGTTTATGAAAAGATGATTTAACGCTTATAAAGACTTCATGGCGAGGTGATCAATCTTGTTAAAAAAATACCAATTTTAGTTACAACCGTTTCACACCAAGCCCTCGAGATAGTCAAGTGCCATTGATAAAATATAAACCCAACGAGAATTGGATAATTGAAATATTAGTTTAGAAAAGTTGATATTTGATAAAGATATAACAAATTGACAAGCTTTATATAATTTTGAATTTCTGAAAAGTCGAGAGAAAACCAGTGGTTGGGCTATTTTTAGTATAATTATAATTCTTAGATAGAATTAGAGTAATAATTTCACTTTCCAGTAGCATAAACATCTAAATAATGAGTGTGTATGGTTTATCTTTACTGGGTTGACATACCCAGTAAGCCAACCTTTGTACATTTTCATGACATTTAGTTGCCTGTGTTTTCAAAATTTACCACATTTGGTTGTTGATTACAATTTATGTTAATGACGTTTTTCATTTGTTTTACTGGATTATAATGCCTTTTTTAATCTTTTGATTTGATTGAAGAAAAAAATGACATTTTCATACTGCAATTGTCGTCCATTGTTTGATCTCGTTCATTAACACATGTTCTCCTTTTTAATGTTATGATATAAATACATTGTTCTATATTGTCCACAGTTTTTTTATGTTCTATAGTGTCCGCAGTTTCCTCTATGTTATTATTGTCGCGGATTCCTTCACATTACATATTGTTCGCAGTTTCCTCTATCTTCTAAATTGTCCACAGTTTTCTCTTTGTTCTATTTTGTCCGCAGATTCCTCTATATTACAATTATCTTTCTCATTTTTGTCTCATAAATTCCCCAAATCACTGGTGCTAACGTCCTTTGAACCTCTGCAACCAACTTTTTCAAAATGTTGGTGTTTGAAATAAATTCAACAGCATTGCATTTAATTTTTCACCTAAGCTTGGTAAAACCCTACTATAAAATGATAAGTTTGGTTGTATGATGTTAAAGTCGCCTTTAACAATATTTCAGTTATATAACGTCGTATAACGTTCTCATTGTTAGACAGAGACCTCTATTTGATTTTGATATGACATGTTTATGTGATAATTGAACAAATAAAGGCTAACATCCATTGTAAACCAGTTTGTGTGCTTAACAGGAAATACCCAGTGAGCTGATGCGCATTATTTAGCGAAGTAACTTGTGTCAAATGTTAGTATATCGGTAGACCCCCCATACTGTGTGTACAGTATTTTGCGTTCGACTCCTATATCATTAAATATATTGACATTATAATGTGCTATTATTAAGTGTTCTTGTAAGAATTTTGAGATCGGTAAATCCATGTCCAAATGTAAACGGCAGTTATCCTCTTGCTGGCAGAACTTTCAGTGCATTAGTTTATATGTTGATCCGCACATTGCACAACGGTGTAATCTCGTTGTGTCTTACTTTAAGTTTATATATATATCCGCACATAGCAAGACGTCGGATTTCGACCTTTTAGTTTATATGTATATCCGCAAATTGCAAGACGGTAAGATCTCTACCTTTTAGTTTATATGTATATCCGCAAATTGCAAGACGGTCAGATCTCTACCTTTTAGTTTATATGTATATCCGCAAATTGCAATACGGTCAGATCTCGACCTTTTAGTTTATACGTATATCCGCAAATTGCAAGACGGTCAGATCTCTACCTTTTAGTTTATACGTATATCCGCAAATTGCAAGACGGTCAGATCTCTACCTTTTAGTTTATATGTATATCCGCAAATTGCAATATGGTCAGATCTCGACCTTTTAGTTTATATGTATATCCGCAAATTGCAAGACGGTCATATCTCTACCTTTTAGTTTATATGTATATTCGCAAATTGCAAGACGGTCAGATCTCTACCGTTTAGTTAATATGTATATCCGCAAATTGCAAGACGTTCAAATCTCGACCTTTTAGTTTATATGTATATCCGCAAATTGCAAGACGGTCAGATCTCTACCTTTTAGTTAATATGTATATCCACAAATTGCAAGACGGTCAGATCTCTACCTTTTAGTTTATATGTATATCCGCAAATTGCAATATGGTCAGATCTCGACCTTTTAGTTAATATGTATATCCGCAAATTGCAATATGGTCAGATCTCGTTGTGTTTCGACCTTTAGTTTATATGTTGATCCGCACATCGCACAACGGTGTAATCTCGTTGTGTCTTAGTTTAAGTTTATATATCTATATATCCGCACATAGCAAGACGTCGGATTTCGACCTTTTAGTTTATAAGTATATCCGCAAATTGCAATATGTTCAGATCTCGTTGTGTCTCGACCTTTAATTTATATGTATATTCGCAAAATGCAAAACATATGTATTGACCTAAAGTATAAAACGCGTATTGACCGACATAAAGTATCGAATATGTATTGACTAGTATCAAACGTGTATTGACCGATATAAAGTATCAAATGTGTATTGACCTAAAGTATCAAATGTGTACTGACATAAAGTATCAAATGTGTATTTAACTAAAGTATCAAATGTGTATTAACTTAAGGTATCAAGTGTGTATTGACCTAAAGTATCAAATGTGTATTGAACTAAAGTATCAAATGTGTATTGACTTAACGTATCAAATGTGTATTTCACTAAAGTATCAAGTGTGTACTGACTTAAAGTATCAAACGTGTATTGATCTAAAGTATCAAATGTGTATTGACCTAAAGTATCAAATGTGTATTGGCCTAAAGTATCAAACGTGTATTGACATAAAGTATCGAATGTGTATTCGCCTAAAGTATCAAATGTGTATTGACTTAAAGTATCTAATGTGTATTGGCCTAAAGGTTCAAATGTGTAATGACTTAAAGTATCAAATGTGTATTGACATAAAGTATCGAATGTGTATTGACCTAAAGTATCAAACGTGTATTGACATAAAGTATCGAATGTGTATTGACATAAAGTACCAAACCTGTATTGACATTAAGTATCAAATGTTTATTGACTTATAGTATCAAACGAGTATTGACATAAGGTATTAAATTTTTATTGACTTTAAGTATCAAACGAGTATTGACCTAAAGTATCAAATGTGTATTGACATTAAAGTATCAAATGTGTATTGACATAAAGTATCAAACGTGTATTGACCTAAAGTATCAAATGTACATTGACATAAAGTATCAAATGTGTATTGACTTAAAATATCAAATGTGTATTGACATAAAGTATCAAATGTGTTTTGACATAAAGTATCAAACGTGTATTGACATAACATATCAGATGTGTATCAAATGTGTATTGATATAAAGTATCAAACGTGTATTGACCTAAAGTATCAAATGTGTATTGACATAAAGTATCAAACGTGTATTGACATAACGTATCAGATGTGTATCACATGTGTATTGACATAAAGTATCAAATGTGTTTTGACATCAAGTATCAAACGTGTATTGACATAAAGTATCAAATGTGTTTTGACATAAAGTATCAAACGTGTGTTGACCTACAGTATCAAACGAGTATTGACATAAAGTATCAAATGTGTTTTGACATAAAGTATCAAATGTGTTTTGACATAAAGTATCAAATGTGTTTTGACATAAAGTATCAAATGTGTTTTGACATAAAGTATCAAATGTGTTTTGACATAAAGTATCAAACGTGTGTTGACCTACAGTATCAAACGTGTGTTGACCTACAGTATCAAACGAGTATTGACATAAAGTATCAAATGTGTATTGACCTAAAGTATCAAATGTGTATTGACATAAAGTATCACATGTGTATTGACCTAAAGTATCAAACGTGTATTGACATAAAGTATCACATGTGTATCAAATGTGTATTGACCTAAAGTATCAAACGTGTATTGACATAAAGTATCAAATCTGTATTGACTTAACGTATCAAATGTGTATTGACTTAACGTATCTAATGTGTATTGACTAACCTATCAATGGGGCTACATAGCTTTATGTTAAAAAGTGTTAATTTACATAACTCGAAGACGCACAATAAATATGAATAATGTGTGTTTTCAAAGACTTAGCTGCTTATATGATTATTACCTGGAAAAATAAAACCTCGAGCGTGATTAATATAAGCCAAAAAGTTAAAACTAAATTAACACGTTTTCTTTTCCTGAAACAAATCAAATGATAGCATACAATTATTATATACAGTATTCAAAATAAATATGCAGACGTGCGTGTCTAAGGCTTAAAGAAATATTGTATAGATATATGTACGTGAACAGAACACTACAGGTCTACACTTACTACTTTATGTGCTAACATCCAAGGTAGGCATTTTATTCTCTAACTAACGTACAACGAGTATCTTATGAAATACAAAGTACACGTACTTACCTATTTACCAACGGAGGAGGTCCCGTAGAGCCCTGGAACTAAAGGTCTGCTGGATAATATCTATGTTTTCGTTTTCTAGGAAGATCGAATATGTATCGATACCAACAACATTCGGCACGGTGTAAAGTGCAAGACCATCAAGAAATGTCCTAGCGCCAGAACGACCATCGCAGCTTTCCACATTAGGCATCTTAATGAAGTCTTTAAAGCATTTTCGCGCAAGGTTAAAAACGCTGCGAATTAAACATACTGTATTTTAACTTATTATTTTAACAATCAACTACAATACAATAAATGATAACATATATGTTGATATAGGCCACATAATACAGCACATATACAGGTTTAAAAGTCTCATAGAGTCGTATTAACTTATTATTGTATACTTTGATATTGTTCCTTCTATTTTCAATTTAGAAAAGGATTCAATATCAGTTGATATTGCACGGGTTGATATTGCACGCATTGATATTGCACTCATATCTTTTTCACGTAATGCTAAGGACGGAACTATTTCCATACAGTAACGTTACAAAGCGCTCTCATCCAATCTTTCATGATTTAGAGACCAGCTAACTTCTACTTCTACTTTCTTACTGTCAGTGCTCAGCATGCAAGTGAAGCCATCCAAATGGTAAAAACAACTAATTAGGCATATTTCCAAATAAAAATGAAGTAAAAAACGTCTGTGTTGGTTTAGGCTGTTTATCAATGAAGACGGGACTTGAATCGGTCTACAGACGTGATCTGCACAAAGTCCGGAGGAAGGGGATTCGACTCTGTAATAATCCTAGGAAAAAACTGTGCTTATACTGTTCGTAGTACATTGTTTGGTAAATCTTTTATAGACGACACGTAGTGAAAAATCGATAGACATGCAAAAAACCCAATCTGGTCTATTTACTGACGTAAGAATGTGACGTGTACATCAATAATATTGCTCGATTGTAAGGACGTACGCTATAAAGTTGTTTTGATTGTCGTTGACGATCTATTATAAGTGTATCAACAAATAAAGAGGGATTCATAACTGCTAGGATGAATAAGCAAAAGATTGTTTTAAAGGTAGGTCTTTTGATTTGTCTTGTTATCCTCCAATGGGAAGAATATCAACGCAGTAGGCCTATAGAAGACGTGTGTTCGCTTTACTGAACATACTGCGAGGTCAACAGGGGCATCTAAATCTTAATAAACAAAATTATCCAGGCGTAACTACCAGAATACGAGAATACACGAGTTCTTAATGGAAAACACTGTTAGAAAAAGCGTTACAAATCATTTTGTCAACGATTCAATTTCGAGTCGACAACAATGGCGGTTCGTAAATTATATTTTCCACGACCCTAGCAACCATCGGAAAGGAGAGTATAATTGCGCGATATATCGTTAATGTTTATTTATCTTAACAATCCAAAAAGATTGTTAATTTTCTAAATTGTGACGTGCTTAAAACAAACAAAACGACAAATTGTATATAGCCAATATCAAATTATACAATAAAAAGGTTATTGCATGATTATGGGAATCTATTGTGTTGGGACTCGTTCCTTCGGCGGAGGTCTGCCCTCGAGAGCTCGGGCAACTCAGCCGAAGGAATTCAGCCAACACAACATTTTCCCATATTGATGCAATAACCTATAATATATACTTATTTACATGTAAATCTTAATCGAGCAATAGCTTCTTTTATCGATTGGTTGAATCCGTTGGTTAAGCTCTAACTGAAATATATTTTCCGACCTTCTTTAAGATAAACAAACTTTTCTCTTTTCAACAAGTTTAAGAACTTCTCATATCATATCGACCGTTATACCATGCATACAATAATGCCTGTCTTTCCAAAAGCCATTGATCACATTGAAAATGTACGGTATTCAATTTCAAATGTTAAACTATCCCTAATGAAGTAAACAATAACTACCAATGCGATAATCCCTTTCAACGTTCAATTTGTGACAGGAGCATCGGAATTTTGCAAACGTCTTTCTTATATATGGATTCTTAACAACCAACAGATATCTCTCATTTTTGTAAATGAGTTACAAAAAGCTCAACGTTTCCAACATATTGAGAGAATCAATCGTAACCACAACAAGTCGTACGTAATAGTTTTTAAACATTCATTGACAAATTTACACTTCCAATTTCATCATGTGCTTTTAGCATAAAAGAGCATTGCTCTGAATATCGATAATTATACAAGTCTGATAGTTTATAACAATAATTAATTACTTTTGTTTTATATATTACAATCAAATTCAATTCAATTTCTCTATTTACATATAACATTTTACATTTTACATGTTGTTGCAACAAAATTAACCTTTGTAAGGTAATACATATAGTATAGTTCAAATACACATACATGTAGTCGTCCAAATTCGATAACCATACAGGAATATATTGTGGAATTGACGCCTAAAATGTTACAACAGTAATATTGCAATGAACAAGTTATATGATTTATGTATAGTCAGTTCCCCACAGTTCTGACCCATACCTAAGAATAGCCGTAATTATTGTATCAAAAAGATAAGGATATTAAGTTTATGGAAAATGTCCAAAATTTAATAAATTATATTGCCTTTTTAGCTTGCGCAACAAGTTTTTCGCAGCTGACTTGTGACAATTTTAGACTTAAATAAAAGACCTATATATTTAGAAATATAATTATGAAGGAAAATGTTCTAATAAAATGGTTTTAAAGTGGCCCTTTCTCTAGAGATACATGAAACGCTTCCTAGGATAAACAAGCAAAGCTTCTTACTTTTGGAAGAAATCGACACCTTCTTTGTATGAAATCTCTTGTATCGGCTGTGGCGCGTCGACGATTTTGAGGCAAGGTATAATCTTCTCCCACTCCATCTCATGAAAGCACTGTTCAGGGATGGACTTGTAATATTCGGCCAAGTCTTTGTAAAACAATTTAAGAAACGTGTGAATTACGATGACTACAATTTAGGGATAACAGCGGATGATTTTCCATTTTATTCAAAGAACAAAAAATATTTAATGTTTATACGTATGAACTTTGCAAAATTTTGCTATACCGACTTTCCAAAAATTGTGTCCAGAGTGGATTTTTCGATGAAGTCACGATTCTGCTACGTGATTGGATGAAAAGAAAATATCGAAACAAAAAAAACTTCTAGAGGAAATAATTAATTATGATAATACGTACTCGATAAAGGAATGAATGAATGAATGTATATTGTTTTATGGTGCATCGACAGCTAAGGTCATTTAGCGCGCAATTAAATTTAATTATTCATGATCCCTGGATAAACAAACCAGTACTAGGCTAGAAAATGTGTCTTGCCCAAGGGCACTCCACCATGACCGTAGTGCCGCGACTGGGAGTCGAACACGGGACACCCGGTTTCGAAATCCCCGACGCTAACCACTCGACCACAGCGGATTCCACTCGATAAAGGAACGAGCACAAATAATTTTATGTGTGATAATTTCCGTTTAATAACACTCATCGTCTATTTCTAAAACAAGTTCAAATAACAACTCTTAAGGTTTTTTTGACTTTCCGGAAGTTATAAATCCAGATTCCTGTAATATGACGTCATAATATGACGTCATTATATTAGCGTAACGCAAACGATGAATAAATAACCAAAAGGAAAACGACAGAAATTATAGGAAACGTTATTTTGACTTGTCACAAATCAGTGTGTGTATACCACGTGACTTTGACGTCACAAATGCTACGGCGGATAGCAATATTTTACTTCAGTTTAGAAGTAAAAACAAAGGTAACTTTTTTATTTCTTCATCATTTTTAATGAAACATGGCACAGTCTACGCCGCTTACAGAGCCCTATCTCCAGTTTTTCAGCGGAGTTTGATTAGTGGTTTAGTTTCTTCAAACACTTCGATGAACCTGTTCTCAAAATTTATTAATATCGCCAACAGCCGGAGCATTACCAATACTGTGTTTCCCGGTTTTCCCTCATTGGAAGCTTACCTCACAACATTCTTTCCTGTCAAATGGGTGCCTAACCATAGAGCCCGATGGTCAAGCGGGAAATGACGACGTGTGAGTCATATAAATCTTCCCGGTCCATACACATGTTAACACAATCAGAACGACCATTAGTTATGATAGTTATGATAGAGGCGTATATTATGGCTCTATTAAAATACTCACATTTACGGAGAGTTTCTTGGACTTTAACCCCGTCACACTTGTTAAATGCCGTTTCCAGACCCGTCATTGCATCTTCTTTATTCGAGCATGTTGCTAATTCAACCTCAAAGCAATCTTTAATATCATATCGTTTACTGTGACAATACAAAATAATGAACCAGATTAATCATATTTGTACATGCTGAAGATAAGAAGACGAGATAAATAGTCTAGACATAAACATGAACAAGAAACGTGGAAACTCCACGTCAACCATTTTTTTGAGTATCGAAAACTGTGTTGACCAAATCAATTCTTTACCACCAATTTGACATTTAGTCTACACATTTAAATCTGATTCCTTATTTCTTATTTTGTACGGACTATTCAATTTAAATTTCTTTAAAAGATCAAACTGCGACGGTAAACTGTTATATATTTAATATGCAGTATAACTTTGGTTAGATCCATCTTAATACAACATATAATACATGGAATCACACTTTCTTTATTAAGCTGTTACTCTTGTTTTCCTCATACACCGATTAACAAAGGTATTATTAACATTAGTATATGACTTAACTAATGATACCATCACATAATATGACATGTTGAACTGATTATTGATATTTCATAGTAAAAATTATCTGAATTTGTTCATGCAATTGTGGTGCTAGAGAAACAAATCTTACAAAACCTATCTCAGAATCCAATAGAGCTCAACATGAATATTATGGTACAACTACATAATAAATTAAACGAAAAATGTGACTTCAAAATTTGATGGAGATAAATGAGCCTGTGAATTATCTGTTTCAGGAATAATTAATCTATACCTCTATCCCTCTGTGACGGAATGTGTCGGCTCGGATCAGCCTGCGCGGACTTCGCCAGCTGATCTGGTTCGAAATATTACGCAGAGTAGATAATGCTGGTTTTCTCTTGGAACGGTTCAAATATTGAATATAGAAGGTTCACATTTGTTCTCGGAAAAGTGTCATTTTAATTATTAAAGACCTTGACCCTATTAATACCAAACTCCGAGCAAGCTGTCTGCATAAGCTACGCATCTGTGAATTATGATGAAAGCTGAACTTATTGAGCATACATCACATTTTGGCGATTTTCTATTTTTAGTAGCAGTGACCTTGACCTGAGTGACACGAAATACACCCCAAAGCTGATTTTCTGCATGGGCCACCCAACTGCAACACTTTATGAAAATTAGTTAAAGTTAACTTTATTAATCAAGTGAAAATTAATGTTCTTTTCTTAGAAAAAATGCCATTGACCCAGTGAACATACCTAGCATATTCAGCTATCTTTCTGCATTAGCCGCCTACCCGTTAACGTTGGTGCTCATTAGTCTAAACCAACTAAAAATATATATTAACCGGAAACACTTTTGTCTGCCTTAGTAACAGTGCCCCTGAACCTAGTGACTTTGAAAACAATCAAAATGTAAATTTCTGATTCAGTTACATATCTCTGAAATACGATTGAAATTAGTCAGACATCGACCAAAAATTACAGCTTTACGCTTGCTCGCAAATCGATACCTCTAATCAAACAAACCCGTGTCCTTCAAGAGAACGGTATAGAAAACCAAATCAATTCAAATATGATAGCTCGCCTAAATAAATTGACCGGAGGCTATTGCTAAATAAATCTTCGTACATTTGATAATGATATTAACCACAAACGACTACCTTCTTTATTGTTTAAGTAATTTAATGGAGACCAATGTGATTAATATCATAAATGTCGCGTTTCATGTATGTTATGATAATAGTGACGTCACACTGTCGTGCCAAGATATGACCTGGTTCAAAATGTGACCAAGAATGGATATAGACAAATGTTTGGACACAATTTAAATGAGATTAAATAGAAAATATGACCATAAGTGTTTTTTTGACAGTGTGAGCAGCATAGATCCCTTCACATAACCAAGATACAAAGTCGACTTAGATTTGATCGATAACATTTCCCATTTAGTCTTCACAAGTTTCTGTTTCTAAATTTATCCTAGTTTTTAATCCCACTTGAGTCAGTTTGATAAAAGAGCTATATTTGACATAATATGAGCCATCCCGCGAAAAAAACCATCATTATGGCCTCTGCGTAATGTATCAAACCAGATCAGCCTGCGCAGTACGCGTAAACTGATCTGGGCCGAAATATTCAGTCTCAGGGGTAAAGAGCTATAGAGTAATGATTCCTGAAACAGAAAATCCACAGGAAGCGAAAAGTGTTTTTCCGGGTTAGCCTGCACGGCATGCTTAGGCTGATCATGATCGATTCTTTACGCAGAGTCAACAATGTTGGTTTTCTCGCGGGATGGCTCATATATTAGATATAGTGACCTTGTGGTAATTGTTTAAGTCTTTCAACAAACCCGTGAATTATTTGAGAATTACTTATCGAATACTATAGATGCCTCATTCTTCATCCATTCGTTATGGTTATTCAACTTTTTCATCTACATCAGTTCTTGGCCAGGTGTAAAACAGTGTTATGCTGATTGGAAACTGTGTCACTATGTCAGTTATATGGTATTTAGCGGCACTCTATCATTATAGTTTAAATAACAGTCTCGCATCCTGACTCCACAACAAGCGTACGTTTTAAATAGGAACAGTGGTGCAGAGGTAGAGAGTCGGTTTCTCGTACCAGAGGTCCAGGGTTAAAATCCCATGATGAGCGGGTTTTGACTTTGGCATATGTCCACACAAACGGCGCGAGTACTGGTTAAGTCTCCAGAAAGCAGACATCGAGCGTGATTAATAAAAGCTGAAAGCTTGTTTCGCAATCGATGTAAAATAAATAAGTTTAAACTAAATAGGAACAACATTGTACATGTATATAAGTTGTGTAGCCTGTGACCTTTTTGTACAAAAGTGGGATCCACCATAACTCGATCTTTTGTAACATTGTGTAAAGGATAAATTAATCAAATAACCTATAACAGTGGTCAGATAGAGAGTCTGGTCACCTATTAACATTCTTACACAGTGTTTGGATACTCGTTGACTATAGAGTATTCAATACGACATGAACTAGTTGGTATCTGTTATATTTATTTCACCTACCTGCAAATCTTTTTAACTATCACAAGTGGATTTTTGTAAAGGTTGTCTTCTTTTTCTACGAACTTCTTTTGGCATTTCCCTAACAACTGATGAATCCGCACGAAATTACACTGAACAGACGAATTGTCGTTGGACAAAGACATCCCCGATGCGAGGCTAGACAGCATCATAATAGCTGGAAAGGAAATTGACTTTTAGATTGTTATGGTTTACAACTTTTTCAAGAAAGTTTACATATTGTCACAAACAGAAGAAAATACAATTTCCTTTCTAAAGCTGTTGACGCATTTACAGTATACTTTACTTTAAACAAGAGGACCATGATGGTCCTATCACTCATCTAGTTTTCAATGATATTACTCTATATATACAAGGGAAATGAACCCTATCCCCTAGTGGCGATGGTTATTAACGGATCGGAATAATTTGAACAGTCTCGGTAAAGGGTTACCCACTTTACGTAGAACAGTTTACAAATCGTGAAAATACTTTTGGAAATAATTTGTTTTAAGTTGTCACTATATTTACATATAATGAAAACCAACCCCGCACTTCGGTGTCCGTGTTTTTCAACGGATCTGAATAAATTGAACAATCTTAGTAGAGGGTCACACAAGGAATATTTTGCAAAAATATTTTCAAATTAGCCCAGTACTTTTATACACGATTATTTGGAAATCACAATTTTTACATTTAATGTAAACAAGCTCCGAACTCTGGTGGCCGTGCTTTTCAAAGGATCGAAATAATTTAAATACTTTTGGTAGAGGGTCATACAAGGAACATTTGTGCTATATAATTTTCAGATCGGGTCTGCACTTTTCTAGAAGAAGATTTGTATAAGGTTTGCCCCTTTTCACGGTTATCATGCCCCAGCAACTAAAGTTCTA
Source organism: Serripes groenlandicus (assembly GCA_031761405.1). Classification (NCBI taxonomy): domain Eukaryota; kingdom Metazoa; phylum Mollusca; class Bivalvia; order Cardiida; family Cardiidae; genus Serripes; species Serripes groenlandicus. The sequence continues at coordinate 122,710,754 of JASEVX010000003.1, read as the reverse complement.
CAAGGAAATAAATTATATGAACAATTTAGAAAGCGGACCACTTAAGGAAAATTCCTGTAAAAATTATTTTGAATTTAGTTTATCGGTTTAGGAGGAGAAGTTGTTTGTAGGAAAAAGAGAACAGACGGACAGACGCCGGACGGTGAGATATCACAATAGGTCACCCCACTTTTGCTCAGGTGAGCTAAAGAGAAGATAACGTTTCTCGTTTTGCTTTCTATGCACTAGAATGATTCATAATTTGCTTTCAGCATCTTCAACCAAAGCAATCATTAGAAAGTTTGTTTCGAACGACTATTGCAAGTTACTTCAGGCACCAGATGTACATTATATGTTTGAACAAAAGACACAATAACCAGCGATACAAGAAAGGCAACATTAGGGCTGCTGCTGCAAAGATCTTGATCAACTTGCACACGTTGAGTAATCCCACAACCACTCTACATTTGGATCAGGCTACATTTATTTTTTTTGACATTTATACAATATACTATCCTCATAAAATTACTGATATATATAGAGTTTGACAGAGCAGAATAGAACTGTATTTTTAAGACAACATTATAGTTATAACTCTACTAAATGTCAAAATTATCGAAATTGAACACAATGCTTACTTAAAGACTCTCAAGATATATGTGCAATGTTCAATGCATTACACTATGGACTTTTAACAAATCATTACTATAAAAACTGTATTTGTTCTAGAAATACAACTATATTCGAGGGACGATATACGAATGATCCGATAGTGTGATATCACCACGAGTCATAATTCAACTTGATGTTATGAAAGTTTATTTCCTCAGATTCAGGTGATACATGACAATTTGAATATAAATGAAGATACAACAGACACACTTTAACAAATAGTTTTGGTAAAAAAGGTTTAAACACACAAACACACAGTTTGTAAGCCAAAACTAAAATATATAATAAACACATAAACTTACCTAGTACTGACTTCATTTTGAAATATAACTTATTTTCGTATCCCTGTCAGTGTTCGCAGTGCGATGATTTACTTATGCAGGAGGAGCACCCGAACGGCATGACTTATATGGCGACAAACAAGAATATATAATTATATAATTTGTTCGTAAATATCAAAAAAACAATGCTAATTCTCTTTTCATCCAACCCATTAGAGAAACACGAAACAAAAAACAATTATGTTTTTATCTTCCAGGTCATTATCTCCATTACTCCTCTGACATTCAACAAATATGCAACAAGCTGTTAGAAATTATCTAGTTAAAATAAATAGTGACGCTTTCTGTAAATGAAAATACACTAATGCAACAGATACGAACATATTCCCACACAGGGAGATACAGCTCATAATTTAAGCAATTTCTCCTTTTGGCAAAGTGTTTTGAATATCCGTCTGTTGCTTAATCGTCTGAACCTTTTTTCATTTGGTTAATTTGAATACAATGTGAACGCAGAGTAAAACACTATATGCCGTGATATGATTTTTGAAAGCGCAATAAAACACCAAGTGCCATGATATGATTATAAAACTGTTGAAAGTAAACTCAAATTTTATGTACCATGATATCAACAAAGTAAAACACTATGCGTCGTACTGTAACTGAACACTTGTTGAAAGCAGAGTAAAACACCATGCATCGTGATATAACTGTACGCTTGTTCAAAGCAGAGTAAAACAACATTCGTCGAGATATAACTGTACACTTGTTGAAAGTAGAGTAAAACACCATGCGTCGTACTGTAACTGAACACTTGTTGAAAGCAGAGTAAAACAACATGCGTCTTGATATAACTGAACACTTGTTGAAAACAGAGTAAAACACCACCCATCTTGATATAACTGCACACTTGTTCAAAGCAAAGTAAAACACCATGCGTCGTACTGTAACTGAACACTTGTTGAAAGCAGAGTAAAACAATACGCGTCTTGATATAACTGCACACTTGTTGAAAGCAGAGTAAAACACCATGCGTCGTACTGTAACTGAACACTTGTTGAAAGCTGAGTAAAACACCATGCGTCGTACTGTAACTGTACATTTGTTGAAAACAGAGTAAAACACCATGCGTCTTGATATAACTGCACACTTGTTGAAAGTAGAGTAAAACAATATGCGTCGTACTGTAACTGAACACTTGTTCAAAGAAGAATAAAACAACATGCGTCTTGATATAACTGAACACTTGTTCAAAGCAGATAAAAAACACCATGCGTCGTACTGTAACTGTACATTTGTTGAAAACAGAGTAAAACACCATGCGTCTTGATATAACTGCACACTTGTTGAAAGTAGAGTAAAACAATATGCGTCGTACTGTAACTGAACACTTGTTCAAAGTAGAGTAAAACACCATGCGTCTTGATATAACTGCACACTTGTTGAAAGCAGAGTAAAACAATATGCGTCGTACTGTAACTGAACACTTGTTCAAAACAGAGTAAAACACCATGCGTCGTACTGTAACTGTACATTTGTTGAAAACAGAGTAAAACACCATGCGTCTTGATATAACTGCACACTTGTTGAAAGCAGAGTAAAACAATATGCGTCTTGATATAACTGCACACTTGTTGAAAGTAGAGTAAAACAATATGCGTCGTACTGTAACTGAACACTTGTTGAAAGCAGAATAAAACAACATGCGTCTTGATATAACTGCACACTTGTTGAAAGCAGAGTAAAACAACATGCGTTGTACTGTAACTGAACACTTGTTGAAAGCAGAATAAAACAACATGCGCCTTGATATAACTGCACACTTGTTGAAAGCAGAGTAAATAAACATGCGTCGTACTGTAACTGAACACTTGTTGAAAGTAGAGTAAAACAATATGCGTCTTGATATAACTGAACACTTGTTGAAAGCAGAGTAAAACAATATGCGTCTTACTGTAACTGAACACTTGTTGAAAGTAGAGTAAAACAATATGCGTCTTGATATAACTGAACACTTGTTGAAAGTAGAGTAAAACAATATGCGTCTTGATATAACTGAACACTTGTTGAAAGTAGAGTAAAACAATATGCGTCTTGATATAACTGAACACTTGTTGAAAGTAGAGTAAAACAATATGCGTCTTGATATAACTGAACACTTGTTGAAAGCAGAGTAAAACAATATGCGTCTTGATATAACTGAACACGTGTTGAAAGTAGAGTAAAACAATATGCGTCTTGATATAACTGAACACTTGTTGAAAGCAGAGTAAAACAATATGCGTCGTACTGTAACTGAACACTTGTTGAAAGCAGAGTAAAACACCACCCGTCTTGATTTAACTGAACACTTGTTGAAAGCAGATTAAATCACCATGTGTCGTACTGTAACTGTACATTTGTTGACACCACCCGTCTGGATATAAATGAACACTTGTTGAAAGCAGAGTAAAACAATATGCGTCTTGATATAGCTGAACACTTGTTGAAAGCTGAGTAAAACAATATGCGTCTTGATATTACTGCACACTTGTTGAAAGCAGAGTAAAACAATATGCGTCGTACTGTTTATTTATTTATTGGGGTTTTACGCCGCTTTCAACAATATTTCAGTTATATCACGGCGACAAGTCACCTATTCATGATCCCTGGGTAAACAAACCAGTACTAGGCTAGAAAATGTGCCTTGCCCAAGGGCACTCCACCATGACCGTAGTGCCGCGACTGGGGATCGAACCCGGGACACCCGGTTTCGAAATGCCCGACTCTAACCACTCGACCACAGCGGATTCCTGCGTCGTACTGTAACTGAACACTTGTTCAAAGCAGAGTAAAACACCATGCGTCGTACTGTAACAGAACACTTGTTGAAAGCAGAGTAAATAACATGCGTATTCACATAACTGCACACTTGTTGAACGCAGAGTAAAACACCACCCGTCTTGATATAACTGCACACTTGTTGAAAGCAGAGTAAAACAATATGTGTCGTGATATAACTATAAACACCATATGCCGTGTTATAGCCGTCCGCACACCAAATGTCACAGAACACTGGCTAGCTTCCCTCATAAACTATTTCACATAACACTGGCTAGCTTCCCACATAGACTATTTCACAGAACACTGGCTAGCTTCCCACGTAGACTATTTCACAAAACACTGGCTAGCTTAGACTATTTCACAGAACACTGGCTAGCTTCCCACATAGATTATTTCACAGAACACTGGCTAGCTTCCCACATAGACTATTTCACAGAACACTGGCTAGCTTCCCACATAGTCTATTTCACAGAACACTGGCTAGCTTAGACTATTTCACAGAACACTGGCTAGCTTCCCACGGAGTCTATTTCACAGAACACTGGCTAGTTTCCCACATAGACTATTTCACATAACACTGGCTAGCTTCCCACATAGACTATTTCACAGAACACTGGCTAGCTTCCCACATAGACTATTTCACAGAACACTGGCTAGCTTCCCACATAGACTATTTCACAGAACACTGGCTAGCTTCCCACATAGTCTATTTCACAGAACACTGGCTAGCTTCCCACATAGACTATTTCACAGAACACTGGCTAGCTTCCCTCATAGACTATTTCACAGAACACTGGCTAGCTTCCCTCAAATACTATTTCACAGAACACTGGCTACCTTCCCTCATATACTATTTCACAGAACACTGGCTAGCTTCCCTCATATACTATTTCACAGAACACTGGCTAGCTTCCCACATAGACTATTTCACAGAACACTGGCTAGCTTCCCACATAGACTATTTCACAGAACACTGGCTAGCTTAGACTATTTCACAGAACACTGGCTAGCTTAGACTATTTCACAGAACACTGGCTAGCTTCCCACGTAGTCTATTTCACAGAACACTGGCTAGCTTCCCACAAAGACTATTTCACAGAACACTGGCTAGCTTCCTACGGAGACTATTTCACAGAACACTGGCTAGCTTCCCACATAGACTATTTCACAGAACACTGGCTAGCTTCCCACATAGACTATTTCACAGAACACTGGCTAGCTTCCCACGTAGACAATTTCACAGAACACTGGCTAGCTTCCCTCATAGACTATTTCACATAACACCGGCTAGCTTCCCACGTAGACAATTTCACAGAACACTGGCTAGCTTCCCACGTAGACTATTTCACAGAACACTGGCTAGCTTCCCACATAGACTATTTCACAGAACACTGGCTAGCTTCCCACAGAGACTATTTCACAGAACACTGGCTAGCTTCCCACATAGACTATTTCACAGAACACTGGCTAGTTTTCCACATAGACTATTTCACAGAACACTGGCTAGCTTCCCACAGAGACTATTTCACAGAACACTGGCTAGCTTCCCACATAGACTATTTCACAGAACACTGGCTAGTTTTCCACATAGACTATTTCACAGAACACTGGCTAGTTTCCCACATAGACTATTTCACAGAACACTGGCTAGCTTCCCACGTAGACTATTTCACATAACACTGGCTACCTTCCCAAAGAGACTATTTCACATAACACTGGCTAGCTTCCCACATAGACTATTTCAAAGAACACTGGCTAGCTTCCCTCATAGACTATTTCACAGAACACTGGCTAGCTTCCCACATAGACAATTTCACAGAACACTAGCTAGCTTCCCACATAGACTATTTCACAGAACACTGGCTAGCTTCCCACATAGACTATTTCACAGAACACTGGCTATCTTCCCACATAGACTATTTCACAGAACACTGGCTAGCTTCCCACGTAGACAATTTCACAGAACACTGGCTAGCTACCCACATAGACTATTTCACATAACACTAGCTAGCTTCCCACATATACTATTTCACAGAACACTGGCTAGATTCCCACATAGACTATTTCACAGAACACAGGCTAGCTTCCCTCATAGACTATTTCACAGAACACTGGCTAGCTTCCCACATAGATTATTTCACAGAACACTGGCTAGTTTCTCACGTAGTCTATTTCACAGAATACTGGCTAGCTTCCCACATAGACTATTTCACAGAACACTGGCTAGCTTCCCTCACATACTATTTCACAGAACACTGGCTAGCTTTCCACGTAGACTATTTCACAGAACACTGGCTAGCTTAGACTATTTCACAGAACACTGGCTAGCTTCCCACGTAGACTATTTCACAGAACACTGGCTAGCTTCCCACGTAGACTATTTCACAGAACACTGGCTAGCTTCCCACATAGACTATTTCACAGAACACTGGCTAGCTTCCCACGTAGACTATTTCACAGAACACTGGCTAGCTTCCCACGTAGACTATTTCACAGAACACTGGCTAGCTTAGAATATTTCACAGAACACTGGCTAGCTTCCCACGTAGACTATTTCACATAACACTGGCTAGCTTATACTATTTCACAGAACACTGGCTAGCTTCCTTCCCTCATAGACTATTTCACAGAACACTGGCTAGCTTCCCACATAGACTATTTCACAGAACACTGGCTAGCTTCCCACGTAGTCTATTTCACAGAACACTGGCTAGCTTCCAACATAGACTATTTCACAGAACACTGGCTAGCTTCCCACATAGACTATTTTACAGAACACTGGCTAGCTTCCCACATAGACTATTTCACAGAACACTGTCTAGCTTCCCACAAAGACTATTTCACAGAACACTGGCTAGCTTCCCACGTAGTCTATTTCACAGAACACTGGCTAGCTTTCCACGTAGTATATTTCACAAAACACTGGCTAGCTTCCCACAAATACTATTTCACAGAACACTTGCTAGCTTCCCACATAGACCTTTTCACAGAACACTGGCTAGCTTCCCACATATACTATTTCACAGAACACTGGCTAGCGACCCTCATAGACTATTTCACAGAACACTGGCTAGCTTCCCACATAGACTATTTCACAGAACACTGTCTAGCTTCACACGTAGAATATTTCACAGAACACTGGCTAGCTTAGACTATTTCACAGAACACTGGCAAGTTTCCCACGTAGACTATTTCACAGAACACTGGCTAGCTTCCCACGTAGACTATTTCACAGAACACTGGCTAGCTTCCCTCATAGACTATTTCACAGAACACTGGCTAGCTTCCCACGTAGACTATTTCACAGAACACTGGCTAGCTTCCCTCATAGACTATTTCACAGAACACTGGCTAGCTTCCCACGTAGACTATTTCACAGAACACTGGCTAGCTTCCCTCATAGACTATTTCACAGAACACTGGCTAGCTTATACTATTTCACAGAACACTGGCTAGCTTCCCTCATAGACTATTTCACAGAACACTGGCTAGCTTAGACTATTTCACAGAACACTGACTAGCTTCCCACATATACTATTTAAACAATTTGTGGAGAACAAACGACCCTTGTCGCAATGACTTGTGTGTATCATTGGCATGAATGAATGGCCGAACCGAGGTTCGAACTATCGACCCTTGGATTGAAAGCCAACACAATTACTTAATTGGGGCTTGACGAAAGTAAAGTTATTTGCCACTTTTTGCCATGCTATAATTATACAACTGTTGAAAGCAGAGTAAATCAATATGCGTATTAATATAACTATACAACTGTTGAAAGCAGAATAACACACCATGGACCATGATGTAAGCAAAGGTAAACCAGCTTGCGCCGAGATATAACAATAAGTTTGCTGCAGGCAGAGAGTTAAAACACCAAATTTCGTCATATAACTATAACATTGTTGCTATTAAAGTACGCCATTTATCATCTGGCCTGAGCTGTTGGTTATTTAATGTAAGCAAGACGTGATATATATTGATACTATTTATAGATACAATGCGAGCGCGATTTCCCCCGGAAGGTGGTTACATTCACCAAATATATTTTCAAAAACGGGTTTAATCCTTTTCCGCTTATAGACGCTTTCTGACGCCTCTGCTGCAGACGACTTTTGAATACATTGTGACAAAAGAAGAAATTGCTCAAAACAAGCAATTTCTCCTCTTGTCTCAATGTTATAAAACAAATTCAGTAATTATATCTTCATTTATTGAGATCTTCCATATTTTTGAGAAGACATGTTCAAAGTCTTCTGCTGCAGATGTGTTGCATGTGGGAAAGGGACAACCATGGCTTATCAATATGGTCGATGACTAAACACTGGTAGATTACCACCCACACTGTGTTCACGCAGGAAGCCGTATACAGAAACGAGTCACGACTACCGATGTGGCGATTTAACCCTTTCCCTCATACGACAATTCTGCAGCAGACGACTTTGAACTAATTTTGGCAAAAAATAGAAAATCTCTAAAATTGAATGGATAACTTATGACTAAAAGTGGAAAACATTGTGGCAAAAGGAGATATTGCTCGATTTGAGCAATTCTTCTTTAGTCACAATGTTTTCATGATTGATTGGGGTTTAAAGCCGTTTTTAACAATTTCTCAGTCATATCACGGCGGCCAGTTCACCTACTCATGTGTTTGTTTGGTTTTCTCACACCAGTACTCCACATAACAATCTTCCCAAGCAACTGGCTGTTTTTCCACATAGAATTAGCCTATTGGTGGAAGACGAATGACGCATGTCGCAATGACTTTTGACAAACATCGGATAGAAAGTTGGCCGAGCCGGGATTCGAACTCACAACCCTTGGATTGACAGCCCGCGTCGTTACCGACTAAGCTACCGGGACTCGGCCACTATGTTTTCAAAACGCCGTCTGCTTCAGAGGCGTCAGAAAGCGTCTATATGAGGGAAAGGGTTAAATGGCCTGAATTCTAGATGGAGATCAACATGTTGAAATGTTGAAATTGTGCAATAATTGCTTATAGCGACAACAAAATAAGTAATACATAGAAATTGTGCAACAATTGCTTATAGCAACAACAAAATAAGTAATACATAGTTCAAAACTATTTTGGTAGTAAATGTTGAAAAGGAGTCAATTGAAAGTCATGAAAAGGTACAAAATATGGCTTACTGGGTATGCCTACCTAGTAAAAATGAATCATACACGAAAATCATTTAGATGTTCATTGTACTGTAAAGTGAATTGATTACTTTAATTTTATCCCATAATTATGAATCTAATATTTCAAGACAACTTTTGAACAGTTTTCAAACTTTGACTATTCTAGCTATACTATTGAGTTCTGCACCTTTACTACATCGACGCTCAGTGAAGACTCAGGTGAGCCTATGCATCCTCACAGTCCCACCAAAGCCTTCAGAGTTCAATTCGCATTAATTTATTATGATGAATACCTTGATAAAAGCAAGAACTGTAATACATTAGTTGTACACCTATTCATCTTTATATGATGCCGTGTCCGTATTGTAGTGTTCACAGCGTCCTGGAACCGGGGTTCGATCTCCGGGTGGGTCATACCAAAGACTTAATTTAATAGTAGCTATGGCTTCCATCCTTAACCCCGCTCAAGGCTACACGGAGAGCATAACGATCGGTGTCAGAGATGAATGATTCCTGTAATACTAGTCAATAACACAGGAAAAGACGAACTATAGCTGGAATATTGTTCAGACAAAACACATAAACACATTAGTTATAATATCCCGTTACGTAGTCACGTAGGCACCAAAACGTCGCACGCTTCTCAAACATGGTAATTTATAAAATGTCAAGCGGTTAATATGAGAGTGTTAAATCTATATTTCAGCGCGTCAACTTAAATTGGGGAAGTGACACATCACCATATCTATGAATACTTCACGATTGCCAGGGGCGTAGCTCCCTTTGGGCACTGTAGGCACGTGCCTACACATGTTTTCTCAAAATTTCCCAAACTGCAGCTGCGGCGATAGACATCTGCGTAATGTATCGACCAGATCAGCCTGCGCTGTCCGCGCAGACTGATCCGGCCGACACATTCCGTCTTAGGGGGATAGATGTATAGAGTAGTTATTCCTGAAACAGAAAATCCACAGGAGGCGAAAAGTGTCTATCCGGGTAATCCTGTGTGGCATGCTTAGGCTGATCCGGGTCGATACTTTACGCAGAGTCCACGATGTTGATTTTCTCACGAGACGGCCTACACATTGATTATTGCAAAGCTACGCCCCAGATTGCCCTTTAAAAACGCTATTCGTACATTTTCGGTGAGCTAGAGAGATTTATCGTTTAAAATCTTTATACTTTGACTCATGTTTCGCGTTTGTGGACATATTAACTGCTGCTTTTCGTCCCCTTTTCAGTGGTGATAAAAGTCGATTTTTCATCGATTGGGTGATGTTGTCAGTTTTCGCAAAACAATGTCTCATCTTTCCTACTTCTTAGTTACTCAGACAACCTGTAAAATATTCCTTATGGTAAATAATTAAGACTTATCATCAAAACTCTATTCATTATTTTCGAATACGGTATGTGCAAAACATCGAGTGACAAAGATCAATGACGTACCTGCTTGTTTCTTAACGAAAGTGTCAATAATTGTTCCCATTTAGATTAAAAGTATGACTCTTCTTGTCATGCCATCAACTCGCCTGGATTCTGGATATAATCAGCGGCATCAAGTTGAGCTATTCATTTTATTTCAAAGAACTGCATGCATCTTATAAATTGCAAGCATCCACAGAGAGCATCCTAATTAATAAGTGAGAACACTAATAAATTCATAGTGTGCTGTGTATGTGTATACATACGTATTATTGTAATGGAGCATATGCTTATTTGTTTTCTGTCTAAATTCAGAATCATCATTTCCGAGTAGTTTTCTAATGTTTGCCTCTTTTAGCTAAAATGATTTTGATTTACTGCATCTTTTACACTTTCAATATTTCTTTTTGTCATTCTTTCATTATTTTCAATATTTTCACGAGATCGGAAATGTGTATTGCATACATGACGTTGAAAGAAAATAAATGAATAGTTTTGTCCACAGTTACGATTTGTGGGTAACGATTAACAAACATCGCAACCTATCTCTTTCATTTGTTATCGTCAAACCTTAGCAAACAATACATATTAGAATAGTGTATGGCTCATTCCTTTTGTACATCTGAAAGGTAAAAACAAAGGTTTACTATTATGGCCTATCTTGTAACATAATACGTGTTTAACCTGTCAATTCTAAGATTACGTTGGCGTTTGTGCGAGGAAATGTGTTTAAATGCAATGCATAAAGTAAAACACTAGATGAGTATTCCGGGACTGTACACAGATTGGTATTTAATGGTTGTTCAATAGATTACAGTCATGATTATATAGTTGTTGCAATATCACCAACACATGTGCTGCCTGATGTTGCTGCTCACAATACCTCACACAACATTCGTCCCAATTAAATGGCTTGATTCCAACAAGGACGTTTTAGTTCATCGGGGGAAGAGGAACAACTGAGTGAGTACATTGATAGACATCCTAAGATGTTAATGACTAGGCACTCGAGGCTCGACACCCGATTTAGTGGAACGAGCAATGGCTGCAAATTTAGACCATTTAAAGTTATTAGACTCTGAAGATTGTCGACGGCTGTTGACCTTGTCAAGTGTCATTTTGGATATAACTGAGCATATTCCGTCAGACATCCATTAAAACTGAACATTCCTACAGCAATGCAGAACATAAATGTCTATTTAACACAATTAGAGAATAATTGGGTGTTTATAGATGTCTGCGGTGATTGGGCTCGTCACATTCCCTGCATTAGGATGTTTGTTAACCCTTTCCCTCATATAGACGCTTTCCGACGCCTCTGCAGCAGACGGCTTTTTGAAAACACTGTGACAAAAGAAGAAATTGCTCAAAACGAGCAATTTCTCCTTTTGCCACAATGTTTTCCACTTTTAGTCATAGGTTATCCATTCAATTATGGAGATTTTCCATTTTTTGACAAAATACGTTCAAAGTCGTCTGCTGCAGAATTATCGTATGAGGGAAAGGGTTAAAGCAGACGGCGTTTTGAAAACATAGTGACAAAAGAAGAAATTGCACAGAACGTGCAATTTCTCCTTTTGCCACTATGTTTTCCACTTTTAGTCATAGGTTATCCATGTGACAAAATACGTTCAAAGTCGTCTGCTGCAGAATTGTCGTATGAGGGAAAGGGTTAAAGCAGACGGCGTTTTGAAAACATAGTGACAAAAGAAGAAATTGCACAGAACGTGCAATTTCTCCTTTTGCCACTATGTTTTCCACTTTTAGTCATAGGTTATCCATGTGACAAAATACGTTCAAAGTCGTCTGCTGCAGAATTGTCGTATGAGGGAAACGGTTAACCCTTTATTGTATATAAGCCATATTCAGAGGCTCTTACATTTCCCCTGATGTTTTCTAATCTCCTTCAACGGTGTTTGCTTATTTATGATATTCGATTATCTGTTTCTATTCACCAGGTGTGTTCCAACTGGAAGAGTATGACAACTCCATACAGGAAAACCGTGTGCAGTTTCCACGGCAGTCAACCATTTACCAGATACGATACGTTGAATATCGTCTACTGCGAACACATCATAAAACAACAAAATAGTATTATTTTATTTGTTATTCTAAAAAAGAAAGGAAAAAGTATGTTGATGCAATGTTCTTTTTCAATTTCTCATTTTCCCCAAATTTTCTTTTGCTTCAGATCCGTCAAAACTCTTCTTTATCAAAGAAAGAATAAAACGTCACTGATTGTTTGAGATTAACCGAATTGATAAAAACCTAAAGACTGACTAGCCACAGACGAGCTTTTAGACAAGCTATAGAAACATTGTTGCAAAAAAGAGAAATGCTTTCATTTCCTTTCTGTGATTATACTTTTATTTATAGAGGTTGTATTGTCTTTTTTGCCGTCTGGACATGCTCAAAGTAGTCTTTTGAATATGTATTGTACGAGGGAAAGGATTAACGAAGATAATGACATTGACGGTAAAGACATAATTGTACTTTGATGTTATAGATGGGCTTTAAATGGCATTCATTTACAGCATCATCACCGTGTTGGATATTTAGAAGCCGTTTATATTACAATATAGTCTGGTATGTCAAAGTAGAACAAACGAGGGCTTGGCGTGAAACGGTTGTAACTAAAAACCTATTTCGAAAACCCTGGTTTAGGGGCAATTTTGACCCCTTTGTAAACAATGCAAATTTAGGTGACATTGCTCAGAACGAGCAATGGCATCTAAATTTCCATTGTTTACCAAGAAAAATGTTTTAACCCTTTTAAAGACTTGATGGCGAGGTGATTAACCTTGGTAACAAAATACCAATTTTAGTTACAACCGTTTCACGCCAAGCCCTTGACATGTCGCCCGAATTGTCCCACTGCAAAAGCAATCCATTGCAGTGCGGAAACACATTGGAGACCGAAAATAAATTACAATTCAAATGAAGTCCGTGTTAGCCTGTTAGGTAAATTCAAGAAATAAAACATTTTATTTCAATTATACTTGTTTTTAAATGTTCTGACAATCTGTCTGTCTGTGTGTAAATTAAAATCACGTTACTCTAAGACATAAATTTGTGTAAGATCAAGTTCAAGTATGATGCGTGATGGCGACGAAACGGCATTTTTGGTAGAATTGCGCGGCAAGGCTACCATCGTTTCAGGTGAAGTTTTGAAGTCACGTGATGTAAATGACTATGAACACAATTTCTTCCAAATTCAGTACGCCAAACAAATAATTATTGACTGATTGACGAATGAAACTATAAGTAAAAGTCAAATAAATAAAATAAAAAAACTTTTTCTAGGTAACCAAATAAAATAACAAGTCTCTGAATGTGTAAATATCATATTTAAGTGTAATACGAAAAAACCCCATGAATGGGTTTTTTCGCTTATAGTTAACGGGCGTGAGATTATTATTTTTTTTTTTTTTTTTTTTTTTCAATAACCCATGAAGCTTTCTGAAATGAAACTGAAATAAATCCATGGGGGCCGCCATTTTGGATATGTATAAAAAGCAGACGTAAAACACAGATTGAAAATTATTGTCGGCTTTTTAATCTTTTTTTTTTAAAATCGGTATTTTGGGTATGTATAAAATGAGCAGAAAAACACGGATCGAAAATTATTGTCGTCTTTTTAATAAAAAATTTTAAAATCGATTTTTAAGATCATAAAAGTGCTGGAATTAACATTTGTACGAAAAATTAAAAATAAATGGAAATCTATAAGAAATATGTCAAAAAACGACAGCATTAGCCTTCTACGCCCGAAACTAAATTTTGACAGTATCGTAGCCAAAGAAGGACGTGACGTCATTTCCGTTACACTTCATCTTGGCGTAACGTCAATGGAGCGACGTCGTTTCCCGCAAAAAAGTGGTACATGAAGACCCCAAATTCCTATACATGAGCTATTGACTCAATCATTCAAAGTATAATTATTTATCAACCATTGTGGCAAAAGGATAACTTTCTCATAAGGAGCAATTGTTCTTGTTGCGACAATCTTTTCCTAAATCATAGGCCTCAGAAACCGTCTCTAATAGGGAAAGGGTTTAGCAGAAATGTGACCCCTTACATAATTTGTTCCAGTCATATTGACTGCTTGAAAAAGGCAGTCGCCAGGTGGCATCAGAAAAGGGCTGATCTATTTGCTTCTTTAATGTAGGTGATCGATTAAGGATCATCTTGGCCCTCATGTTTTAACCTCGTTCATTATAAATGTATTCCTTGATTTTCTGAAAGTCTTTACTTTATTATTTTCTGTTCGTAATAATAGACGACAGCTATAAGAATTGCAAATATGTTTTGATAATGCAAGACACATGCCATTAACATTATTATTGTCTAGTCAATTACTTATAAATCCTTATTTATGGCCAAAATATGCTCTTAAATTTTTGTTTATAATTATCTTGCGTTTTTTTCGTAAATAGGTAGCACCTATAGATATATTAAAGGTTAAGGCTGTCACTTCCCATAGTTACATAAATAGAAGAGCAACGTATTATTCTTCTGACAAAGTAGATTTGTTTATGATATTTGAGCCGAGCCCCGGTAGCTCAGTCGGTAGCGACGCGGGCTGTCAATCCAGGGGTTGTGAGTTCGAATCCTTCTCGACCAATCATAGTCTCTTTTCGACGAATGCGACATGCGACATTCGTCTTCCCTTAATGGGCTAAGTCTATGTGGAAAAGCAGCCAGTTGCTTGGGAAGATTGTTGTGTGGAGTCCTGATGTGAGAAAACCAGGAAATGCATGAGTAGGTGAACTGGCCGCCGTGATATAACCCCCCCCCCCCCCCCCCCCCCTGACATATCAACTCTTTCCCACATACAGACACTTTGTGACGCCTCTGCATTAAACCACTTTTGGAAATGTTGTGGCAAATGAAGAAATTAAGCGGAATATTTATTTTCTACGGAAACTCTGTAGTTTCAAAAAGGGTGAAATTTGCCAAATTTTTTGGAAAATATTAACCCCTGAATAAGCTTTTCTTATACCAATATAATGTGTCATAATGTTATAATTGGATAACTCTCCACAAATATAATTAAATTGATTGGTTGTAAACACGGCAATCAGGCGGCATAAAAAAGGGGCAAAATGACAACATTTTAAAACTACATTCTTATGAAAGTGCTTGTCTGTTTTCAAGATAATTTAGCAGAACAGTTACTCTTCATTCAGTGACCCTCTACAGGTTTTATGTTTTATTGATTGGTTGAAAGTTGAAAGCAGGTGGCATCTGAAAATGAGGAAAAATTTAACGTTTAGCTTCAAATGACATCTCATCCTTATCCACTAGACTAACAAACAAGGAATGTCCTTTTGGCGATCCTGTTCTTCATTATGTCCAACGATATATGCAGAACGCTTGTTTGCACGGTATCTGAGAAAGGGAGTAAAATGCCCAATATTTAAATTATTTCTCCTCTAAAAACGTTTCCGGTTCGATTCCAAGGTTAGTTAGTAGAAATGTTCCTTCAGTGACTCTCTACTTAAATTGTCCAAACCATATTAATTGGTTAAAAAACGAGGATTGAGGCAGCATCAGAAAAGGGCAAAATTACAACATTTTTAAATTCTATTCTTATACATATGCTTGTCTTATTTGTTCCCTTGATAATTATCAAAGCCATATTGATTGGTTGAAATACTTAGTTACCAGGCGTCATCAGAAAATGGGTAAATTGAACTTTAAGCTTCAAATGACATCTCATCCAAGTTCACTAGGCAAATTTCACAGGAATGTTACTTAGGTTAAATTTGTTCAAATATATACATTCCAAACACAACTTGTGTTGCAGCAGCAGCATCAGGAAGGGAGTATAATGCCTAAACTGTAAACACATTTTTCGCTGAATCCGCTTATCAGATTCTAAGATAATTTAGTACAAATGTTCCCTGAAATACCCTCTACAAGATTTGATTGAGCGGTACTGATTGGTTGAAAAACAAGGCAACAAGACGGCATCAGAAAAGGGGTACAATTACAAAACTTACTTTGGTAGTTCTCTTACAAACTGTTCGAAGATTTAATATCATAACAAATATCTTTTATTGATAAGTTTCTTTTACAGTGTCCACTCCAAGCAGTTTCATTCACGCTTTTAATTAAACAAATTCCGATATTAACAGTTACACATCTGCTACATATCTATCACTAAGGTAATCGATTCAGGGCCAAGCTTGCAATCTGTTTTGGAGATGCAAAACTCTTTTCTACATCATAACATTGTTTTTCGTTAAGGCCTGTTTATTGTTCATTGTTATACACATTTTCGGTCAAAATAGAAAGTAATCAATTTCGTTTAACAGACACTCAAAGTAAAGTATAATTCTTGATATTAACTCAATAACTTATTGTATTAATAGATGCATCAGTTAGTTCAGTACAGTCAATAAATAGGTAGACACTGCACTATCATGAGTGTTTTTGGTGGAATTTCAATAGAGCTATTGTGTAATATGATCATTAAATAAGCATTATGTGGACCGAATGATATATTCGGAATTGGGGTCAATTAATGTTCACAAGACCAACACAAATTTATAATTTTGGAAATATTTCGTTCTGGCCTTATGTATCATTACTTGTTTGTCATGGTGGGGAATTTTCCCAGATAAATATCTCTACATGCACTTCTGCATCTCCTCTTAACAGATCGCAATTCTACCTTTAGTACTTTCAGTACTTTGATATTTTTTATATCATCCAACATTTATATTTTCACTTAGTGTCATACATATTTAACCCTTACCTACATACATACCATTTCTGACGCCTCTGCAGAAAACATGTTCTGAAAATGTTGGGATAAAAGGAGAACTTGATCTTCATGAATAATTTCTCCTTTTGCCACACTGTTTTCAACTTCTATTCAATATTTCTTCTTTCATTTTCAAAGATTTTTCTATATTTATGAAGTCGTCTTCTGCGGATTTGTTGTATACAGGAAAGGGTTAAACTCTCTCTAAAGTGTCGCTTGAAAATTGAATATGCCAAAACTTCGTACAGCATCGACCCGGATCAGCCTAAGCATACCGCGCAGGCTTGCCCGGATAGACTCTTTTTACCTCATATGGTTTGTCTGTTTCAGGAATCATTACTCTATACCTCTATCCCCCTGAGACGGAATGTGTCGGCCCGGATCAGTCTGAGCGGACTGCGCAAGCTGATCCGGGTCGATACATAACGCAGAGGCCGGCTCATTTGCAACGTGAAATGTTAGTATGTTTCAATTTTGTGACAAATCATGCCCAAAAATGTTAGTCCCTTTTAAATACCTATAAATACGTAGCAAACATATGAACTACACGTTTGCTTAGAGATCCATGAAAAAGAAACTCAACATATATATTATAAGTGTAATGTACCCCCACTGAATATGGACGGGATATTGTTTCAACGTCAACTCTATACATGTAAGAACTATATTATTGAATAATTTGAACATATTCATTATAAGCAACTTTTCATGTAGCCTCAATCTTTCTTCAAATGACGTCTGTTACAGAGGCGTCAGAAAGAAGTAAAATGAGAATTTCAACTATCTTCAAATGGATGCAAAAACTTCCACAAACACGTCCTTTATTTTACATGTATTACATCCATTGTGGTCTCTTCGAAGTTCTTGGCTTTTTTATGCTTTAGCTTGCAATAATTACGGATGCTTGATAGTTAAAAGTGTGAAAAGAGTCTTCATTCTTTATTTCATGTTTTAAATCATACATGTAACACGTATATACGAAAATGATAAGAGCCGAATGAAAACTTCCAGTGTTTTTATTGATATAAATCTGAAACTTTATACATGCATGATTTACAAAAGACTCGAATGCTTTTGACAGCAATATGTTCACACCTGTAACCATAACAACCACTGAATTCATATAACTATTCAAATTGAAGAGCACATACAAAACGAGATGATCACTGACGTAGGTCAGTCAACGCAACTGGACATAGTAAAATAAACACAGACAGAGACAAGCAAATACAGCCAAATACAGGGGGTTAACAATCCTTACTGACCATCTTTTTTCTTTCAAATGAATATTGCGTTAAAAACTTAACGTAAACGTCTTTGTGATGTTTTCGGCTACCAAGGGTTGAGCGCCAAAATGGAATATAATTTCTTGCGAAGACGTATTACAGACCTGTTTTTTCCGATAGCTAAATGGTATTGTTTGTTTTTCAAATATATCATCACCAATGTTAAATCTAGTAAGAAGGAGAATATTACGTATTATCTCTCCTCTTAGTCATCAACAAGTTATTCTCAGAAGCACAACGCTTTCCATAAACA
Source organism: Serripes groenlandicus (assembly GCA_031761405.1). Classification (NCBI taxonomy): domain Eukaryota; kingdom Metazoa; phylum Mollusca; class Bivalvia; order Cardiida; family Cardiidae; genus Serripes; species Serripes groenlandicus. The sequence continues at coordinate 122,692,124 of JASEVX010000003.1, read as the reverse complement.
ATAACCTATGGAACGCCTTTACTGTCTAAGTATGTTATATTATATTATACGCAGTACATTTTCATGTATACGAGGTACATGTTTCATTTGACATGGTACATTTTGCATGGTATGCAGTGCCTTTTCTGTTATATATGGTGGTTATTTAACAATATGCAGTGTAAAAGTGTGTAGATACAGAAAAATAACCATAATATGGTATGCAAAGAGCGTCATATGCAATACAAACAACATTATATGCAGTTCAAATGACAAAACATGCGTTGGTATTCTAGTTATACGAGTAGATCTAGTTTTACTATTATATGCGGTGCATTGTTCATTACGATGATTATACTTTCCGGCATTCTCCGAAATCATTTCCGGAAATTACCGAGTATGACAGTCCATGTTTAAAAACAATCTATAAATAGAAGTGTACACATTATGTCGTTTATGCGGACCGTTTTTGAGACCTGAAGCAGTCACTCTTTAACTCATTGTGGCAAAAGGAGAAATTGCTTATCTGGAGAAGATTCTCCATTAGCCTCAATGATGTCAACTCTCTTCAATAATTATACTTTCATTCATAAAGATGTTCTATAGTTCTGCCGTAACGTCATCTGATGCATATTTGTTTTATGTGGGACCGAATTTACAAAATGAATTTAAAACAAATGTTTAGGTTACAACATTATAGTAAAACAACTTTTAATTCCTCAGCATATTGTGGAAAAAAGAGAAATAACTGAAAAAGGGCTTTATATTATATATTTGAGTTTGTCTTTGTGAAAAGGTACAATCAGGTGGTATAGTGGTAGAGCGTCCGCCTCGGGTGCGGAAGGTCGCGGGTTCGATCCACGGTCTGGTCATACCAAATGGTAGTAATGGCTGTCCTCCTTGGTGCTCAGGGTTGCGGGGTAAGCATACTAACTGACTGGCTGGTGTCAGAACAAATGAACCAGTAGTACTAGTAACTTACCCAGGAATCGCCGTGACATAACTGAAACATTGTTGAAAGCGGCGTAAAACACCAAACAATCAACAATCATTTTTTAGCAACACTGTAGGTTCAAATCAGCCTGTTTATTTGCTCTGTCTTATCAGATTCTTCACAAGTTGACAGAAGCTTCTAACACGCATATGTAAGTACAAGTAAGAATGAGACTGTATATTTTGATCAGGCTTCGCATGGACAGATTGATCTGGTTCTACAATATTCTTAAAGGTGGATTGGTACCCAATTTCCACGGAAGGGCTTATTTGAACTGTAAATGAGCAGTTTTCTAAGAGAAGCCCAGTTGCTCAGTCGGTAATGACGAAAGGTTCTAATCCAGGGGTTGCGAGTTCGAACCCCAGCTCGGCCAACATTCTTTCCGACGTTTGACAAAATTCATTGGTCTTCCACCAATGGGCTAACAGTCTATATGGAAAAGCAGCCAGTTCCTTGGAAAGTATGTTGTGAGAAAGCCAGGAGACAAACGAGTATGTGAACTAGCAGCCGTGACTGAACAATTGTTGAAACCGGCGTAAAATCCCAATTAATCAATCAATTCTAACAGGAATTAAAAACCTTTTCCAATAAGAAGATGCTTTCTCGCGTGTCTGCAGGTGTGGAATTGAATATGAAAACAGTGTGGCAAATGGAGATATTGGTCTTAAAAAGCAATTTCTGATTTTCCATAATTTTACTTCAATGTTGTCAAATTCGTCCGCTGAAGATTTGTTTTATGTGGGAAAGGGCTACACATTTTACCGCAGAAAATATTTCAAGAGTCATATTATTATTATATATTTTTTTTTTAATGTCTTGAACATTTTACAATTGCGTTTGTTTAAAAACATTAAGTTATGACACATCTAAAATGAAAAAATGTTCCGATGTTTTAAGTATGTGCAGTTTCTTTATTTTGACTCTCATTTACGTTTTTGTGTTTTATTTACGAAGACAAAACAGTCCCTATTAGCTAGACTGAGATACTTTATTTTCATAAACTATGTAATCAAAAGGCGATGACTATAAACCTTTACGTCGCACAGTCTAATTTGTTTACATACGCGCACCTGCTTGTAGCAGACTATCGATATGAAAATCACGTCGAATTCTCCTTTTAATAGATAAATATCAACATAAACTGGTAACAGAAACAAAAATAAGACATATTTTGTGAAAATATGTCTCAAATATAAGCCTGTTTATCGGTCGTGAACGTCGAAACGCCTTTTCCTCAGTTCGTGACCTAGTTTCATATTGCCAAAATGTAAAGAGAAGTAACCGGAAGTAAAATGTAAACTTAGAAAAGTGAACTTGTTTATGCAGACAAAAAATGTCGCACGACAAATTTATTTCTGAAACGTCACGAAACTAGTGCATGGGTCGAATGTAGGAGAAAGAAAGATAATTTAGAAATGCTTTTTTTCTCTCGAATGCAGTGGAATAAAACATGCACTAAAGCTTTGCCTGATTTTTTATTCACTTTCTTCGATGTCTGACACTACGACTCGATTTACACGAGGGTCAACATCTCGAAAGAATGCTCAAACACCTTATTACAGATATATAGGTAATATAACATACTTAAATGATTAAATATATGTGATATTAAATGTTTATTTGGCTTTAAACAAATTAAGAGAAGAACAAACTCTGATAAACAATAGATTTAGAAATAAAGAAAATCTGCTCTTTCGCACCCAATTAATTTCATACTTGCCACCTATTAAAAAGTAATGGGATTCGCAACTGGCATTTCTCTTGCGCCAAACATATATTGTATGCATCAACGATTTAGATAAACAATTAGCTGATATGTTGTTTCAAGTGTGGTCTGCTTTTTAAACATATGAGGATACATTTTAACATCTGTGAAATAGTTATTATAATTATTATTAAAAAGGAGGAAGTCAGCAATTTAACAGTTTTCTCAATGTTTTTAACAGTTTTCTCAATGTTTTAAGCGTTTAAAGGTTATCATTGTTGCTTCAGACATGGAAAGAGTTTAATAGCTGTTTATTGCATGTAGATTTAAATCCCAAACTGTATTTGTTGTGGTTTTATTGACAAATACAAAACATCCGAAATCCTGACAAAAAAGAAATCCTGAAATTTGTAGATCTATGTGGAATTTCAAAAATCCTGGAATAAGTCCTTATGAAAACATTATGTGTATGTTTAGACTAATGAAAGTCAAAAATACATGTGTGTTAAAAAATAAATAAATGCAGTCTTTTCCGGCGACATTTATGCCTTGCATCAACTTTCTCTTGTAGATTGTTTTAAAATGGTCTAGAAACACTGGAAGTTTTTATTCGGCCCTAATCATTTTCGTATATACGTGTTACATGTATGATTTAAAACATGAAATAAAGAATGAAGACTCTTTTCACACTATTAACTATCAAGCATCCGTTATTAATGCATATCATGAACAAAGTACCATGTCAACTGAAATATGTACCTCATATACATTGAAATGTACTGCGTATAATACAATACAACATAATAAGTAAATGCGTTCCCTTCCAGAACATGCAATCATTTTCATGTAGTGTTCCCTAGGGTTAAATCTTTTATGATTTTCATAAATGATCTACCGCTAACCGTTCAACACATTTCATTGGTGTAGATTTATATGCAGATGATACTACTGTTAATGATTTCCAGCATAAAATTAAACCGCTGCAATTAAATTTTACAGCTGGCATTGATGTAGGCAAAACGGTATGATTTTAAATACTGACAAAATATGTTATGTTATTACAAGCCGACAGAAAACTTGTTTATTATCTTTAATATTCATTGAAATGAATATCACAACGACTACAAAAGAGAAGTTATTATGGGTATATGTAGATGAGAATTTGATGTGAAATACTCGTTTCTAAAAGTTATCTAAGAAGATGGCTTCATATATATGGTTATTAAGTATTAACAAAAGAGCACAGACTGATTTTTAATAATGCTTATATATACACCACATTTCAATTATTTCTCTATTGTATAGAGTAATTCTGCGAGCTACAATGTAAATTTAATCAATAAATTACAAAATCGAGCGTGTAAGCTTATTTTATTACAGGAATACAGTGGCTTACAAAATAGTTTTGTGAATTAGACATTTTGTCTTATGACCAAACAGTATTCCTAAATAAAGCTAAGCTTAAACAATACAATACAATAGTTTATTTGCGTAATTTGGCCTCCGGTCCACAATACATACATATTATATTACATTCAACTTACCATGTAATAATGTGCACCATCAAATTTCTTCAAAACGCTTTAAAACATAAAGGGCTATATTTTTAATAACTAATGGATTTTCATTTTGAAGATGACACTAACAATTCTGTAAGCTTGGTAAAGCATCAAACCACGTATTTAGATACAAATCTCTTATAATCTTAAACTTTTCACAAATAAAAAAGGGACGAAACTCATCCTCGATCACAAAGGCATCTTTTTGCATAAAGCAATATATACAAATTCGATTGTCTCTTTCAATATTAAAAAGGCGACCAAGTTCAAAAATACCTTTCTACATTTAATAATGTTTTAACATTTTTGCACAAATCACACCTTGAAGAAGTATTTATATCATTATGCCACATATGAAAGGAACGGTCTTTAAATCTTTGGTTTACTTGCTTTATGAAATACGTTTCATTTCCCATAGCTTGCGAAAACCACACAAAACCAAAGCCATACATAAATAATAATTCTCTAACTTTTGTAATTCAATTAATTCTACCAATATCATCATACTTCTTAAGCATTAAATAGCACTGTTAGGATCCATTTGAATTAGATCCAGTATTTAATAAATTTAACGTGGTAATTTATAGCTTTAGGAAATCTCCCACATTCACCCAATGCCATTGCGTCATTTACAGAAGAATTGATACCAAGAAAGGTTTTACAGAATTTAGTCTGGATTTGTTCCACACATATTTTAGATAGCCAAATCTCTGACCCATATGTAAGTATTGGAATAACCAAAGAGTCGAAAATATTAAAATATTCTTTATGACAAAATTTACCAAACGGTTTTTCAAATCGCTTGACTTGATAAAGGGATTTTCGGGCCTGTGCTGCAAGTTTTGTTGTTGCTGAATGCCAGGATAACGTTGGTGTACATAGTAAACCCATACATTTATATGTTGAAGTTACTTTTATATGTTCACCCCTATAAATCCAACGTTCATACTCTCTTAAAGGGGCCTCCGTTTCTAAAAACAATTATTTCAGACATTTTAAGGTTGACTACCATATCTGTTTCTGTACAAAATTTATCTGTGGTATTTAGCTGCTTTTGCAAATAGACGTTATTCACTTCACCGTCTGCAAATAATAAACAAAATATATCGGGAATATCATTTGTTATGAAAATGCCCGTGTTACAGTTTTGTTTAACATAAGTACACACTTCATTTCTATAGATATTAAACATTATAGGAGAACTCAAGTCACTCATGTTACATAGAATAGGATGCGTCAATTTTGAGTCTATTTTTACAAGCGCCTTTATATTTGAATACATTAATACATTAATATAATAATCTTAAAGAATTTTCCAGTTATACCCTTTTTGTTGAAACACGTAAAGAGTTTTTGTAATGGTTCAAGGAGTCAAAAGCTTTCTTGAAATCGACATATAGTACATACAATCTACCACCAGGCTTAGATATATACTTTTGAACCATGCTCTGAAGACAGAAGACATTATCAATCGCAGAATATCCGGCCCTAAATCCCGATTGTGATTCGTCTATAATTTCGAACTGGTTCGACCAGGTCGTTAAACGGTCATTGACAATGAATGAAAAATATTTTATACATACTATCAAGAAGAGAGATCCCTCTATAGTTACTTAGATCATTTTTAGAACCAGATTTAAGGTAATATTAAAGTTTCAGACCATGTCTCGTTCCAAGTATTTTGTTGAATATTTTCACTAAGATTGGACTAATTTCTTGCAGAGTATTTTTTGTGTGAAATTCAGTTGATATGCCATCTTTACAATGTGCCTTTCCAGTTTTTAGTTTTAGTAAACTTATTTGTACTTCAGATATTTCAGAATTTAATAAGAAATCCATTTGCTCATTATAATCTATTGGATTATCTTCTACGGGAATACAAGTATCATTGTTTTTAAAAAATAAAGATTCAAAATATACGAGCCATTTATACTAGATGTGTTTAGGTAAAGTAAAATACAGTCTGAAAAGTTTTAACCGTTTAACAAAACCATTACAAATACACTTATTCCTCCATTGTTTCTAAAACAAGAGTTTGTTTTTTGCCGTACACAATCAAAATGCCTGTAGTCATGTCAAAAGCCGTCATGTTCCCCCTTAGCTTTACTCCATGTTTCTATTAAGCCTATAATATCAAAGCTTATTAAATAATTTTAAAATGAATTGTCACATGACAATTTAGACAGTCCCGCTATGTTCCACGATAATATGTCAACGGTTTTATTTATATAGTCATTCATCTCAATTGGGCCTAGACCACACCGCTAGTCCGTGCAATATTCTCCGCCCATAGAAACTGCAGTATCGTCGTCCACTGAACTGTAAGTATTTTCCCGCGACATTCAGGAACGTAGAGCATGCGTCTTATAATCTCGTGCACTGTGATTGGTTCCCGGTCCACTTCTTGTATAGCCTACTCTATATATTTCCTGGTTCCCTTCGTCATATTTGTAAATTTCATTTTCTATTATAAGTTTATTGTAATGCATGGATGCGTATAAACCCTTCTCTCTAGCATCAATAAGCTTGTTTCTCAACTCACGTCTAAGAAAATTCATTGCTCTCTGAAATCCTCTTTCACAAACTATTGAGTGTTCTTTCAGTCTTCTTTGCCGTACTAAGAATTTGCTGCCGATCTTTATATTGTGTGAATTTGACTATCACAGTGCTTCTACTTTTTTCGGATGACTTAACCCTATGAGCTAGTTCAATGTCCACATTGAGAGCGTGTGTGTGAGAGAGAGAGAGAGAGAGAGAGAGAGAGAGAGAGAGAGAGAGAGAGAGAGAGAGAGAGAGAGAGAGAGAGAGAGAGAGAGAGAGAGAGACAGAGAGAGAGAGACAGACATACAGAGACAGAGACAGAGAAAGAGAAAGAGACAGAGAAAGACAGATAAAGAGAGACACAGACACAGACACAGAGAGAGAGAGAGAGAGAGACACACACACACACACACACACAGAGACAGAGAGAGACAGAGCCAGAGAGACATATATAGACAGCTATAGACAGAGAGGGAGGGAGAGACAGACATACATACAGAGATAGAGAAAGAGAGAGAGAGAGAGAGACAGAGAGACAGAGAGAGTTTGTACATGTTTTGCATTTATGTGTGATAGTATACATGTCAATACCTAATTGTATTGTATGTCATATTTGTTTTAAGAGGGCCCCAAGGAAGATTGGTATTTATAAAAGTAGGTTACCCTCTATAAATAAAGAATTCACTTACTTACTTACTTACGTTCTGGATGTATACCCAATGCGTACGTCTTTATTGCGTTTAAGAGACGTTATCATCTATATTTGACCAATTTCCCAGTGAATCACACGTTTTGGTGTCTTCGCTATATGTTCAAGTGGTTTGAGTAACACTACATGTTTAAAACGTCGTGTAGACGTCTTCTTTGCTGCAAAACGTCTCGCGTACGTGTATGAGACGTATTGCATACCAATACCACCAAAATACGTATTTTGTTTTAACCTCTCCGATCAGTGATCAAGTGGTGGTTAGTACCAATTTGTTTTTAAGACGTCATGTAGACGTCTTCTTTGATGCAAAACGTTTCTAGCACCTCTATCAGACGCCTTGCATAACACTTCTACAAACATGGTTCATCTGCTTAGGAGGAGAAGTCGTTTGAAGGAAAATCCGAACAGACGTACAGACATTCAAACTGACAGACAAACGACGACGACAGACGACGGATGGTGAGTGATCACAATATGGCCCATCCCACCCTTCTTGCTCAAGTGAGCTAAACATGAATCTTGCGGGAGTATTATTACATATTAGATATGGATTGGTACAATAAGAAAGCGGGTAACTTTGGTTGAAGCCGCCGGCAACATATGTGTAAAAGAAAGGCAAACAAAAGCCTAACAATTACGCTTCCGCTGTTTTTAAGTGAAATTTCTACGTTTACCAACCGTTTTTAACGTTGTTTTAGCACTCACTTAACTAGCCAACTTCGGCAAACGGAACTGTTTATATTAGTTTAATATACTGAATACATGACTTGAAGCTACAAAATAAGACAGAGTGACGCATGACTATTCAAAGTATAGCAATTCATCCTCGCGTACTATAGACAATTAGCAGGTCTGGCAGGAACCAGCAATGCCGATATGTAGTACTTAGCGGCGTACTATAGGGCAAAAAAGCCTGTCTGGCATCAGACTGGTTACCGAAGTATTTAATTGTATCAGTAAATAAATGACATTGTTTTCCTGCACCCTGCAGTGGATAAGTAAAACTCGATGTTTGGAATATCATTTTGATATTGTAGTATGGATGCGCCAGCCTATAAATGACAGGTTGGTAATTCTGAAGAGGCGTTTGTAGTCCCGCAGGGTATTTGTAAATATGGTAAACAAACTGTCGTGTACAATAAACATGTTGATCTTGAAAGAGAAGTAAATTCATTAAGGAATCAAATGTTATGACATGATATTATCCAAGAATGTGATTGATACTAACACGTCGAACTATGCATTAGTCACAACAATTCAAAAAGATTAACCACGCAACTAGACATATTACGAAACTTGTACACACGAGCTTTATAATGAAAAGCAAGCTATGAAACCCAAATCAGTGACAGACCGATGTTAGATCAATAATAACCTTATTTAATATAAGTCTGTATCTTCAGGCTGTCTAATTAAATACACATACTAGTGCCGAGTAGATAGTACGGGTTCGATCCCAGCTCGCGGGTGGCATGATAAATAAAAAATGACAATATATATTATCTAACCTAGTATTGATAGGTTAATTATCAAGGGATCATGATTAAGTGTGCTGTAGCCGTTATATAACTGAAATAATGATGAAACCTGCGTACAAGCTATACTAAAACGATTCACAGATTGCGTCCATGACTTAATGTAAATTAAACATCATTAGATATTCCGAAAACATAACAATGCCTGTAATAAGAAACCACATAAGATGGTCATTCATGGTCCTCCTTGTTCCTTTATTTGTTATCTTTATCTAATAAAGGACGAACCAAACGAATGAATAGTATATGAAAGCCTGTTCAAAAACATAATCTGACCGCAATTGACATTGATTAAAACCATAGAAGGTCCGTTTTCTTGTGGATTGGCTGAACGAGATCCCAGTGGCCTACTCCATAGATAAGAAGTGTGTTGAATGTCAAATGGCGATCATGAAGTCGACTACTTTACTGATTGTTTTTGAGTTTCTGTTTCTAATACAACTCGGTGCTTCTGTTTACCAATCGGACGATGTTATCTTACGCCGCATGATCATGTTGGAGAACAGGGTATGTTAAACTATGGTTGAACTGTTTCGTAATTACATCCTTTTTATTCAATAAAATAACGTTCATGCAAACTTCTGAAGAAAAGAGACCTCTGACAACAGGTTTATATAAGATTAGCCCATGTGACATGGATGCACAGTTATATGTATATCTTCGCCTGTTTCAAATACAATTGGTTTAATAATAGGATTGTAACCAATTATAAAGACTTCGAATAACGCTAGTAAGACAATTCTAATCTGATTTCAAGTACACACGTACCTCGACCCCATCAATTCAATATTAACACGACAACTTTAATTAGAATTTAACTCAGCTTTCAACAGTGTTTCAATAATATCTCAACAAATGTATCGACCATTCTGTTGTTCGCACCATACGCTAAATAGCATTCTGTCAAGGAAATTGGATACCTGCAAACATAACAGTTAGAGCCAACGGCTTGACGACGAATGATGCTAGCCAATATGACATTTGTTAGGAAGAATGGATGATCAAGTAGAGATTGGAACTGGCACATACGATCCATGAGTTGAAAGCAGTCATCGTTAACGACTGATATTTAATTAGTTCGATATAAGGATTGTTTAAATATATGTAAAATGTATCTAGAACATTAAGATCTGTGTGTCTTGGCATCACTCAAGCGAACACAGTGATACACATTTGTATATTTATAGATCATACACGTTTATCAAAAAGTGAATATTAGTATGTGCTCTGTGATGCGAAGACACGAATGACATTACTTATTGATTTGTTTGACATTGTTTCTTGGTGAAGATGATCTAGTATTCACGATCCGCAGGTTTTAGAGCAAGATAAAACGATTCAAGTCCTCGGAGAAAAGCTTCAAGGAAAGGACAAAGAGGTAAAAGAACTAATGGATGTTATTGAAAACAGAGTTACAGCGCTCGAAATCGAGTCGAAACATTCCAATCCGAAGATGAACTCTCCTGAAAGACAATTACTAGAACCAGTGATTTTCCCATTACAAGATATAAATGCGACATACATATCGACTACTAGTGGTCATCATACAGAGAGGGTAAACAGTGAAAGAAGCACTTTACATAAAACAGGTAAATATACCATGTACAGGTAGTCTCCGTGTAACGATAAACTGAAAAAGTCTGTGAATACTATAAATTGTTACATACAAAACTATTGGTGTGTTGTCACAACGCGACAATCAATTTACACGAATTGAATCCGGAACATATCCATTACCTTATAGGATATTAGGGGTATGATCTCCCGAACTGAGAAGATAAATCGTGAAGAAAAAAATCCTTGTCATTCCCATTATGTCACAGTGATTGAAATTGGTGCATAAGTATTTTTATAAAACGGTTATTTCAAACCTGTTTAATCATACTGTGCAGTATTCCTTTACACGCGCAGACACATCTGTAGCATACAAGTAATGAACACATTTCGGCAAAAGATTGAAGTGCGTGTGTTAAAGAATATTTACAATCATGATGTTTTGAAATGTTTTCAATATCCTAGAGGACCCTGGTGGTCGTGTTTATCAACACATCGTAATAGTTTTAACAATTCTAGTAGAGGGTCGTACAAGGAAATTGTGTGTCAAATTATTTCAAAATAGGCATACATGTATGTATTTGAACAAGTAGATTTATATATATAAACATATAAGGAAGACAAGCCCCACACACTGGCTGCCACGTGTTTCAATGAATCGAATTGAATTGAACAATCTTGGTAGATGGTAACCAAAGGAACATTTGTGCAAATCTTTTTTTATAATCGGGCCAGCGCTTTTGTACAAGTAGATCATTTTAATGTTTTCACTTTATATACATATGTAGAAAAAGATGACCTGCACCTGCCGGCAATGTTTTTCAACGGATCAGAATAATTTGAACAATCTGGTAAGAAGGCTACAGAAAACACATTTTTGCCAAATTATTTTCAATTATAGCCAGTACATTTGGACAAGAAGAGATATTTTCATTTTTCACTATACAAATACGAGGAAAACAAGCTCTGCCCCTGGCGGCCTTTTTTAAAAACAGATCGGGATAATTTGAACACTCTTGGTAGAGAGTCACACAGGGATAGGATCACCTTAGCAACAATCATGTTTAATCATTTTTGAGCGAAGGGTCGCGAAGCGATCCGAAAGCTCATAGCATGCCTGCTTTCGAAAATCCAACTTAAAGCTGCAACCACACTCAACCGCGGAAGGATTTGAGATTACTTCATTTGATTGGCTTTCATTTGCATCGCACTACTTTCGACACGCCTTTTTGCCCGAGTCCGCCTTCCTCATGAATGAGTTCAAAAAGTAATTCCACTGTGCACTAGATTGTTTTCAATATGTACAATGTCAAATACTTTTGATTTCATTCAACATTATCACACTGTAGACTAGTCACTCAGTCACTTTAAACAACGTTTTATAATATCATAATGTATATACACAGAAAACTTATAAACTCAGAGGAACATTTTGAAATGGCAGGCTTCGAACGTTTTTATTAATGCACTGTCAGTGTTCACCCTTTGAATGATAGAATACGACACAAATGAAGCGGGTGAATTTCGAAAACTTTTCTAGAAAATGTATCAAATAATCAAAATGACTTATTCCTCCCTTTTACACAATGTCTCATACCTGTAGCATGAACATTAATTCAATAGTCTAGATATCACACACGTTTCTACAGCTATTATTATACCATTTTCCGCCACTTATCTGCGTTCATGTTATTAGGCAGGGACAGTGTATAACACTGTCCCTGTATTAGGGGAAACAAGAGAAAGTTGATGCAAGGCATCAATGTCGCCGGAAAAGACTGCATTGATTTATTTTTTAACACACATGTATTCTTGACTTTCATTAGTCTAAACATACACATAATGTTTTCATAAGGACTAATTCCAGGATTTTCGAAATTCCACATAGATCTACAAATTTCAGTATTTCTTTTGGTCAGGATTTTGGATGTTTTGTATTTGTCAATAAAACCACAACAAACTAATACATTTTGGGATTAAAATCTACATGCAATAAAAAGCTATTAAATATTTTCATTTCTGAAGCAACAATGAAAACCTTTAAACGCTTAAAACATTGAGAAAACGGTTAAATTGCTGAAGACATGAACTTCCTCCTTTTTAATAATAATTATAATAAATATTTCACAGATGTTAAAATTTATCCTCGTATGTTTAAAAAGTAGACCACACTTGAAACAACATATCAGCTAAATTGTTTATCTAAATCGTTGATGCATACAATATATGTTTGGCGCAAGAGAAATGCCAGTCCCATTACTATTTAATAGGTGGCAAGTATGAAATTAATTGGGTGCGAAAGAGCAGATTTTCTTTATTTCTAAATCTATTGTTTATCAGAGTTTGTTCTTCTCTTAATTTGTTTCAAGCCAAATAATCATTTAATATCACATATATTTAAACATTTAAGTGTGTAATATTAGCTATCTACCTGTAATAAGGTGTTTGAGCATTCTTTCGAAATGTTGACCGTCGTTTCAAAATCGAGTCGTAGTGTCAAACATCGAAGAAAGTGAATAAAAAATCAGGCAAAGCTTTAGTGCATTCGAGAGAAAAAAGCATTTCTATAGTATCTGTCTTTCTCATATATTCGACCCATGCACTCGTTTCGTGACGTTTAAGAAATCAATTTGTCGTGCGACATTTTTTGTATGCATAAAAAAAGTCACTTTTCTAAGTTTACATTTTACTTCCGGTTACTTTGTTTTGTTTACATTTTGGCAATATGAAACTAGGTCACAAACTGAGGAAAAGGCGTTTCGACGTTCACGACCGATAAACAGGCTTATATTTGAGACATATTTTCACCAATTATTCTTATTTTGGTTTCTGTTACCAGTTTATGTTGATACTTATCTATTAAAAGGAGAATTTGACGTTATTTTAATATCGATACTCGGCTGCAAGCAGGTGCGCGTATGTAATCAAATTAGACTGTGCGACGTAAAGGTTTGTAGTTATCGCCTTTTGATTACATAGTTTATGAAAATAAAGTATCCCAGTCTAGCTAATAGGGACTATTTGTCTTCGTAAATAAAACACAAAAACGTAAATGCCAGTCAAAATAAAGGAACTGCACATACTTAAAACATCGGAATATTTATTTCATTTTAGATGTGTCATAACTTAGTGTTTTTAAACAAACGCAATTGTAATATGTTCAAGACATTTAAAAAAAAAAAAATCTAATAATAACCCCTCCTCCGATGTCATTTCCGAAAACCTATTAAAAATAGAAGTCGCGGGCTTCTGCCCGGCGACTAGTTAAGCAGAACACTTTTGAAAATCATTGTGCCAACGCTTCCCGCTTTATTCAGTTAAACTTGTTATTCCCATATTTTTGTTTGGATATGTTCCAATTCGCCGGCCTCTAATTTCGGTTTAGAGAAAAAGGGTAAGTAAGTTGTAAAACTATCAGATATCATAAGCGGTTATGAGGTCTCCTGTTACTTTCTCGATTATATAACTGATTCTCGCTCAATAAGTTCAGAGAGCGGTCATACAAGGCATGACTAAATGGTCTCTTCCTTTATTCCTTTCCTCTGTGTTTTGAATTAAGGTTTAATTAATGTCTTTCGGATAAACATACACAAGGATAATATAATATTTTGCATAACCTTTTTTTTGTATCAAAAGTAGCACTTTCAACAATAAGGGTAAGTCCATATATGTTGATGCAAATAAGATGTAAAATGTGTTACATTCATGTATACAGTCAAATTGTTTCAACAACAATACACTTATCCATGATAATACCAAGGTAGTGTTATTGCATTATTTACTGCGAATGGACAGATACTCAAATTATTCTTTAATGTCAATTAGCGCATCTGCGTATTCCGATCAGGATCTGCATTGCACGCACAAATTAGTCATAGAAAGTTTAACCCTTTCCCTCACATAGACGCTTTCTGACGCATGTACAGCAGACGCCTTTTTGAAAACATAGTGACAAAAGGAGAAATTGCACAACACGTGCAATTTCTCCTTTTGACACACTGTTTTCAACTTTTAGTCTTATGTTTTAAATTCAAATATAGAGATTTTCCATTTTTTGTAAAAAATATGTTCAAAGTCGTCTGCTACAGAACTACCGTATGAGAGAAAGTGTTAAAGGATTTTTTTTTTTTTTGTAACACAGAATTCATTTGTTTCTTATGTGTTGAACCTAAGACAGGTCTTATACTTATTGTCATGCTGGTTTTCACAGTTACAGCGTCAACATCAATGGAGGTACTTCGCTCATTAGTGCTATCAGCGCTTTGAATTAAATTAGTTCATTGGTTTAGGAGGAAAAGTCGATTTTAAGTAAATGTGAACAGACAGACTGACGACGACGATGGACGGGAAATGATCACAATAGCTCACCCCGCAGTTTGTGCTCATGTGAGTTAAGAAAAACCTTGTTTATATTTGTAAGTCGTTTGCTGTTCATGTGTTGTATGTGGAAGAAAAAAGATTAAAACAATGCCATACATACATCTAATTAATGAGTATCTGTCGGCTTTGACCCTTCGTCAACTGCTTCATTGTACTGCTGGTCAAGCACATTTCCAACACACAAGGTTTATTGTTTATTCGCAAAAAAAATGAAAATTAAATGTCTTAACAATGTTTGTTCTCTTTGCTTGCTTCTTCAAAAGGACCAGCAAAGAAACCATACCGCCGCCAGCAAGAGTCTCCTGTTGGATTTACTGCGGTTCTTGATCATCCTGCAGACAGCTGTCAAATCGCCCATGCCAGTAGCAACCGAGTTATAAAATTCAACAAGATCTTGACAAATATCGGTTACCATTACAACATACATTCAGGTATTATTTTTCTGATGAGTGTATATGGTATTGTACCTCGGAATTATACATTTTACTGGCTGTTTAAGAAAAAAACATATCCGTTATATAGTTGATGTTGCTATTTATTCCAAACATCCAAACATTCAAAACTCTAAGCCTTTTTAAATGATCGTTCATGTGTTTGTTTCCATTAATTTATATACACAGAGTGGTTGACATTTACACATACTTTTTTATCTAACGGCATAAAACAGTAGTAGTAGTATTCGAGTTATTTCGACTTTGTATTCTGAATTTGAGTGTGTTTCTTTTCATTTTGGTTCATTTAATACCAAAAGTGAGTTTCAGATTCTTAATTCCGATGAACTTAGTATACTCAGCAAAACCGGAAACATCCATTTCTTGCAACGCACTCACAAGCCACCCACAATACACCAGGTGCGAAATGTGCACTAACAGGGACGATGGATTCAATGCATAAGCTCGAAAAATAAGTCATCCAAAGACGTACGTAACGTGCGATACAGACTAATCTGAAAATTGAAAACAATTTTAATTGTTTTACTGCATTCATATTGCCGCGTTTGTCTCAAGTTGAAAGAAATCACTTGATGCCCTGTATTAACAGACCAGGACTGTTCGGGATCGCCTCCGCCCTGGTCAACGCCTTGTCATCACTACTACGGTTAGACGATACGTTGTGTCAGGACAGACGATATGTAACTGGTTATAACGCTCAGGCAATCACTGCACTACGCCCATATACCGATGAAACATTGATGCGACTTTAACATGGTATTAAGGTCACGGCACAATTAAAGTTGGAGACGAGCTAAGTGGGACATATTTATGTTAATTAGCGACTCTTGCTTCACATTATGTCATTCAGATGGTAGGCTACTCCCAAGAAACAAGGAGGAAGGATCATGAGGACCTGTGAGACTAATTTGCTGGTTAAACAGGATAACCTCAATGCACAGTGCTTAACTCTCCATGCAAATTTCTTCGTACTCCATCACGGCCCCGATGTAACATTGCAGCAGAACAATATCCGTCCGCATATGACGATAAAACAACTGAATATCTTGCTCAAAACAACGTCTACGTCATGTCATGGCCTGTGCGGTTACCCTTAATCTATCTTAACCTGATAAAGCATATCTGGGATGAGCTGGGTCGTAAGGCGAGGGCAAACAATCAAGGTCTTGATATTCACTATCTCCAACATGCATTTTAGCAAGACTGGAGGAATCGGTCTTACACTTAAAGGTACAACCTTACGCCACATCTGTGCGCCGTATACTAATGGCGTGTATTCGTATAAAATGGGTCTATACACAATAGTTTGCTTATTGAATTTTTTAAAAACACATCTTTTGAAAAAACACATAACAAATACATTTGTCCCTTAACAGTTTATTTTATTTTGACCACTTCCGATATGTCTGGGAACTGATATATACGTACAAATGAATAAACTTAATTTTCTATTAAGTGTTCTATTAATAAAACTTAATATATTTCAATAACATTGACTAGAACATAGAACAACCGTTTCGTCTTGCTGAGTGTTATACAGTATCTTTTAAAAACACATATTTCAAATTGATAAGTTTAAAGTAGAAATCAACTTTATGTAGACTCAGTACACACTATATGTCGGATGTATGCTTGCAAAGTCAAAGTTGACAATTGGAAATCTTAAACAAAACCACTAATTTTTTTGTCCGCAGCATGCTCTGGCTTCGCAGTAATAGTATGATCGAAGCAAACGTTATCATAACGAAGGGTCGCATTGACTAATAAACATTTTAAAAATTCAAATTTGTTGTTCTTGAAAATATAAAAAACATCCATACAACTGCTTCCAAAAGGTATTAATATTTAGTTAACACAGATGATATACAAATATGTTTATATGGTCCATCATTATAAACGTACGAAGGTAACACACGCTTCGATGTGTGTAGATTATGTTGCATTTGTCTGATTTATGTTGTATTTTGCATGCTGTATTCAAACATTGCAAAGAAATTAAGCGAATACATAGTTTCCTTCTCTTGAAACCAGGATTGTTTAGTGTTGATACCTTCAGATGTAGGTCATATTCTAAACTGTTTCGTGTAACAATAAGATCAAAAACCGAGTATGGCATTGTTTTCGTAGCATTGAATAATCCCTTATTTCGATGCTTCTTCGATTGATTTTTTTGAAGGCATTTTCACTTATTAATCAGTAAACAATTTTGCACATTGACTTGGATACAGTCCATCTTGATAACCAGCGAAGCAGACAACATCTATAATTATTTTGAATAAAAATGATCACGTAACCGGAAGAAGGAACAAGATCTTTCGCTCAATAGACCCGTACAACAAAAGTTGTTCAGTTCTTCACTTCAACTCTTTCAGGTGTTTTTACCGTGCCCGTCGAAGGTTTGTATATGTTCCATTTTAACTTTGCTACGGGATGGCAAGCGGAACCATTATGGATGCGACTTATGGTTGATAGTGTGCAGCAGATAGCAGGCGTGGCAACATCAAATCATCAGTCTCAAGACATTCAAGGTGGCAATCAGGCCGTTTTACAGCTTCAACCTGGCCAGGTGGTCTGGGTAGAGGTTTTCAAAGTAAATGATGTCCATGTTTATGCCTGTTATGGTTTTACATCTTTCACTGGAGTTCTGATGAATGCGTATTAAACGATCGAAATAAAAGTGTTTATTATCTTTCTGTTTTTGGGGAACTGTTGGTGTTAAATACCGCTTTCAACAATTGATCAGTTATATCACGGCGTTTCCTGGGTAGGCTAGCATGGGTTTCCAGTACTTTTGTTCCATTTATGTTGACATCAGCGAGTCATTCGCAACAATCGAACTCACCAATCTGTAATCGACAGCCTTTTTCATATTCGAATAAATTTTTTGACTTTCGGGATAGAAAATGAATAATGAAAAGTGACGTTGAGATACACAGCCATTCGTAATGGTTACTTCACAACCCTGAGCGCCAAAGAGCGTAACCATTAATACCGTTTGGAAAGTCTTTGGTATAATCCGGCCGGGGATTGAATTTGCGACCTTCCGCACCCAAGGGGGACGCTTTAATTACGTATTGACTGGAACAACCATACTATTTTGTCACTAACATTAAGCATATCGTGTTTTATTTGGTATTTTGGCTTCTTTTTTCCAAAAGAAAAAGCAATATCAGTCGAAATTGCACGCATCGATATAGCACTGAGATCTTTTTCACGTGCTGGTGAGGACGGGACTCGTTCCATACAGTAACGTAACTGAGCACCCCCATCCAAACTTTGATGAGTTTAGAGACCAGCTTACAATGTTTGTAGCATCCGTTGTACATGACACACTATGAAAAGTCGATAGACGTACACAAACAACAATTCGGTCTATTTATATAGCGTTGTCCACGTGCGTAAACTGTAAATAGAAACGTAGTTTCTGACGTAAAATGTGACGTGTATTTTCTTTTTTATTGTTGACAATCTATATAAGTTTATCTCAATTACACATGGAGAAAAGTTCCTTCTCTCTCAGTCTGATGACGAAAGAAAACTAATATTCGCAGGCAATCTAACATAACTGTAATATGCCGACGCCTAGTATATGGACGGTATAAATATGTATGTTCAGTTTTAAAACGTTATGAAGACAAAACAACAAACGAACAAGATCAAACAAAATTAGAAATAGTAAATAGAGAAGTAAAGACAGTCGTTTAGCCACTCGTTAAACACGAGAGGGCCATGCGGCCCTGGAATCGCTCACCTGAGAATGGGCCTTTTAAGACTTAACTCTTTCACTGCCAATGGCAATATCATCAAGACAAACTTTCTGACAAAATTTCAAGCTGCTCATGTCAACAAGATATACCTTAAATTTGGCCTTGTGATCTATCTTTTGACCCGACTTGACCCATATTCGAACTTGACCTAGATATCACTAAGAACAAATTTCCGACATAGTTTCAGCATGCTCAAGCCCAAAATTTGGCTTCCAGAGTGTTAACAAGATTTTCCTTAAATTTGGCCTAGTGACATAGTTTTTGACCGGACATGACCCATATTCGAACTTGGCCTAGATATCACTTAGACAAATATTCTGACAAAGTTTCAACATGCTCAAGCCAAAAATGCAGCTTCCAGAGTGTTACAAAGAGTTTCATTAAATTTGGACAAGTTTCAAGCTGCTCATGTCAACAAGATATACGTTGAATTTGGCCTTGTGACCTAGTTTTTGACCCATATTCGGACATATCCTAGATATCATCAAGACAAACTTTCTGACAAAGTTTCAACATGCTCAAGCCAAAAATGCGGCTTCCAGAGTGTTAACAAGATTTTCCTTTTATTTAGCCTAGTGACCTACTTTTTGACCCGACATGACCCAGTTTCGAACTTGGCCTTGAAATGATCGAGATATATGACATAATGTTTTGATAAACTTTCATAAAGATTGGATGTAAAATATTGCCTCTAGAGTGTTAACAAGCAAATGTTGACGACGAACGACGAACGACGGACGACGTACAAAAGGTGATCACAAAAACCCACCATGAGCACTTTGTGCTCTGGTGAGCTAAAAAGACTTGAATCTGCTGAGATTGACTTTTACGTATATTTTCATGCAGCTTTACAGTTGATCAAATTGAATTGATATTATCTTACATGTCTTACTTTGTTTGATGATTTTATAAGTGTATTGCATTTTGTTTGAAGTATTTAATACATTAGAAGCAAGCCAAGTTAATTTGAAAACGTTGTAGAAAAAGAAGAATGCGCATACTTTCCCGCCACGTTTTTGTAGGGAATAGGCTTTAGAGGCGTGAACATCAATTGTACATGTACATGTATGTCGGAATAGGATTGTTATCAATAAAACACAAATTGGAATTACGTTTCAGAAGGCGAATCTAATGTAATGTCAATTGCCCGTATTTGTCTTGAAAATACGCATTCGAATGTTCCAAGACAGACTTGGATTAACTATCTCAAAATAATGTTCTATTTTACTGGATTTAAATTGAACTCAGTTATCAAATGTGCATTAATTACATCACAACGAATGAATCGATAAATGTGTTTTTCTTGCACTTATACTACGTGCAGCATTCTACTCAGGAAACTTGATATCATCACATATAGATGTTAGAGCCAATGTGTTGAAGAATAATGACGCTCGTCACTATTACTGTTGTCATAATCTGGAAGATGGAATTATCACACATACATTGGAACTCTCAATCCATCGAGTGTTTGTAATAGGTGTTATCGACTGAGCTATAACGGCCCCGACGGATACTTATGTTAGACGAACGTTCGTCATACTTATTATGTATATCTAAATTTGTATAATAGGCCGAATGCCATAATTACTGCAAAACCATATTGTATATTGTATCTAAAAAAATAAGCATCTTTGTCTTTGATTGACTAAAACGAACAGATGTGTACAGTTATCTATTTATAGATATATTACATAAGTAAATCCTACTAATCAAGTATATATGATAATAATGTTTGAAATTACCCGAAAATTCGCAACGCCTTACCTTAAAACACAAAGTGAGATTTTTTTCTAGGAGCAGTTGACTTACTATTCTCTTCGGCAGGTTTCTGAGCAAGATAAAACGATCAAAGAGAAGAACAAAAAGGTAAAGGAACTAATGAATGTTATTGAAACCAGATGTAACAAAGTCGCTTCGTTTTTCACAATGTTGTAAAATTGCGGCTGTATAACTTTCAAAAGTCTCTTGTATCAATATAAGCATTTAATTACACTGTGCCTTAACCCTTTACGGCTTGCGTCTGCAGCAGATGACTTATACCACAATGTGACAAACATGATAAGCCACAATGTTTTCAAATCGATTCAATAATAATACCTTTATTTAGTTGTGTCTAAACACTTTCAAAGTCGTCTGCTGTAGGTTTGCAGTAGCCTGTATGTGAGAAAATGTTAAAGCAAATTGTATTTATAGATATATGTATATGAAAAAAAAGTTTTATGTATGACTAATTTATCTTAAAATCAGAACATGCACGGTGACTAAGTTAATTGAAATAGACAAATTGCCTGTTCACAGTCCATATATTTATGTTGCCAAAAAGAAAAAAAACCATCTAATTTCAACATTTTCTAATGGTTTTCTTATGGTTCGGACATCTTTAAACAGCTTAGAAAATTCGCTTTCATTATTGCATTTACCTTTTACTTTACTAGTACATTTCAGATTTGCGAGAAGTATACCATTCACACATTATTTGAAATCAAAGTGGACGAAGCAAAGTATTTTTCTCTTTTTGGCTTTATATTTTAAAAGGATCAGAAACTAAACCATACCGTCGGCAACACAATTCTGCTGTTGGATTTACTTCGGTTCTTGGCATACAAGGAACCTATCAAATGCCCAAGGCCAATGTCAACAAAATAATAAAATTCAACAGCAGTGTTTTCTCATTGTATTTTAATTCAATGCTCTCAAACAACTGCAAATCATATATATTTTTGCATAAAATACATACAATACAACACAATTTTTATTTTACGCTAGATGACCAACTGTTTAGTTTAACAATTTTACAGATCAATTGTCAACAAAAAACATTATAACTCCAACTTATACGTCCAAAATTTGAAACAATTTAACGTCAGTAACATTAGCCCGTGTTCGTACTGGATTTACGATTTGCTGAATTTCATGAATTTGCCGATGTTATTTATGTCATTATGAAGCGCAAAATAAACTTAGTTATACTGTCGTTCGTAGAGATTTTTCATGTTTTTGCCTAGATATTTTAAAATTCGTGTAATGCAGATTTGATGAAGGTGTAAAAGGGCAAAATGACAAAGAAATCTAGCAAACAACTTGAAGTTCATTATACTGGTTTTAATTTAACACTTGATCAGGTAAAAACACGTATTTTCATTGTTTTTTGTTTCTGACCAACCCCTCCAAACAGTCGAGATATGGCGCGTGTGGGACCAGTTGTTCGTTTATGGACCCATGCGCACTCAATATATACAGATCAGTTAAATATTATACGTCGTATTTATGCATGCAAAGTAAAATTTACAACTATAACATTTTATTTTCAGCATACATTCCTTCTTAGTAGTAATGCAATCGCGGCGAACGTGAGCACAGAGGAAGCATTATATTTGTATACAGTTGAACCCTTTCCCACATATGACAAATCTGCAGCAGACGACTTTGTAAATGTATACTGAAAAAAGTTGAAAATGTTATGGCAAAAGGAGAAATTCCTGGCGAAAAAAGCATTTACTGAATGGAATAACAATTAACAGCTGGTCAATTTATGTTAACAATTTCACACATATCGCATTGCAGATCAATCTATTTATTCACTCGGCAAATGTCATATATGCTATGGTCCGAAATGATGCCGTACTTACACACATGGTATCAGAAAAACACCATAATGTGTGTGTATTCATTAAGTAGGTTATGTTGGTGTGTCATCAGACTGTAGTACAGTTAGAAGTAAGTAAGTTGGACAAGTTTACAAAAAACAAGTACGGTATTGTTTTGTTTTTTTGTCATTTGCGTATTTCCATATTTCAATACTGCTTCTTTCGAATTATTAGAAGGCATGTTTAGTTAATAATACGTAAACATAAATGAATACACTTTAATACAACAAGTCAAAACAGTCACAATAATAGTTTTTTTTTTAAACATAAACTAAAAACTTCTCCAAAACGGAGGAAAGAACCTAATCATCCGATCTTTAGACGCGCTCCAGTGTTCAATTAATGATCAACTTGTACTCTTCCAGGTATATTTACCGTGCCCGTTGAAGGATTGTATATGTACCACTTTTCGTTTGCTACTGGATGGGAAGCTGAACAATTATGGTAGCGACTTATGGTGGAAAGTGTTGAGCAGCTAGGCGGATCGGCGACTTCGAATCTTCTGTCTCAAGACATTCTAGGTGGAAATCCCGCCCTGTTGGATCTTTAGTCTATCCAGGTGGTCTGGGCAGAAGTGTTCGTAACTAATGATGTCCACGTTCATGCCGGTAATGGGTTTACATCGTTCACTGGTGTGCTGTTGTATGAGTATTGAGTAATATAAATAAATGTAAGTCTTAGTTCGAAAACGTATTTAAAAGAGTTGTTTATTATCTTCGTAATACACGTGACAATTTGAAATTGTTTCGTAAAAATGTCACGGTTCATGTAAGCTCTACTAGTCTTAGAAGTTTAATGTATTAACTAAATCAGCATACAATTTGGTCACTGCGTAATTCTAGAATAAAAGATATAATACCGATAAATGTTAGTGAGACCAAAACTCGATATCACTCACTGTGAGTTGTGATGTCAGGGTGAGATTTGGTTGTTCTTAGTTTGATGTGCGGTATTGTTTCATTATTATTATATATGAACAGTTAAACAGTACCATTTCAGGGCGAACATTCTTTAAGATGTCAGTTATAAAACTTACAGTGATAACTATTTGTAGTGCCGAGATATTTAACACGACAGTACAAACAAAATATGAACAAAACATAATACAATGAACAAATCTGAAATAAAAATTAGTTACTTGAAGAAAACTCTATATCCTTCACTGTAAGTTGTGATGTCAGGACGATATTTGGTTGTTGTCAGTGTGATGTTAGGTAGCGTATCATTATTGTTACATATGAACAGTTAAGCAGTGCAATTTGAGGTCGTACATGTTTTAAGATGTAAGTTAAAGTACTTACAGTGATAACTCTGTGTGGTGCCGAGACATTTAACACGACAGTATAGAAACAAATATTAACAAAACATAATACCATGCACAAATCTGAAATAAAAATTAGTTTTCGAAAAGAAATACATAACTAGCTCTATTAATTATCACTACAACTTAGAATGGATAAAGGGAAGCATGACGTATACATGTTCAAGACAAGCAAATCGCGCATGGCATCATGTTCACCGTCGACTAACATCCTATAGACCGTTGATTTGGGAGGCGTTCCAGAACAATCAACCTCAGTGTAGAGTAACATTATCCCGCTTCTTCACATATATTGATCTGAGTGTGCACTGTACACCCATTTAGAAAAAAAACGCTTCTGTATAATATTTGATTATGTGGATGTACAGACATATCGGTATCTAGATTACACTTGCCATGAGTACACCACTACAGTTAGTTTACCTGGAGCACGGCTGATAATATCCAATCAAAGTATTCGGTTTTCTCAATCTTTATCCGTTTATAATTTTAGATATATCTCGATCCGTCACCCTGCTAATTTCCAGTTGGTATTGTCTTCCGTAATTGTGAACTAGTTTCTAAATCCTTCGAGTAGTCTTTGTTATATTATATAGAAACATACTTGTTAATTTCATTTTAAATCATAACGACAAAGATGACCATTTATCAATGATCATAGTAGCAACTGTTGAGGCTCCAATAGCAGTGACATAAGGGAAAATGGTAAGTTGCTGAACATCCTCCCTTTCCCACAAGGTTTTCATCGCAATACATTGAACATTTAACAGAGGGCCCAGACGTTTTATGTTTTCCTTACATGATGTAAAAGCAGACGACACTAGGATTTCAATGTTGTCATGACTCACGCTGACAGGCTCAACATTCATTTAAAACAAAATCAGTGGTGCATGTATACATTAAAGGAAAGTCGTGTCTTCGCCAAAGCCTTTCGCTATTTATACAGATAAACTTTGGTTCACATTGAAATTGTATACAAACCTATTTTTACCATAAAATATAGAAAACGGATACTAAACTGTATGGTTAATAAAAGGCAACGGTTGTACATAGATACGGTGTCCTGTTGGGGCCAGCGTGTTTTTCTGTGGACGGCCTCTTATCGTGGGCAAAAAAAACCGCGCCGATTTAACTTAAATCCGCGCACTTTTTTTTTAAGGCTGTTTATATAGGATTCTATAGAGAATCCAGCAGAATTTTGTCGAAAAAAGATGCGATATTTTACAAATAAAAACGCGCATCTTTTTTTCATGGTTGCCAAAACATCAAACTGGAAAAAAAAAGTGCGCGGATTTAACTTAAATCCGCGTACTTTTTTTTCTCGGTCACAAACGGAGGAAACATACGGAGTGAAACTTCCCTCGACACCGTTGGCCATATTCTAGGTCTTACACCACTAAATCCATTGGACTACAAAACGAGTATCCTGAGCTGTGTGTGTATCTTGTCTCATTCATGAATGTTATTGATTAGAGCTTCAAATAATTAAACCATTTCCCTCGTATTTACGCTTATTGAAGCCTCTGCAGTAGACAACTTTTAAAAACACTGTGGCAAAAGAAGAAGCAATTGCTTAAAACGAGAAATTTCTCTTATGAACTATACAGGTATTGTATTATAAGCAATATATATTGTGTCATTGTTTAGTTTGAATATTTAAACTCCTTTGAATCTCTGAGAGTGAGAGAGTTTGTTTGTTTGTTTGTTTTTGTTGTTTTACGCTGTTTTCAACCTTATTTCAGTTATATCACGGCGACAGTTCACTCATTCATAATCCCTGGGTGAACAAAACAGTTATAGGCTAGAAAATGAGCCGTGCCAATCTACCATCACCGTCGTGGTGAACACCCGGTTTCAAATCCCCGACGCTATCAATTCGACCACGGCGGGTAGAGAAAGAGAGGGAGATATATACTACTGATCTATGACACCATTAAAGTACCCGTCTCGACAACTAAACTATGACCGTAGTAAACCGATTTAAAAAAAACAACCAGATAGTCACGAGCAGTCGCCTATGGCTGCAGGAAATTGACCATTGAAAATCACCCTAGATCTTCTCGACAACTGAACTATGGCCGCAGTAAACCGATCTTTAAAATAAACACCTGATATTCACGAGCAGTCAGCTATGGCTGCAGACAAAAAATTGACATTTGAAAATCAACCTAGATCACTATCTTATATTTATGGCCGCAGAAACCCGTGCGGGATATAAGCCTAGGAAAATTGTGGTCAGTCCAGTATGGCTACCGGGTCTAGATATATACGTTATCCCTGGAAGAACTCTGACCTAATAGGAGGCTTCTGAAAATGGGGTTTCCATCGATATCCGTGAGTGATTTATGGCCGCACAGAACTTCCGGTCAAATATGCAATAAGTGACATATAGCTTAGTGACTTGTGGCCGCGGATAATCGTGCGAGATGTAGGACTAGGAACAATGGTGATAGATCCATTATGTATGCCGGGTCTATGTGAGAAGTATGAACACGGGGTATAAAACTAATTATTAACTGCAAAGAAATATTCGGGGTAACAGGAAAGTCATCTTAAAATGCGCAATTCGGCAATATCTAATTGTGACTTATGTCCACATAAAATCGTGCGGGAAAAATGGTGATCAGTCTTGTATGACTAGCGGGTCTATAGATCTATGCATTAGCCAATTATCAATTTCCACGAAAGATCCCTTGCTTAAAGGAGGCGTCTGCGAATGGGCCTTCCAGCGGTATCCGTGAGTGAATTAGATCTTGTCATTAGCCAATTATCAATTGCGAAGAAAGATCCCTTGACTTAGGGGAGGTGTATAAAAATGGGCCTTCCGGCGGTATCCGTGAGTGATTTATGGCCGCATAGAACTGCCCGTCAAATATGCAATAAGTGACATATGGCCGCAGGGAATTGACGGAGAAATGAACCTGTCACCCATGGCTATGTTTGAAGTATGAATACGGGATGTAAAGCCTACCAGTGGTCAATTATCAATTGCCTCGAATGGTCTGGGGTCACAGGAGAGTCGTCTGAAAATGGGCATTTCACCAATAACCACTAGTGACATATGGCCGCAGATAATCGTGCGAGATATAGGCCTAGGTACAATGGTGTTCCAGTATGTCTATAGGGTCTAGATCTTGTCATTAGCCAATTATCAGTTGCGAAGAAAGATCCCTTGACTAAGGGGAGGTGTCTAAAAATGGGCCTTCCGACCGTATCCGTGAGTGATTTATGGCCGCATAGAACTGCCCGTCAAATATTATGGAACGCCGGCACTGTCTTTAGACGTGATGAATTATATATTTATTATATGCCTGTACATTTTCCGGTGGAAATACATGCAGATTGACATGCGCAAATACACCACGACAGATTAAAATTCCGTATCTACATGCGGTGTAAATACAAGATTGTGACGTCAGACAGTGCGCGGAATACTTTCAGCGAGGTATCCCCAATAAACAATGTATTGAATCTGTATATTTAATAGTTTTTTCGCTCTTCATAGATCGTAGGTATATAATAAAAGGAATATTACGTTGCGGGAGCGATAAATGGGTACGTATTGCACGACTCGTAGCGTGGGAAAATCCATATCTTACTCGACCTTCGGTCTCGTAAGATATCGATTTTTCCACGCTACTTGTCGTGCAATACAAACCCTTTTATCGCTCCCGCAACGTAATATTCCGTATGTATTTACATAATATAAAGATGTATCCACATAATATAAA